>CAWUFW010014133.1:0-430633 GCA_963921515.1 Calotriton arnoldi
GTGGAGGCAATAGCATGATGGGAGTCGTAGGCACAGACATTGCTCAGCCTCACAACTGGCCCATCAACACCACCCTGAACCATGCTCACATCACAGGGAGTGGAGAAGGACTCACAAGATGGCTGACACTGGCTACTGCTGTGGGGAGCACAAGGCCCTGCTGGCAACTGTGCACCAACAAACAGCAGGACACCACTGACTGACATCTTGAAAGACAACTTTCACTCCCTGCAATGCAAGCACGTTCCATGGTGGGATATCTGGCGGGCTGGCTGGGTGGGAAGGGGGACTTGCAGCACTGACTATAGTCACCAGCACCTCCCCTCATACCCCCCCCCAACACGAACTCCACAGTACCCACCTGGTAGAATGCAATGCCCTCCATCCTAACACAAGATCCCACAAAGCACCACCACCCTGGGTTATGTTGTGTGAAGCACAGGGACACTCTTGGGACTCTTAGCCAAACAACTGCCAGGACAACACTCCCAGCCATCCTGTCAGCACAGCCAGCCCACCCCACAGGGAAGCAGAGTCAAAAGGAAGGAAGCATGGGCATGCTGGGAAGGGGGTGGAGGCAATAGCATGATGGGAGTCGTAGTCACAGACATAGCTCACCCCCACAACTGTCCCATCAACACCACCCTGAACCATGCTCACATCACAGGGAGTGGAGAAGGACTCACAAGATGGCTGACACTGGCTACTGCTGTGGGGAGCACAAGGCCCTGCTGGCAACTGTGCACCAACAAACAGCAGGACACCACTGACTGACATCTTGAAAGACAACTTTCACTCCCTGCAATGCAAGCACGTTCCATGGTGGGATATCTGGCGGGCTGGCTGGGTGGGAAGGGGGACTTGCAGCACTGACTATAGTCACCAGCACCTCCCCTCATACCCCCCCCAACACGAACTCCACAGTACCCACCTGGTAGAATGCAATGCCCTCCATCCTAACACAAGATCCCACAAAGCACCACCACCCTGGGTTATGTTGTGTGAAGCACAGGGACACTCTTGGGACTCTTAGCCAAACAACTGCCAGGACAACACTCCCAGCCATCCTGTCAGCACAGCCAGCCCACCCCACAGGGAAGCAGAGTCAAAAGGAAGGAAGCATGGGCATGCTGGGAAGGGGGTGGAGGCAATAGCATGATGGGAGTCGTAGTCACAGACATAGCTCACCCCCACAACTGTCCCATCAACACCACCCTGAACCATGCTCACATCACAGGGAGTGGAGAAGGACTCACAAGATGGCTGACACTGGCTACTGCTGTGGGGAGCACAAGGCCCTGCTGGCAACTGTGCACCAACAAACAGCAGGACACCACTGACTGACATCCTGAGAGACAACTTCCACTCCCTGCAATGCAAGCACGTTCCATGGTGGGATAACTGACTGGGTGGGTGGGTGGGTGGGAAGGAGGTCTGGCTGTCAACCAAACACAATCAATGCAGACCATGTTCACACCCCAGAGAATACATAGAAATGCCCAAATAATGCAGGACTATGTGCCACACCAATATCAACCCCTGACTTTGACGACTTAGGACAATACAATGTACAGGCCCGCACCCCGAGGCACAGTCACAACTGTCAGGTGTGTCAACCACTGATGCCTGCAGAAACATGAAATACATTGTTTGTGTCTCCCAAAAACAGGTGATGATAGGGACACAGCAGCAGACGCTGAGGAGTCCCAGTCCCAGGCTCAAGAGGATGCCGAGCTCACTGGCGTCGTACAGCCTCTGTCCTCCTCGGACGATGAACAACCTGGCACATCCGGTGCAAGTCAACTTGCTGCACCAGCAGGACCACCAGCTGCAGCACCAGCAGGTCCACCAGCTGCACCCTCTGCACCCACCCCTCCAACGACTGTCACCACGAATACCATCCCTGCCGACATGGACAGAATAAGGAACAACACCAGCGCAGTGACCCTGGATCAACCTGGGGCCATGGACACCACCACCACCACCCCCCCCCCAAGGTGGACCAGGGTTATCTGTGCGTGCAACTGCACACACTGCACATGTCAGCAGGGGTGGTGGGAGGGGTGGGAGACAGAGGTCGCTGCTTGCAGACGTTGCTGGTGTGCATGAAGACCCACAACTGGTACGCATAGCTGATGCGTACCAGTCCAGCACCGGAGAGCTCAGCCAGGTAGTGGGGCTCCTCAGAGACATCAAACAGCAGCAGGCTGCCCATCATGCCCGCTTGGACTCCCACATGTCCCACGTGGAGTCACACATGTCACGTGTGGACTCCCACATGTCCCGCGTGGAGTCCAAGTGGGATGTACTACATGAGATGACGGCGGTGCACAGGGACATTTTACAATGCCTCCGCCAGATGAACAGCAACCAGTCCACACCTCCCTGTGTGCCAACAACATCTGGTACCTTACAAACTGCAACTGCCACAGGGAGGGAGGAGGACTCTGGCGGAGAGTCCCCTGCACCGCAGCAGCCTGCACTTGAGGGCCCCCCCCAAGAAGAGGGGTCGTCCGAGGAGGGGAAAGTGAGAGGCTGATGGCCAAGCGCAACTCCCAGGAAGCCTGAACCTGTTCTGGATTTTCACCTTTGTGCACAGACTGTTCACCCTGTTGATGGCAACACTACTCCCACACATTGCATGGGGAGTACAAGTTGGAACAATGTGTCAGACAACTGTGGCCCCGATACTGGGGATCCTGTCTACCTGGACTTTCAATTCACCTAGGAACTTGGGATTGCAAGATTCATGTACAGCACAATCCATCCTATGCACTATTAACACAGATGTATCACAATAAACACACTAATACACCATACTTGCCTCTGTCGTGATTCCAACGTGGGTGCTGTTATGGGGATGATGAACTGCAAAATTACACTGTGTATGCGAACTGCAACAGCAAGGACAACACAGGCATGTGAGTACAGGCAACGTGACACATATGAGGGAGACACACCACCAGGGCTACACAACACATACACACCAAGGCCATCTGACTCATTGCCTACACTGATGTTGCCAGGGAAGACGGTGCAATGCACAGACACCACACCCATTCCCAGTTGTAGTCAAGTAGCCCACAGGTGCAGTAAGCAAATGGCAGTCAAATGTGTGGCCACAGACAACGCACATCACTAAGTGAAGCACAGGTTTATTACACAGTAGCAACATGCCGTAACCACTACAGATGCAAGGTAACCCCACCTGGTAGCGGGCACACAGTCAACAACTGTAGACGGAAGGAAGTCCATGGGTGTGGCGCACATCACCTGTAGGGACACAACAGCTACCAGCCTGGATGTGCAATCACGTCGTCGGTGGACACAGTTGACCAAACGAATCTGAAAGTACCCGTTGAAGGACAGAAATGACACACAGTCAAAAGCAATGCAGTACAGGACAGATCAGCAAAACTCATGCACAATACATGTTACAAGATACCCACCCAGAACCAAGTTAGCATGTCAACACTGTTGGGGAGTACAGCCCACCTGTCACCACACATCGCAACACACATCCTGTCAAGTAGCCCATGGACACACTCCAACAGCACCAGAGCACCACCCACACATCATGCCAACTCACATCATTCACATAACACCTCAGGATACTCACATTCAGCTAAAGAAGTTGGTGATGAGCTGTGTGCGGACATCACCATCACCATCATCATCATCGTCACTGGCATCGTGGTCCAGGCCAGGATCCTCCACAGGTGGCGGATGTTGGTCATCGTCATCCTGGATGAGAGGCAACTCCTTCCGCACTGCCAGGTTGTGGAGCATGCAGCAGACGATGATAATCTTGCACACTTTCGCAGGGGCATATGGGAGGGACCCTCCGGTCTTGTCCAGGCAGCGGAAGCGGCTCTTCAGGAGACCAAAGGTCCGCTCAATCACTCTCCTGGTCCGACCATGTGCCTCATTGTAGCGCATCTGGGCAGGTGTCACAGGGTTCCTGAGGGGTGTCAGCAACCACGGCATGTTGGGGTATCCCGAGTCACCTACGGACAGACAAGTGCACATCAGCTGACTTGGAAAAGTGGGCGGAATACTACAGATCAGATCACACACAATGGCACAAAGTCAGTACACACCGACAAGCCAGGCACGCTGGTTCTGCATCTGTGCCATCAACCTGGGGATGCGACTACTCCTCATCACAAAGGCATCGTGTGCTGAACCAGGGAAACGGGCACACACGTGTGTGATGGTCATGTCTGCAAGACACACCACCAGTGCATTGACCGAGTGGTAGTGCTTGCGGTTCCTGTAGGCCTGCTCCTGGGCCTGTGGTGGTACCAAAGCCACATGTGTCCCATCAATGGAGCCAATTACATGCGGCATCCTCCCCAGGGCATAAAAGTCACTCTTCACGTCAGTGAGTCGTCGCAGTCTAGGGAAATATATGTACCGGTTCAGGAAGAGCAACATTGCCGCCATGAAATCGCGGAGCACACGGCTGAACATGGTCTGTGACATCCCACCAGCAGACGCCACAGTATGTTGGAAGGTACCGGTGGCAAAGAAGTGTAGGGCTGCCATCACCTTCACCTTGGGGGTCAGCGCTGTAGGATACGGCCGGCCAGGCTGCAAATGTGGGGACAACTGCACTGCAAAATCCTCAATCAGCTGCCTGGTGAAGCGGTACCGTCGGATGCTGTCCCGTTCCACCATCGTTGCCAGGTCTGGGAATGGCCGATGGACAGCAGGAGCTCCTGCAGTGCAGAGGAGAAGTAAGCAAGATCGTCAGTCACCCCACATATGCGGCATTGAACACACTCAAGATCCCAACATACATCATCATGAGGCACAACTACATGAAGTGTGCAGTACCGGAACGACATGTATGGTACATACATGGCCAACATCTGTCAACACGGTCCTACAGGTGGCATCAATTTGTCCCAGGTTGGCCCATTGGATATCATGATGCTGTGTCACAGTCACCCCCCAGTGACATGTGAGGACAGATGTGCCCCAGGCACCACAGCTCAACGACAGGCACATTCCCAGGGACCCTGTAATGCCACATGGACACTGGCATCACCTGGAGTATCATGTGTACACCACAGCAAAACAAACATGACCCCCACAGGTAGTGGCCACACTTGCCATGGCAGGAGAGCCATGGACGTCTGTGACACACACGCACAACATCAGAGTCCATGCACACACAACGTGGATGTGGAGACTGTCTCCCATTGTGCACATGAAATCAGAGACATTGTAAACACTACATGCACAAAGACTGTGGAGGGCCATCACTATTGTGCCACTGGGACACCCTGGCTCAAACATACCGTCCCACATGGGACTCACGGGGTATGTGACATGACATACACAAACACCACTGTGAAATGTGACCATGACACATGCACAGATATGAACAGTTGCACATCACAGTGGTCACGTACACGTAACACCCAGGATCCTGTCCCCATGAACACGTGCACAGCCTGGGGGTGGCTGCCCACAGGTGACACCCACAGGACAACATGTACACCAACATACACACAATAGGAAATGCAGCCTTACATACCTTATGATAAGGTTTGGACAGGCTGTCGTGATGTAGGTGTGCCCCTCACTCCCTGGGAGCTATCTGTGGCTGGCATATGTCCATCTGAGACAGGCATGCTGACCTATGCCAGTCACATATACAGTGATGCGTTGAACAGCAATGGACCGATCGGTGCCTCCGGCCGGCCCATTGCTTTCAATGTGTGCGGGTACGCGTTGTACCCCTGTGCGCGTTGAACTGCAATGGACCGATCGGTGCCTCCGGCCGGCCCATTGCTTTCAATGTGTGCGGGTACGCGTTGTACCCCTGTGCGCGTTGAACTGCAATGGACCGATCGGTGCCTCCGGCCGGCCCATTGCTTTCAATGTGTGCGGGTACGCGCTGTACCCCTGTGTGCGTTGAACTGCAATGGACCGATCGGTGCCTCCGGCCGGCCCATTGCTTTCAACGTGTGCGGGCACGCGTTGTACCCCTGTGCGCGTTGAACTGCAATGGACCGATCGGTGCCTCCGGCCGGCCCATTGCTTTCAATGTGTGCGGGTACGCGTTGTACCCCTGTGCGCGTTGAACTGCAATGGACCGATCGGTGCCTCCGGCCGGCCCATTGCTTTCAATGTGTGCGGGTACGCGTTGTACCCCTGTGCGCGTTGTACCTCAATGGACCGATCGGTGCGCACCCATTGACAATGGGCTTGCCTGGCAACGGACGCGTTTTCGAATTTCGAACGAGTCGGTTGCTGGAAAATCAGTTGGTCACCCACAACAATGTTGCAAAATCATGTATGTCATGAGGTTGAAGTTTTGAAGGATGCTGTGGGCGTGTTTTGGTGCTGCTATTCCATGGATTGGCCAGATTCAGAAGATGCAAACGACTTGGACCTATCACTTTGGACACAAGGGACAGTATCTGCCTCTCCAGCACATATATATTGCTGCCTGTTCCCCTGAGAGCCCACTTGCCTGCACTACATGCTCCAGGACGACATCTGCCACTGCACTGCTGCTGTCTCTGCCCCTCTGGACCCTGCAATGGCACGTACTGTGGAGAGAGCCCCAGCCTTCAGCCTTGAGGAGAACCAGGCCCTGCTGGACAGCCTACTTCCACAGTACAGCAAGCTGTATGGGACACCAGGGGAGCAGGTGAGTGTTCTGTGCACTGCCTTTCTGAATGTGCATTTTGTCTGACTAGCAAGGCTGAGAGTCAGCACACCACTGGCTAGCAGGCTCACTGAGTAGTTGTCACCCCCCATAGTGTGTAGTGACTTGCACTGGACAGGTATGGTGCAGTGACAGTGCTTCTGAACAGGGTTTTACTCCCCATGCAATGATACCATGTAGTGACTTCTGGAAAACTGTCCATGGGCAGCCGTGCACTGCCTGGGTACACCATGTGCCCCTGTGATTGCGACATGTATATGCAACTGTGTCATGCACGGATATGTTGCATGTGTAGTAATGGCCTTATCACTTTGTCATCCTGACAGGCTTCTGCCCATCGGAAGCATGAGATATGGAAGGACATCGTCCGGGCTGTCCGGTCCGTGGGGGTCTACAAGCGCCGGATCCGCAACTGCCAAAAGAGGTGGCAGGACCTTCGGGGCTGGACCCGGAGGATTGCACGGGTCCAGCTGAAGCTGTCGCCTCCTCGCAGGAGGGGCGGAACACGGACCCTGACCCCCCACATGCTCAGGATCCTGGCGGTGGTCTTTCCAGACCTGGATGGGCAGCTGAAGGCCAGAGAGCAGCAAGGAGGGGGTGAGTCAAAGACTGCACTGTGTACTCTGTCTAACATGCTATGTGCCCTCCTCGGGCCTGGTTAAACTGCCACAGTACAGCAGTCATGTTGTCCAGGAGCCATGTCCCTCTATTGTGCACTGCCCACTCCTCATCTGATACCCAGGTGTGGCCCTTACATGCAGGGAATTCTGTCACTTAGGACTGTGTCCTTGCAGTTTGCTTGACTCAAGGTGGGAGACAGCATCTGTTTCCCTGACTCTGTGGTGGGCATCATGGGTGGGTCCATTGCTTACACAATGCCTGTATTCTGACATGTATTCAGCGTGTTACTTTGATCTGTGGTCCAATTGCTGAGCTGATCCACCACATGTGGCTGGGGTACCTGGCACACACCCATGCTGCGGGTGGGAACAATGTTTGGGCCCCAGGAGTATGTATATGACGTGTGTCACACATACTTAGCCAGCTGCCTACAGTCCAGGGCTCATCCCTCATTCATGTGGGGCTGGACAGTCATGCCTACTCCAGGCCATACAATACACTCTGTACTCCCACTCCCGTGTATCAGCGGACACATTGTGCACAGTGATTTGACCCCTCAGGTGTCTGCCTCTGTGTCAGTGTGCTGTGGATTATTCGCCAGGACTGCTGTGGAGTTTCTTGGTAGGGGCTCAGCATGCCACTGGAGATGTGACCATAGGAGACGATACTTGTGTGACACATAGGTGTCTGATCAGCTGCCCATGCAGACTGGGGCATGTAAATGTGAAGTTCAGGCAGCTGTTCCCCATGCACAGCAGAGTGTGAGGGGCTCAGGTTCAGAGGGTAGTGTCACAGGTCTCCCATATGTCCAATAGGTATGACCTGGACAGATGAGGGTTAAGAGGATGTGTTGTGGGGGGATGTACATGTGCACTTGTGCAGCTCCAGGACTTGCATTCCCCATGACCTACTATTGTGACACAGTGCAGAGTGTTGTTGTCTGGCTGCAAAGTCATACATCACTGAGCCAGTGATGTATGACTTTGCAGTCATGCCTCCGCCATGGCATGTGTCTACTGATTGGTGAGCCTGCAGGGGAGTGACATGTGCTACATGCACACCATAGTGGCGCTGGCTATCAGGACATGGGTGCATCATGGTGTCTGTCGCTGGTATGCATCACATGCATTTCCTATTTGACTCTGGGCATCCCTTACATCCGGAAACCTGTACTGACTCAGTGGCAAGAGCTGTGATGTGTCCACACCGTGTCCTCTGCACTGTCCAACTACTGTGTACTTGGTGCATGTGTCAACACTGGGGTGTTGCAATCCAACAGACACCAGACAGATGGGTGCAAGGCCATGTGGGATGTGAGTGCCATGCTTGGCATCAGACTGACAATTGACTTCTCCTGTTCAATTAGTGCACTTTTAGCAATGTACAACTAATGATGCCAGGGCTTGCTCTGTGATGTGCTGTGCTCACAGTGGTGTGTGCGTTATGTGCAGGTGACTGATGTCTGTCTGTTTCCCCATTGTTTGCAGATACATCCACGGCCACGGAAGGGGACAGCTCCACGGACCAGGAGGAGCCGGAGAGCCAGACTGGGTCAGCAGCCGAGGAGTGGTCGGAGGGACCCAGTGGCACGGAGGGCGAGGGGAGCCACACCGAGGAGTCCTCAGCAGCATCCACCTCAGCTGAGGACCAGAGCAACTCGGAGGATGACTCCCTTGTGGAGGCGGGTGTCAGCAGCCACCACACCCCAGCTAGTGTTGCTGTCCCCGCCACCACCAGCACCACCACCGCCCTCCCATCGGCTCCCATTCCCCAGGTCCGTGGAGCCTCCCATGTCCGGGAGCGTGTCTCCTTTGGGCCAGGCACCGCACCCCCTGCCCCTGTGTCCCCTGCTGCCCTGAGTGAGGAGTCTGTGTACCTCCTTCGCCAGCTCCATGTAGGGCAGACAGCCATGCTGAGTGTCCTCCATGCGCACACCGCGCTGTTGACTCAGCTGGTGTCGTTCATGGAGGGCATCTCATCGGGCATGTCTGACCTACAGAGGGGCAATAGGTCCATGGACTCCTCCCTGACGGCAGCAGTGTCCCTCCTCAAACGGTCCCTCACCCCTCCTGCCTCTGCTCCATCCACACTCCCCAGCACCTTACCCATCCCAGGCACACACACACCGGCACAGGCACACACCAGCACACACACATCCAGCACACTGACACATACGCCAATGACAAAACGCACACGCACGCACATTCAGGGGACTGAAGCCAGACTCACAGGGGATGGGGCCCTGGAACACACACACGCATCCACATGCACTGCGCAGTCCTCAGTTCCCTCTCCCTCCAAAGCACCCTCCCTTGCCTCACCTGCAACCCCAAAGTCACAGCAGCTCTTCCTCTGTGACCTCGGCCTCTTCCCCACCGATGAAGCTGCTCCAGCATCCCGGGGGAAGAGGAAGCCCACCCACACGGAGCAGAGTGCCCCTCGCCCCCGGACACCCTCCCCCAGGCGCAGACGGACTGAGGCCCCCACCCGCAAGTCCCCCCGGAGTGCTAAGAGCAAGACCCCGCCACCGCCCTGCAGCTCAGGCACAAGGTCTCCGTCCTCCATCCCTCAGGCCCCCACTGCACAGGTGCCCCCACCACACCCTGCCCCAGGTTCCCCCACCCACAGATATACCATCCCCAAGATGCTCCGGCCTTCTCCCCCTGCCACTTGCTCTCCCAGCACCACACCCCCCGCTGCGCTTGTCTGTGCCACTGATGTGGTGAGGGTGTCCTCCCCTCTGTCCAACCCACCTTGCCTGTTCCCCATTCTCCTCCCCTGGAGGTAGGCACTGCAGTGGAGTCCACTACCGCCCTGTCTGACTTGGGCACTGCAGTGGCGGACCTGTCCACCCCATCTGCAGGGTCCACTGCAGTTGTGCCGGCACCCACGACATCTGTGTCATGCCCCCAGTTGTGCCGGCACACACCATGTCAGACACCTCCACTGCAGTTGTCAGTGGCTCTCCAGCACCCACCACCCCTTCCCTGACTCCCCTGGTGAGCCCTGATCCTGTCCCTGCGGTGCCTGGCCTGCCCCCCGGTTGCCCCTCCTAGTGGATTGTCCCTGGTATTGTGCAGGCATGCGTAGGGTGACATCTGCCAGTGTCACCCTGTTTGAACTTTGACAATGGACTGGCCATTGGCCTTTGCTCTAATTTCTTCTGGACGTCGTTATCAAACAACACATATGCTGAATAAAGCAACTTTCTTTTCTCTAGTGCTCATGCTTCAGATGTACATGTTGTTGGTGCAGCTAACCATGCCCTTGCTGCAGTGATGGTGATATCTGGTCTCATGATTATGAAGTGTTACTGTGCAGGAACCCATGTGGTCCAGGGGGAATGTGTCCTATAATGTGGTGTATCCATGTCATCAATAGCAGCATCTGAGGGTGTCATGTGTTCAGTATTTGGCAATGGGTTTCCTACTTACATTGGCAATTTCATATCTGTGGCTTCCACCCCTGCACATCTGTTGTGCCTGCCATCGTTGCATTTGTCTACTTCCCTGAGCGTGTTGCCATCTCCAGTGGACATGCAGGTTTGGGCATCAATGGGGAGGGACTCATCCGTGTAGTCAGTGCAACATTGCTATACAAGTGTGTTGGATCTGTGCTGATGATTCCGTTGGCACATCCATGACCAGGCTGATGTGATGGGAGCCCTCATTTGGTGCTAATTGTTGATTGTGTGACCAAGTGCTCAGCTGACATGATGGGGCCCTACTGAGGCAACATATGGCACAGCTTTCCTCACACAGGAGTGGAGTCCCCTCATGGCAGTGTGTACACGTGTGACATTGCCTGCGCCCAAGGTGTGTGTTGTATGTGCATGTCTGTGTGTTCACTTCCATTCATCTGCGCATGCTGTGATCCCTAGTGTTGTACCTGTTTGTGATGCTTGCTGACTTGAGCTATGTTCCCCCAAAGTCTTCTCCCTGTGTTCTCTGTGATGTGGGTGCATGGCACATTACTGGTCATCAGGGTGTCACCCATAGGTGTGTTTGCTGTCAGGGCAGAGTTTGTGTGCAGACACAGATGGGTCACAGTCAGGTTTCCCTTTGGCACTTGTTGTTTGCCCCTGTCATGTGATTTCCAGTTTGTGTTATCTTTCAGTGATTGTGACACGTTGTGTGTGTGACTGCTGGCACTCCTTAGGGTCCGGGCTGCAATGTTGGTTGTTGTCTATGTGTGTTCTTTGTGGGTGACCTTGGCTTCTTCATTGGTGTGTGACTGTGGCTGGGATCCCATTGGTCGGTGTGGTATTGCCGTCATGTCCATGTACAGCGTAGTGTGCAGTGTGTCAGACATTCAGGAGTCTTGTTGAGTGTCCATGTGTGATGTGTTTCTACACCTTGGTTCCCACCCACCACCCTGGAATAGTCATGGGTGCATGTGCAATGTCACCAGTGCATGTGTACTTCACTGCTGCACATTGTTGAAGGTCGAGGGGTGTGGTCTTGAGTGTGTGCAGATGAGAGTTGTTGCCCGGCTAGTCCCCTGCCTCCATGTTGGCCTTGGCTTACTGGCCATGCTGATTGATTTGTGCTTGTGTAGGTGTGATGGTAGTTTGTTGCTCAGGACACCTGACTGTGGTTCACAGTGTGAACGACATTTAGCTTTGTCATCACAGTGGTATTTTTATTCAGCCCAGGGTCACCACATTGTGGGGGCCCTGGGGGTGGTGCTGTGGTGTGTCTGTGACTTGCTGTGTCAGTTGTTGTTCCTACGTGCCTGTGTGACATGTGTGTTTTGTGCTCCCTCTCACCTGTCAATGCCTGCTTGCCCACATAGGGGATTTGGATCCATGAGTTACCTTAGTGTGGCAGTGTATGCACATCTGTATGATTGGTATTCAGCTCTCCTCATGTGTTGTGTTGTTGCCTGGGGACACTGGCACCCCCACCCCTCACCTGCTGTGTATGATGACAGTGTTGGTCTGCCTGTTTGTGTTTGTGCATCTGCACCACTGCATTGGCATATCTTGGGTGTGCCATTGGCTGTATGTTGTTTGGTGTGTTTCCCCTGCTGTCCCTGGGACTCCTAGGTCATCGGTCAGCACAGTGATCATGGTTTGTGTGTCCCATTGCTGCCATGGTATGGTATCTGTTCACCTCACATCTGCTGTCTCCACAGGGTATCTGCATTTGTGTGCCCATTGGTGCAAATATGTGGTTCTGCATTCTGATGGTCACTTCTGTCATTGTGTCATTGATGACTGTTGACGGTCTCAGCCCCCATGGGTGTTGTTTGTCTGCACATGGCCAAAGGAATGTTTCATTTGCACTGCAGTATTTGGCTCCCCCAATTTATGTTGCAATGGGACACATACACTACTTTGCCACAGATGAGTTTTTGGTTCTGTGACCAGGAATGATCCATGCAGTTTGGCAGTTGCAGCTCTTTCTTTGTCAACAATTACCTTTTGGTCACTGTGATGATGAGGGTGTAGACCCCATTGCCACAATGGTCAAAATGTGCTTCAGCTATGGACCCCACACTTGCCTTTTGGTCACTGTGATGATGGGGGTTTAGACCCCATTGCCACAATGGTCAAAATGTGCTTCAGCTATGGACCCCACACTTGCCTTTTGGTCACTGTGATGATGGGGGTTTAGACCCCATTGCCACAATGGTCAAAATGGGCTTCAGCTATGGACCCCACACTTGCCTTTTGGTCACTGTGATGATGGGGGTTTAGACCCCATTGCCACAATGGTCAACATGTGCTTCAGCTATGGACCCCACACTTACCTTTTGGTCACTGTGATGATGGGGGTTTAGGCCCCATTGCCACAATGGTCATGGGCTGCTTGCATTGTGGGTGCCACACACATATATGTGTGGCACATGTGCTAGGGGGTCACATTGTATGTTCAAAGTCATGTTCGGTGTTGTAGGCATTTGACACAGCCTGCTCACACGCTTGTCATGGTGGTGGGGGGATGTCTTAATCTTGCATTCCCTAGGTTGTGGTGTGCTTGTTGTGTCATGCATTGTCCATCCTATGAGTGGGGGTGGTAGTAGTGGTAGGCATCCATCCCCCCTGGCTAAGGGTGGTAGTAGTGGTAGGCATCCTGCCCCCCTGGCTAAGGGTGGTAGTAGTGGTAGGCATCCTGCCCCCTGGCTAAGGGTGGTAGTAGTGGTGGGCATCCTGCCCCCTGGCTAAGGGTGGTAGTAGTGGTAGGCATCCTGCCCCCTGGCTAAGGGTGGTAGTAGTGGTAGGCATCCTGCCCCCTGGCTAAGGGTGGTAGTAGTGGTAGGCATCCTGCCCCCTGGCTAAGGGTGGTAGTAGTGGTAGGCATCCTGCCCCCTGGCTAAGGGTGGTAGTAGTGGTAGGCATCCTGCCCCCCTGGGTGAGGGTGGTAGTAGTGGTGGGCATCCTGCCCCCTGGCTAAGGGTGGTAGTAGTGGTAGGCATCCTGCCCCCCGTGGGTGAGGGTGGTAGTAGTGGTGGGCATCCTGCCCCCTGGCTAAGGGTGGTAGTAGTGGTAGGCATCCTGCCCCCTGGGTGAGGGTGGTAGTAGTGGTGGGCATCCTGCCCCCTGGCTAAGGGTGGTAGTAGTGGTAGGCATCCTGCCCCCGTGGGTGAGGGTGGTAGTAGTGGTGGGCATCCTGCCCCCTGGCTAAGGGTGGTAGTAGTGGTGGGCATCCTGCCCCCTGGCTAAGGGTGGTAGTAGTGGTAGGCATCCTGCCCCCCGTGGGTGAGGGTGGTAGTAGTGGTGGGCATCCTGCCCCCGTGGGTGAGGGTGGTAGTAGTGGTGGGCATCCTGCCCCCTGGCTAAGGGTGGTAGTAGTGGTAGGCATCCTGCCCCCGTGGGTGAGGGTGGTAGTAGTGGTGGGCATCCTGCCCCCTGGCTAAGGGTGGTAGTAGTGGTGGGCATCCTGCCCCCTGGCTAAGGGTGGTAGTAGTGGTAGGCATCCTGCCCCCGTGGGTGAGGGTGGTAGTAGTGGTGGGCATCCTGCCCCCTGGCTAAGGGTGGTAGTAGTGGTGGGCATCCTGCCCCCCTGGCTAAGGGTGGTAGTAGTGGTAGGCATCCTGCCCCCTGGCTAAGGGTGGTAGTAGTGGTAGGCATCCAGCCCCCTGGGTTGGGGTGGTGGCGCGCATTCAGGCCCCTGTGTGCATATGTGGCATTGGTGATGGGCATCCCGCCCCTATGGTGCTGCTGTTGCTGGTGTAAGTATATTCAGATTCCCAGTGTATGTGTGTGATGTGTCGTGTACGTGTTGTATGTGTTTTGTGGTTGGTGTCTGACTTACCTTCTGCGCCGTACGCGTCCGTGCCTGTTCCGGTAGTAGATGTAGAATATTGGTATGATCGGGACGAAGGGATTCATGGTTGGTTCGTGTCGTTCGTCCTTCTCGTTGCTTCGCGTCGTCCTCGTCGCTTCGCTTCGTCCTCGTCGCTTCGCGTCGTCCTCGTCGGTGCCGTGTTCGTCTCGTAGCCGTGGATCGTGTTGTGGCGCGAATCGGAGCTTATGTGCGCCTCTCCCGGATGCTTTGACGTGCCGTGCATAGCGACGGGTTCGGCGCGTACGGGAAGCGCATCGTACTTGTCCGGCCGGACGGGGCTGCATTTTCCCTTCCGTGCGACTCGATTCGGCGTTTCCGGATTCGCCTCGGTCGGAGAACAGGACCTGGTTTGGGTGAGTACGGCTCGGCCGGGAATTTTTGCTGTTGTGCGCATCGTACTTGCTCGTTCGGTGTGCTGTACGGATCGGTCGGGAAACAGGCTTTCGCATGGCTTTTTTCCCGACCGAATGGTATTGGGTGCGCCTCCGACCGAGATCGGAATCGGCCCCTTTGTTGGGAAACTCCAGATAAGAGAGAATTTTTCTATTTAGCACTTCTGCAACTGTTCAAGCCATGGCGTAATGAAACAGAATTACTAGGAGATTTTGACTGCTACAAAGATTATTTTAATGCATGTAAAAATAGCATTCAATGCACAATTTTCCCTACATATCTACAAATGTTAAATGATGAGATTGAACAAGAAAACACTATTGCAGCTGAAATAGCTGAAGACAGTTCTCAAGATAGTTAAATTTCTGGTCCACTGAGTCAAGATTCACTGGGACAACCAATAATCGAAAATGAAGTAGCAATAGCCATGAATGTGGTAGAAATTGCAATGCAACAAGCACAACAGGATAATATTACGTTGGGAAACTTAGAAGAACAACTAAGTATTGAGAAAAAAGAAATATATGTAGAAGTGACACAACAGATACAACATTGTTTGTTGCATGAAATAAAAGAATGCCAAGGTTCATCATTTAAACCTATTCTTAGGTACATCAGTGGTCAAGCTGGAACAGGTAAAAGTTTTTTAATTAAAGTTTTGACTAGTTATCTACAGAAAACTACAGATTCACATTTATCTTGTGTTGTAACAGCTCCAACTGGATTTGCAGCACACAATATTAAAGGGATTACTTTACATAGATTACTTATGCTACCAGTTGAACATGATAATATATTGGAATATCAGAAGCTGTCTGGAGAAGCTTGTTATGAAGTGTCAAGAGTACTGAAGAAAATGAAACTTTTAATCATTGATGAGGTGAGCATGGTCTCAAACTTAATGCTTGTCTTTGTACACTTGAGAATGCAACAGATTTTAAAAACAGAATGCAATGTGTTGTGTGGAGGAAAACATTTAATTGTATTTGGAGATCTACTACAACTAACTCCTGTAAAAGGACAACCAGTTTTTAAAACTCTTGTGCATGAAGACACTAGAAAAACCTTGGGAAGTATTGGAAACGTGAACATTTGATTACATTTTGAATATAAAGAACTTATAAAGAATATGCGACAAGCAAGTGATGAAGATTATGGAAATATTCTTAAAGATATAAGAATTGGTGTCTTGACAAAACATGGTAAGCAAGCTTTAGAAAGTCGGCTACTAAGGAACTTGCTTACAACTGAAAACACAGCGACTGAAGTAATGTACAAGAAGATTGGAGAAAAGAAGTCAATCGTTTGCCTAATGCCAACTCTACAAAAGTGTTCTACATTCAATGAAGAGCTTTTGAAACTAGAAAAACAAGAAATAGTTGAAATTGAAGCTATTGATAAAATTGAACAGCAGGGAGTGACTATTCTTCTTACAGAGAAACTACAGACTAAATTGCACTCTTCGGAAAAGTCTGTATCTAAAACTGCAGGCTTAGAAAAAACTTTACATGTATGTATAAACTGTCGGCTAATTTTAAGGCGTAATTTGAATGTAGAAGAAGGTTTAGTAAATGGAGCAATGGGAAAAGTTGTTGATTTTGTAAAATTTCAGAACAGAGATGGAATAGAATTTTTGAAAATAAAATTTGATCAGATTAAAGAGGTAAGACAGATTGGGTGTTGTGTTGTATGTTTTTTGCTTGTAAAAGACTTGTATGTTCGAGAAAACAGTTTCCTCTGTCTTTAGCATATGCAGTAACTATTCATAAATCTCAAGGTTTAAGTATAGACAGTGCTTTGGTGAATATTGGAAGCACAGTGTTCAAAGAGGGAATGGCATACGTTGCATTATCTCGAGTAAGAACATTGTCTGGTTTGTATTTGATTGATTTTGATGAGCAAAAGGTTAGTGCTGATGTAAATTGTGTAAGAGAGTATCATCATTTAAGAAGACTTTATACAAAGGATTTAGGTGAATATCCCATATATGAGAAACGTGTAGTGTGTTGAAAACAGAAATATGTCAAAGATTCAAGTGAGGTTGAAAAAATAAAAAAATTGAAGTGAAAGTTGAAGGTGTAAAGAAACAGAAAATAGAAACCGTTGATGACATTGTTGGACACCAGTTGGAAAATAGTTCAGGTATCAACTGTTATGCTAATGCAATTATGAATGTTGTGTTTTATCTACAAGATCTTCCTCACAAAATCATGGGAAATCATGAAAAAAGATTCTGTTCTTTACTATGTCATGTATTTCAACAGTTGGTAACTGACAGAAAAAAAAACCCATACTGCTTCTGGCGTTCGGCATCTTTTGGATATATGTACTGGTTCATTGACATTTACTCTTAATGCACAACAAGATGCACAAGAATTTCTAATGCTTATGCTTGGAGTATTAGAAGATGAAGGAGAGGTGTGGAGAGGTGTGGTGCAGCGGCCAGGGCAGCTGACTTCGGAGCACAGGGTTCACGGTTCGATCTCCGGCGGCAGCTCAGCTCAGCACCATGTGACTCTGGGCAATAGCTCACTTAATTTCCACTATGGCCCCCAGCGCCTTGAGACCCGTAAGGGTGAGTAGCTGCGCTATATAAAAACGGACTTACATTTTTAAGGACTACAGATTGAAAACTTATTTGGCCTAAGTTACAGATGGGATCATAAATGTGAACAGTGTTCATTTACTTCCAGCACTGAAATAGACAAAGAACGATTGATATGCTTAATGATACCAGAGTGCAAATGAGTGCCTTTTAACAAATTATTAAAAACAGCCAATCATGGTATGAAATGTTCGCATTGTAAATCAGAGATGTTGTCTGTGTTACATATAGAAAGATTTGGAAAATATCTCATTTTAATGCTGCAACGTTGTAGAGCTAATGGAAGAAAACTGGAAAGCAAAATTTAAAATGTTGTTGCAGGTCAAATATCTATTTGTGGAAGAACTTTTACAACAGTAGCTATTACTTTCCATGCTGGACCTACTACCACATCTGGACACTATACTGTGTATTTAAAGTGTAATAAAGGATGGACACATTGCAATGATGCCCACTTCGATTTTAAACCTAGATTACCTTACGAATTACCAAATTCATATTTGATATTTTTGAAGCAAAAGTTTTAAATACATCATTCGGCCTATTGGGAAGATGTGAACACAAATTAACAAATTCATATTGGATACTTTGGAACCATAAGTTTTGAATACATCATTCGGCATATTGGGAAGATGTGAACAGAAAGTAGACAGCACTGGAAACAATTACTAATTATAATTAGTGTTTGGTGTATTATTTGTGCCAATTGGTAATGCATTTGGAAATTTTTTGTTGAAAAGCGAATAGTTTATGTATTTGTTGTGTATATTGTACCAAATGTAAATGAGAGTGTACATTTCGGAAATGTCCTTGAGACAAATAATAGACGTACTGTACAAGAAGGATGCAATAAAGAAACTGTAGTTAGGAAAACACATAGCTACACATATTGAAATAATGCTCTAAGCTGATTTTTTTTTTCTACAATCTAGATGATTGGTTTTTTCCCCACGGTTCCATGATGATACTATGTTGAAATCACTGTATATGGTGAAGTTAAGTGGAATCTGAGAATAGCAAAAAAGGGAAACTGAAAATGTTATGTAATTCTAAAATTATGTTGTCCTTTTAAAAATGTGATAGTATAATTTCTGTAATACAATACATTACATAACAGTTTTTCTTTTTATTCTTTATAGTAGGTAGTGGTGAACTTTGAAAAGAGTTTTAATCCTGTTTAGCACAATACTACTCGAAAATAGTTCAACAGAGTCATGTTTCTAAATTACAGAAAAAGGTAAGAATACATAAAATATTATGTATGATAATGTGAAACAATGTTTGAAGTTTATTTATATGTTGTTTATTTGTAATAAAAATTATTCTTGATCCTTTATACTATTTGATAACTTAGGTCGTGTTGCTGATGTCATCAGCCAGGTAGTCATTCTTTTACACAAACACTACCTATGCTCTCATGTAATCTCTGTAGCACAACTTTAGCATTAGTAGGATAACCCAGACATTATCCTTGCATTTTCCATTTTACACAGGCACAATATATGTACTCATGGTATCACCCAGACAGTACCCCTGCCCTTATGCAATCACTAACGGACTGCCCATGTACTCATACTATCACCCAGGCACTACTCATGTACTCATCCATTCACTCAGCCACTACCCATGGAGTAATCCATTCACTCAAGCTGTTGCAGGGATTCAGCCTAAGGTGACAACTATGTGTACGATTATGGGACCTTAGTAGGTAGGGACTGAGTCATCCTATTAACTGAGTGCCCATAAGCCCCGGACCAACTTGCTATATTGTCTCATTTGTTCTCCTAATCACTTACAGAGAAACAACTCAGAACACAACACTCCCACATCTCTCAAGACACCCTTTGACAGTCACTTTTGTACTTGTAAGATCTGAGACACAAGTGAAACATTTTAAAATACTTATTTTAAGTAACCTGGCATAACGTGCAGTATATGTGCCACACAAAGAACAAAAGTGTATGATAGGAATATAATCAGTATAGCAGTTAGTCCATATCTGATAAAGGGAGTTTTCATCATAAAGAGGCAATGGAGAAAAGACTATACTGTGTAACCTCCCTCTGCCTTGCTAAAACGAAGTATTATTATATAATAGAAGATCTCTGAGCTTTGTCTGCAGACAATACAACTTTGAATATAGATGGTAAATCTAAATTATAGGTGCTGTTTCGCTGTTCTCTCTGGAAACGTTTCTGTCCAAGTGTGTGCCACCTATTCGTGTATCCCAATTGTATCACAGTATGGGTGTTCAACAACAACTGCATTGGTATGTTTTATACAGGTGCTAGGGCCTGACCAGAGCAAAATAAGAAGGGACATTGTTTATCGACTTTGCCCAGAATGTTGAATTTAAAGTTCCGAAAGATGCTCAAAAGAAACACAGCAGACAGTTCTCATGTGAAAAGTATGAATGAGGTATTTTACTAAAATAAAGCCTTGTGTTATTGTGCGCAAAAGCTGGATAAGGGCTGCAGGGTTCATGGTAACTTAGTGAAGTCGATAATGTCCTCAATGGCCAGGTCGCCCCTCCCTTTGGGCAGCTGTGTAGCACCCAGGCAAACAGAACACAAACATAAGCAGAGCCAAACCGAATCTGTAAAGGCAAAATCGTAGAAAAAGTCAATATCTGAAAGTTCGCAAGGAACGAAAAACGAACTGAGAAAAAGTAAAAAAAAACAGTGTTCTTGAAGTATAGAAATAACAGGCCATCACATCGGGTTCCCATGCAGACTTATGGAGAAACAGCGAACTGCAAGAATTCACAAGCACCGCGGACTGCAATCAGCTCCAAAAGGTCACCAGCACCTCTCCAAGCAAAGAGGGTCACCATCCAATTGAGCAAGCCGAAAGAACAGACATGGTCATCATAATCTCGTGCAACCAGGAGCATGTCAGGGCAACCTGTGTGATATTCGGTGATACTCCCCTGCAAGAGGCACTGCGCATGAGTGCACATACTCCAGCTCCCCCATGTTGCATGATTAAAACGCATCCATCAAGCATGTGTCTCCGGAACAATCGTGGTCATGAGCCAGCAATGGACTCCCCAACAGTTCATAATCCAGGTCAGCGTGTGAAGTTGTGGAGAGGCAGACATCCAGGTCTCACTCAAAGGGGCACCGGAGACAGTAGAACACATGCTGCACGCAGGTGAAATAGACGTAGCAGAAGTTCAGCCTATCGCTGATGCAAAGAGTCGCCAATGGCAAGCATCAAAAAGTTGCAGCATTCATTCAAGGTATAGCCGCAATTGGCCTGGATTGGGCTCAACCACAGAACGGGCAGCCATTTTATAGTAGGAGCAGAAGAACGAGCACTGCGCAAAACAGCAAGAGCACCAGGGAAACCACCCAAATGCGCTTGGAAAATTAGAATGAATACAATCCGGTATTACTCTAAAAATAGTCTGAAAAGAGATAACGAGGCCGGAGTCGACTAGTTTAAAAAAATGTGGAAGGCCTTCTGTTTCAGACTCATAAAATATTTGGTGTATTCATTCTGCAAAATGTAGTGGGAGATTGGTAATGAGCAGTGAGTCAATGTCACTTGGTGGTTTAGCCACCTGCTATTTGAAGGTCTCACGAGCTGATGTGAGAGCCACTTCTTCTTGAAACAATAGCGCTTTGAGTCAGCGTACGTTATTAAAATCTATTTTCAAAGTGGGAATGGAAGGCCATTGCAAACTATCTACAATCCCATGTTTGGGAGGACAAAAGACATTGGAGAAACATGTAACACGTTGTGAAAGAGTTGGTATATAAGGGACGCCTGCTCGTAAGCCACAGCAGTTGTGGTTATTTAGGATAAGATAACTGGTGTTCGAAAGCACAATGAGCATGGGAATAACAGCAGGCAGTGGAGTTTCTTTAAAAAACCAGTACAAATTACGGGCCGAAACGTTAAAATCTCCATGTACTTTAATTTGTTTACAAACTAAAGAAAGTTCTACAGAACAATCACAGTGGTTCCCTGTTAAGAAAACTTACGTATCTTCATGCTGACAGCGAAATGCAAAAGCAACGAATACAATTCATGAATAAAAGTACTTCCAAGGGACTTAAATGTACCAATGGCGTAATGTTTCTTGCAATCAAGGACTCACTAGCTATATACACATCGAACCAATCAGACATTACCAATGCAATAATGCAATCATCCAGGTACTACTCTTGCACTCAATTATTCACTCAGGCAGTACCCATGCACTCATCGATTCCCTCAGGTACTGCCCATGCACTCATACAATGACCCAGGAATCACAATTGAATTCATCCTTTTACTGAGGCAGTACCCATGCACTGTTCCAAGCAGCTAGATATTAGTCTTGCACTCATACATTCACTTAGGCAGTACCCATGCACTCATAGAATCAAGTAGGCACTACTTATACACACATTCAATCAATCAAACATTACTTATGCAGTCATGCAATCAGCCAGGAACTACTCTTGCACTCAACCATTCACTCAGGTACTACGTATGCACTCATGAATTCCCTTAAGCACAATCTTTGCACAGATCCATTCACTGAGGTACTACGCAAGCATTTATCCAATTATCCAGGCAATACACTAGCACTCATAGAAACTGTCAGGCAGTACTGTTGCACTCTTTCTTTCACTCCAGCAGTACGCATGTATTTTTGCAATATGCTATACAGTTGACCTAGACTCATAGAATGCCTTACGCAGTAGAAATGCATTCAAGCAATCATTCAATAAGCCCCCCCAACTTTCATACTATTAAAAGTAATAATGGAAAGTTTAATTTATCAAAACTAGTTAAAAAAATAAGTAAAACATTTTTTCTAAATTTTCTTTTTTCTTTCAAAAATCTGTAAAATAATATGACACTACAAAATTGCAAACAAGAAAACAATATTAATTGAAAGAAATAAGAATATAAATGTTAGCTCAGCTATGTTATATCTTTTTAAAAAACTGCTTATAAATATTTGAAAACTTTTGAAAATATTTAAAAATGATAAACGAAAAAGAAAAAAATAAGAAACATCTTTTAATATTTTTTTTAAAGGTACAGTAGAAAATCATACATAAAACCATAGGTTTGAGGGACGTTACAGTTAGGAATTAGCATTTAAAAACCTTAGAAATTCAATGAAAAAACCATAGGTTTCAGGGACGTTATAGTTAGGAATTAGCATTTAAAAAATCTTAGAAATTCAGTTAAAAAACCACAGGTTTCAGGGATGTCATAGTTAGGCTGACATTTCACTCATATAAAACCAGAGAAATTTGGCTGTTATAGTTATCTGAGCTAACTATAACTCACGCCCCCGCAATGCACTGCTGATGACGTCACATATTACATCACTCATGACATGGTCAGTGACATCACTGATGACATCTCAAATGACAACCCTGATGTTGGAACACCTGCCTTCTTTATTGAAAAAAGTCCTGCCTCACCGGGCGTAGCTTTCGTGTCCAAGCGGCATGTGCTGTGTGCCGCTTAGCACTCTGGTACTGGCAGTCCCAACAAATATCAATCCACAGTGGGTGCTGCTGAGCGCCCCCTAGTAAGTCCAATAAAATACCCAAGTGGGTTGATGCAAGGTATGGGCACTCGGGGCACTGCTCTTGTGTAAGTCACGCATGGTTGGGCTCCCCGGTCCTGCCGAGTCTTTGTTTTCAAGGACCCTGGAACCGATCAAATCACGGCAGGGCATTTCTGCAACCAGGCTGACCGCTAAATACACTTCACACAAGGTTGCCCACTGTAGAAACACCACACCCGGGGAGTCAATCCTCCATCAAGCAGACGGCAGTGACGCCAGCCCCAACCTTCATCACAATCAAACGCCAAACATGTTTCAGACTGCGTCATCCTTGATCACTGGCAAGAAAGGCAAACAGCAGCTGATTGTTGGAACACCTGCCTTCTTTATTGAAAAAAGTCCCGCCTCACTGGGCGTAGCTTTCGTGTCCAATCGGCATGTGCCGTGTGCCTCTTAGCACTCTGGTACTGGCAGTCCCAACAAATATCAATCCGCAGTGGGTGCTGCTGAGCGCCCCCTAGTAAGTCCAATAAAATACCCAAGTGGGTTGATGCAAGGTATGGGCACTCGGGGCACTGCTCTTGTGTAAGTCACGCATGGTTGGGCTCCCCGGTCCTGTCGAGTCTTCGTTTTCAAGGACCCTGGAACCGATCAAATCACGGCGGGGCGTTTCTGCGACCGGGCTGGCCGCTAAATACACTTCACACAAGGTTGCCCACTGTAAAAACACCACACCCGAGGAGTCAATACTCCATCATGCAGACGGCAGTGAAGCCAGCCCCAACCTTCATCACAATCAAACGCCAAACATGTTTCGGACTGGGTCGTCCTTGATCACTGGCAAGAAAGGCAAACAGCAGCTGATTGTTGGAAGACCTGCCTTCTTTATTGAAAAAAGTCCCGCCTCACTGGGCGTAGCTTTCGTGTCCAATCGTCATGTGCTGTGTGCCGCTTAGCACTCTGGTACTGGCAGTTCCAACAAATATCAATCCACAGTGGGAGCTACTGAGCGCCCCCTAGTAAGTCCAATAAAATACCCAAGTGGGTTGATGCAAGGTATGGGCACTCGGGGCACTGCTCTTGTGTAAGTCACGCATGGTTGGGCTCCCCGGTCCTGTTGAGTCTTTGTTTTCAAGGACCCTGGAACCGATCAAATCACAGCGGGCGTTTCTGCAACCGGGCTGGCCGCTAAATACACTTCACACAAGGTTGCCCACTGTAGAAACACCACACCCGGGGAGTCAATCCTCCATCATGCAGAAGGCAGTGAAGCCAGCCCCAACCTTCATCACAATCAAATGCCAAACATGTTTCGGACTGGGTCGTCCTTGATCACTGGCAAGAAAGGCAAACAGCAGCTGATTGTTGGAACACCTGCCTTCTTTATTGAAAAAAGTCCCGCCTCACTGGGCGTAGCTTTCGTGTCCAATCGGCATGTGCCGTGTGCCGCTTAGCACTCTGGTACTGGCAGTCCCAACAAATATCAATCCACAGTGGGTGCTGCTGAGCGCCCCTAGTAAGTCCAATAAAATACCCAAGTGGGTTGATGCAAGGTATGGGCATTCGGGGCACTTCTCTTGTGTAAGTCACGCATGGTTGGGCATGGTAGGGGGCAGGGTAGAAACACCAGGCCTGCTCAGGGGGTCCCACAAGGACCCCCTGGCCAGAAAAAAGCATTTTTTTTTTTTTTTAAATCGGCGGGATGCAGTTAGGGTGCGCGGATCCCACCGTGATAAAAAAAAAATCGAAGCGCGGTCTCCCGCGCTTCGAGGGTATTTTGCCCCTGGGTGGGCCAAGTCCCGGGGGCATGTGGGGGGTGGGCCAAGCCCCGGGGACCGCCACCCGCCGGGGCACCGCCACCCCCCGGGGCTTCAAATAAATAATGCTGGCGGGGGGCACACGGCCCCCCCACAGCCCCGGGGACCGCCACCCCTGAGGCTATTTTTTAATAAAAAATAAATAACCTGTGTGTGGGGGGCTCCAGCCCCCCCACACACCCCGGGGACCGCCACCTCCCCGGGGCACTAGTATTTAAATTTGGGGGTCCGTAATGGACCTCCGGCCCCGGGGATCACCACCTCCCCGGGGCTGTGCAATTGTTGGGAGGGGGGCCGCGCGGCCCCCCTCCTGGAGCCCGTGGTGGCCCTGATGACCACAACCCCCCAGGGCCGGCTCCTGCAGTGTCCCGGGGTGCCTACCCCCGGGACACTGCTGTTTGCAATGGAGGGACGGGAGCCTCGTGGCTCCCGCCCTGTCATTGCAAACTTGCTTTGCTTCATTGAAGCGAGAGCAGGGAAACCTGCTCTCGCTTCAATGAAGCAAAGCAGATTTCAGCAGCACCCCTTATGGAAAAGCAATGCCGGCTCCCACAGGACGCGGGGAGCCGGCGGGACCGTGCGGGGATTGGGGACCCCCTCGGTCCCCAACGAGTGGCCAGGCCCCGGGGGATGGGGTCCCCGGGGCCATTAGTGGCCCGGGAGGGGGGCCACGCAGCCCCCCTCCCCAAAAAGAAAATTTAAAAAAAACAAAAAAGCCGGCTCCGGGGGATGGGGTCCCCGGGGCCTTAAATGGCCTGAGGAGGGGGGCCACGCAGCCCCCCTCCAAATATATATATATTTTTTTAAAAAGAGGTCATGCCCCGGGGGATGGGGTCCCCGGGGCCAAAAGTGGCCGAGGGAAGGGGGGCCACGCAGCCCCCCTCACATAAAAAAAAGGAAAGAAAAAAAAAAAAGACCGGCATTGTGCCGGAGGCCCCACCCCCTCCCTGCAGCAGTCTGCAAACGCGCCCCTGGCGCGTTGTAAGAAGGGGAAGTAATCCCCTTGAATACTGGGGGTCCTGAGCCAACTAGCCCACCAGGAACCTCCAGTATGCGCCAGGGAGCTGCGTTGCAGAGAGGTGATCAGAGGGCACGCCCCTTTTACACCTCTCTGCAATGCAGCTCTGTGGCGCTTCTTGGAGGTACATGGTGGGCTAGTTGGACTCCAGGGACCCTCAGGATTCAAGGGGACTTAATCCCCCAACCTAAAACGCACCACGGGGCGCGTTTGCACAGTGGTGAAGGGAGGGGGCAGGGCTTCAGGTGACATGTGTGCAAACAGGCCCCGTGGCGCGTTTTAAGATGGGGAATTAAATTCCTTCAATCCTGAGGTCCCTGGGGCCAACTAGCCCACCAGGTACGTCCAGAAAGCGCCACAGAGCTGCGTTGCAGAGAGGTGTAAAAAGGGGCGTGGCCTCTGAACACCTCTCTGCAACGCAGCTCCCTGGCGCATACTGGAAGTACAGGGTGGGCTAGTTGGACCCCAGGGACCCTCATGATTCAAGGGGACTTAATCCCCCAACTTAAAACGCACCACGGGGCGCGTTTGCACAGTGGTGAAGGGAAGGGGCGGGGCTGAGGTGACATGTGTGCAAACAGGCCCCGTGGCGTGTTTTAAGTTGGGGGATTAAGTCCCCTTCAATCCTGTGGGTCCCTGGAGTCCAACTAGCCCACCAGGTACTTCCGGTAAGCGCCCATGAGCTGCGTTGCAGAGAGGTATAAAAAGGGGCGTAGCCTCGGACCACGTCTCTGCAACGCAGCTCTGTGGTGCTTACTGGAGGTACCTGGTGGGCTAGTTGGGCCCCAGGGACTCTCAGGATTCAAGGTGTCTTCATCCCCCAACTTAAAATGCGCCATGGGGCGAGTTTGCACAGTGGTGAAGGGAGGGGGCGGGGCGTGAGGTGACATGTGTGCAAACACGACCGTGGCTCGTTTTAAGTAGGGGAATTAATGCCCCGTCAATCCTGAGGGCCCCTGGGGTCTAACTAGTCTTCCAGGTACTTCCAGTAAGTGCAACAGAGCTGCGTTGCAGAGTGGTGTAAAAAGGGGCGTGGCCTCGGACCACCTCTCTGCAACGCAGCTCTCTGGTGCTTACTGGAGGTACCTGGTGGGCTACTTGGACTCCAGGGACCCTCAGGATTGAAGGGAACTTAATCCCCAACTTAAAACGCTCCACGGGGCATGTTTGCACAGTGGTGAAGAGATGGGACGGGGCCTGATGTGACAAGTTAGATAGTTAGTGTTAATCCCCCTGCCCTATTATGTACTATGGACTTACAGAGGAGGTCATGCTAATCACAGGGGTACCCCAATGCATAGTGTTCCCTACTGTATGTAGGTGTTTTCACTGTATTCTAAGTGTCTGTTAGCATAGCACTGGCTCTAGGCCTGGTTAGTCAGAGCCAGTTAACACCAGTACCCGTCTGAAAATGTTGTGGGCACAGGATGATTTTGCAACAAGGCCTCTTTCTGCTCCACTGTTGGTTCTTTCTGCACGTCTTGCTTCTTTCTGCACTTTTCTTCGTCTTTGTGAACTTCTGTTGCTTGTTTGTGCATTTCTTTAGCTTCTTTCTGTGCGTTTTTTCTTCTTTCTTCACATGTCCTACCTCTGTAGGCATAGTTAGAAATTAGCATTTAAAAACCTTTGAAATTCACTGAAAAACCATAGGTTTCAGGCACGTTATAGTTAGAAATTAGCATTTAAAAACCTTAGAAATTCACTGAAAAACCATAGGTTTTAGGGAAAGTTATAGTTAGTTGGACATTTCACTCGTACAAAACCATAGAAATTCCCCGTTATAGTTAGTTCAGCTAACTATAATTCGCGCCCCTGCAATGCACTGCTGATGATGTCACATATTACATCACTCATGACATGGTCAGTGACATTACTGATTACATCACTGATGACATCTGAAATGACATCACTGATGACATCACTGATGACATCTGAAATGACATCACTGATGACATCATCCATGTGATAATTTGATGCATCTTCTCACACCCTAATATAACCTTTGATACACCCACTCTAAATTACAGACTGCTATTCTCAAAACCATAGACACTCCAACACCAATAACTACATACCCACTCACTGATTCTTAGATCTACACACACATCCACTCACTCACCCGTACAGTCACTCATACTTACGGTCGCTCAGTACGGGACTATCATATGCACTCATACACCTATATAGACACTCACACACCGCCACTCATTCATAGAGGTACTCACACACCTAGACAGTCATGCAAATAATTAATCTCACTGCCATTTACTCATCTATACAGTTATACACACACCAGCTCACTTACTCATACAAATACTAGCACATTCTTACGCTCTTATACAATCACTGATACAAGTACACACTCATCCATACAGCCACTCTCACAATCACACACTCTCACTTATAGCCATTTATATACTCCAACACACATATATACTGCCTTTGACATATGTAGTTACTCACACATGTACCACTGAGATATACATTCACTCACTAACACACCCATACACACACTCTCCCACCCATACAGTCCATCACAGATGCACTCTTGAAACCATGCACCCAGTGAATCACCCACTCACACATCTATGCACAGAGTCACACACACCCCACCCACACAAACACTCAGGCACTGATACAGATACTCAGATAACCAATCAATAACCCATGTAGACACTCATGTAGCTATTCGCAAACCCATGCAGCCGCTTACACACCAACAGACAGACGGATACAGACATTCACACAGTTTAGTCACTAACCCATGCATTCACTAAGATACGTTTAATCACTCACTTATAGACTCAGTCACACACCTACTAAATTATCCATTCAGACACTTATACACCCACACATTCTTCAATACCCCTTTCCGTATATATATTAAACATATTTAAACTTTACAGAAACACACAGTCACTGGATGATGTAATCAGTGATGTCATTTCAGATGTCATCAGTGATGTCATCAGTGATGTCACTGACCATGTCATGAGTGATGTAACATGTGACATCATCAGCAGTGCATTATGGGCGCGAGTTATAGTTAGCTGAACTAACTATAACGGGGGAATTTCTATGGTTTTGTACGAGTGAAATGTCCAACTAACTATAACTGTCCCTAAAACCTATGGTTTTTTCAGTGACTATATATATATATATATATATATATTCCATGAACTAGGCAGACACTTCAGCTACAAAATCGGAGAGCACACACGGATAGATTGTTTTGCTGGATGCATCGGCAGATGGTAGAAGGTGGGTAAGATTGGCGTTTCACAATGTAAGAACAAATACTCGTCTTGTCCCAACAAAATGTTTTTTAACTTTGCACAGCACTTACACTTTGGGTCACAGCACTTTTGTAAATAACATGTTCTAAGATGGCCGCCATGAATTTTATATCGAATGTTGCGTAAGTCCACCTTTTATGTTTAGTGTGAAAAAACACGTGATGTATGTGGATTTTAAATATCGCGTGAAATGTTGAAAACATTGACATTGAGAAAGCCGTTAGGCGAAACGCGTCTGTCAGGGGGGGTCTGCACAATAAAGCATACAGCAAAACAATCTATCCGTGTGTGCTCTCCGATTTTGTAGCTGAAGTGTCTGCCTAGTTCATGGAATTGTGAAGTGGTTCACCACCGCTGGACCAAGCACCCGGGAAAGAAAGGAGCGGCGGAGGTGATGCTCTGTTTCATAAATAAATATATATATATATATATATATATATATATATATATATATATATATATATATATATATATATATATATATATATATATATATATGGGGGGATGTGAGCACAGTGCTTCACCTCCCAGCATAGTTCGCCCCCTAGCATCCTGGTAAATGCAGTTCAGTTTAAACCGTTTACTTGAATTTTTGTTGAATTGTTTCACCAAAGTTGGTGCAGGTTAGTGCTGTAAAGCTCTAGACACATGTGTTTCTGGATATTATCCTTCATCAGTAGAGATAAAAAAAATTACATTCTGGCATTGCTGAGAAAGCTGCCACAATCCTCTCGGGTCTCTGTACCTCTCCCTGGTGCACAGGTGAATCTCCGAGAGCTCGTCAGCTCAGTGGCTCAAGGGAGCCTTTTAAACAGAAGGGGGATGGGAGCACACTGCTTCTCTTCCCAGCACAGTTCGCCCCTTAGCATCCTGGTAAATGCAGTTTGGTTTAAACGCTTACTTGAATTTTTGCTGAAGTGTTTCACCAAAGTTGGTGCAGGTTATTGCTGTGAATCTCTAGACACATGTTTTTCTAGATATTATCCTTCATCAGTAGAGATAAAAAACGAAATTCTGGGGTTTCTGAGAAAGCTGCCACAATCCTCTCAGGTCTCTGTACCTCTCCCTGGTGCACAGGTGCATCTCCAAGAGCTTGTCAGCTCGCTGGCTCAAGGGAGCCTTTTTAAACAGAAGGGGATTGGACACAGCGTCACCTCCCAGCACAGTTAGCCCCTTAGCATCCTGGTAAATGCAGTTCAGTTTAAACGCTTACTTGAATTTTTGTTGAAGTGTTTCACCAAAGTTGGTGCAGGTTAGTGCTGTGAATCTCTAGACACATATGTTTCTGGATATTATCCTTCATAAGTAGGGACAAAAAACTAAATTCTGGGGTTGCATAGAAACCTGCCACAATGCTCTCATGTCTCTGTACCTCTCCCTGGCGCACAGGTGCATCTCCAAGAGCTCGTCAGCTGAGTGGCTCAAGGGAGCCTTTTTAAACAGAAGGGGGATGGGAGCACACTGCTTCACCTCCCAGCACAGTTCACCCCTTAGCATCCTGGTAAATGCAGTTTAGTTAAAAAGATTACTTGAATTTTTCTTGAAGGGTTGCACCAAAGTTGGTGCAGGTTAGTGCTGTGAATCTCTAGACACGTGTTTCTGGATATTATCCTTCATCAATAGAGATAAAAAACGAAATTCTGGCATTGATGAGAAAGCTGCCACAATCCTCTGAGGTCTCTGTACCTCTTCCTGGCGCACAGGTGCATATCCAAGAGCTCATCAGCTCAGTGGCTCAAGGGAGCCTTTTTAAACAGAAGGGGGATGGGAGCACACTGCTTCTCCTCCCAGCACAGTTCGCCCCTTAGCATCCTGGTAAATGCAGTTCGGTTTAAACACGTACATGAATTTTTGCTGAAGTGTTTCACCAAAGTTGGTGCAGGTTAGTGCTGTGAATCTCTAGACACATGTTTTTCTGGATATTATCCTTCATCAGTAGGGATAAAAAACAAAATTCTGCGGTTTCTGAGAAAGCTGCCACAATCCTCTCAGGTCTCAGTACCTCTCCCTGGTGTAAAGGTGCATCTCCAAGAGCTAATCAGCTCAGTGGCTCAAGGGAGCCTTTTTAAACAGAAGAGGGATTGGACACAGCGTCACCTCCCAGCACAGTTAGTCCCTTAGCATCCTGGTAAATGCAGTTCAGTTTAAGAGCTTACTTGAATTGTTGTTGAAGTGTTTCACCAAAGTTGGTGCCGGTTAGTGCTGTGAATCTCTAGACACATATGTTTCTGGATATTATCCTTCATAAGTAGAGACAAAAAACTAAATTCTGGGGTTGCAGAGAAACCTGCCACAATCCTCTCAGGGCTCTGTACCTCTCCCTGGCGCACAAGTGCATCCCCAAGAGCTCGTCAGCTGATTGGCTCCAGGGAGCCTTTTTAAACAGAAGGGTGATGGGAGCACACTGTTTCACCTCCTAGCACAGTTCGCCCCTTAGCATCCTGGTAAATGCAGTTTAGTTAAAAAGATTACTTGAATTTTTCTTGAAGGGTTTCACCAAAGTTGGTGCAGGTTAGTGCAGTGAATCTCTAGACACATGTTTTTCTAGATATTATCCTTCATCAGTAGAGATAAAAAACGAAATTCTGGGGTTTCTGAGAAAGCTGCCACAATCCTCTCAGGTCTCTGTACCTCTCCCTGGTGCACAGGTGCATCTCCAAGAGCTTGTCAGCTCGCTGGCTCAAGGGAGCCTTTTAAACAGAAGGGGGATTGGACACAGCGTCACCTCCCAGCACAGTTAGCCCCTTAGCATCCTGGTAAATGCAGTTCAGTTTAAACGCTTACTTGAATTTTTGTTGAAGTGTTTCACCAAAGTTGGTGCAGGTTAGTGCTGTGAATCTCTAGACACATATGTTTCTGGATATTATCCTTCATAAGTAGGGACAAAAACTAAATTCTGGGGTTGCATAGAAACCTGCCACAATGCTCTCATGTCTCTGTACCTCTCTCCTGGCGCACAGGTGCATCTCCAAGAGCTCGTCAGCTGAGTGGCTCAAGGGAGCCTTTTTAAACAGAAGGGGATGGGAGCACACTGCTTCACCTCCCAGCACAGTTCACCCCTTAGCATCCTGGTAAATGCAGTTTAGTTAAAAAGATTACTTGAATTTTTCTTGAAGGGTTGCACCAAAGTTGGTGCAGGTTAGTGCTGTGAATCTCTAGACACGTGTTTCTGGATATTATCCTTCATCAATAGAGATAAAAACGAAATTCTGGCATTGATGAGAAAGCTGCCACAATCCTCTGAGGTCTCTGTACCTCTTCCTGGCGCACAGGTGCATATCCAAGAGCTCATCAGCTCAGTGGCTCAAGGGAGCCTTTTAAACAGAAGGGGGATGGGGAGCACACTGCTTCTCCTCCCAGCACAGTTCGCCCTTAGCATCCTGGTAAATGCAGTTCGGTTTAAACACGTACATTAATTTTTGCTGAAGTGTTTCACCAAAGTTGGTGCAGGTTAGTGCTGTGAATCTCTAGACACATGTTTTTCTGGATATTATCCTTCATCAGTAGGGATAAAAAACAAAATTCTGCGGTTTCTGAGAAAGCTGCCACAATCCTCTCAGGTCTCAGTACCTCTCCCTGGTGTAAAGGTGCATCTCCAAGAGCTAATCAGCTCAGTGGCTCAAGGGAGCCTTTTTAAACAGAAGAGGGATTGGACACAGCGTCACCTCCCAGCACAGTTAGTCCCTTAGCATCCTGGTAAATGCAGTTCAGTTTAAGAGCTTACTTGAATTGTTGTTGAAGTGTTTCACCAAAGTTGGTGCCGGTTAGTGCTGTGAATCTCTAGACACATATGTTTCTGGATATTATCCTTCATAAGTAGAGACAAAAACTAAATTCTGGGGTTGCAGAGAAACCTGCCACAATCCTCTCAGGTCTCTGTACCTTCTCCTGGCGCACAAGTGCATCCCCAAGAGCTCGTCAGCTGATTGGCTCCAGGGAGCCTTTTAAACAGAAGGGTGATGGGAGCACACTGTTTCACCCTCCTAGCACAGTTCGCCCCTTAGCATCCTGGTAAATGCAGTTTAGTTAAAAAGATTACTTGAATTTTTCTTGAAGGGTTTCACCAAAGTTGGTGCAGGTTAGTGCAGTGAATCTCTAGACACATGTGTTTCTGGATATTATCCTTCATCAGTAGAGATAAAAAATGAAATTCTGGCATTGCTGAGAAAGCTGCCACAATCCTCTCAGGTCTCTGTACCTCTTCCTGGTGCACAGGTGCATCTCCAAGAGCTCGTCAGCTCAGTGGCTCAAGGGAGCCTTTTTAAACAGAAAGGGGATGCAGGCACACTGCTTCACCTCCCAGCACAGTTTGCCCCTTAGCATTCTGGTAAATGCAGTTCGGTTTAAAAACTTACTTGAATTTTAGCTGAAGTGTTTCACCAAAGTTGGAGCAGGTTAGTGCTGTGAATCTCTAGACACATGTGTTTCTGGATATTAGCCTTCATCAGTAGAGATTAAAAAATGAAATTCTGGGGTTGATGAGAAAGCTGCCACATTCCTCTCAGGTCTCTGTACCTCTCCCTGGTGTACCAGTGCATCTCCAAGAGCTCGTCAGCTCAGTGTCTCAAGGGAGCCTTTTTAAACAGAAGGGGGATGGGAGCACACTGCTTCATCTCCCAGCATAGTTTTCCCCTTAGCATCCTGGTAAATGCAGTTCAGTTCAAACACTTACTCAAATTTTTGTTGAAGTGTTTCACCAAAGTTGGTGAACGTTAGTGCTGTGAATCTCTAAACACATGTGTTTCTGGATATTATCCTTCATCAGTAGAGATAAAAAACGAAATTCTGGCATTGCTGAGAAAGCTGCCACAATCCTCTCAGGTCTCTGTACCTCTTCCTGGCGCACATGTGCATCTCCAAGAGCTCGTCAGCTGAGTGGCTCAAGGGAGCCTTTTCAAACAGAAAGAGGATGCGGGCATACTGCTTCACCTCCCAGCACAGTTCGTCCTTTAGCATCCTGATAAATGCATTTCGGTTTAAACGCTTATTTGAATTTTTGTTGAAATGTTTCACCAAAGTTGGTGCAGGTTAGTGCTGTGAATCTCTAAACACATGTTTTTCTGGATATTGTCATTCATCAGCAGAGATAAAAACCGAAATTCTGGGGTTGCTGAGAAAGCTGTCACAATCCTCTCACGTCTATGTACCTCTCCCTGGAGCATGGGTGCATCTCGAAAAGCTTGTCAGCTCTGTGGCCCAAGGGAGCCTTTTTGTAAACAGAAGGGGGTTGGGAGCAAACTGCTTCACCTCCAAGCACAGTTCACAGCTCAGCATCCTGGTAAATGCTGTTCAGTTCAAATGCTTACTTGAATTTTAATTGAAGTGTTTCACCAAAGCTCGTGCGGGTTAGTGCTGTGAATCTCTAGACACATGTGTTTTTGGATATTTTTCTTCATCATTAGAAATAAAAAACGAAAATCTGGGGTTGCTGAGAAAGCTGCCACAATTCTCTCAGGTCTCTGAACTTTCCCTGGTGCACAGGTGCATCTCTGAGAGCTCCTCAGCTCAGTGGCTCAAAGGAGCCTTTTTAAACAGAAAAGGGATGAAAGCACACTGCTTCACCTACCAGCACAGTTTGCCCCTTAGCATCCCGGTAAATGCAGATCAGTTTAAACCCTTACTTGAATTTTTGTTGAAGTGTTTCAACAAAGTTGGTGCAGGTTAGTGCTCTGAATCTCAAGACATGTTTTTCTGGATATTATCCTTCATCAGTAGAGATAAAAAATGAAATTCTGGCATTACTAAGAAAGCTGACACAATCCTCTCAGGTCTCTGTACCTCTTCCTGGCGCACAGGTGCATCTCTAAGAGCTTGTTATCTCAGTGGCTCAAGGGAGCCTTTTTAAACAGAAGGGGGATGGGAGAACAGTGCTTCACCTCCCAGCACAGTTCTACCCTTAGCATCCTTGTAAATGCAGTTCAGTTAAAAAGCATACTTGATTTTTTTTTTAAGTGTTTCACCAAAGTTGGTGCAGGTTAGTGCTGAGAATATCTAGATACATGTGTTTCTGGATATTATCCTTCATCAGTAGAGATAAAAAATGAAATTCTGGGTTTTCTGAGAAAGCAGCCACAATCCTCTCAGGTCTCTGTACCTCTCCCTGGCACACAGGTGCATATCCAAGAGCTTGTCAGCTCAGTGGCTCAAGGGAGCCTTTTTAAATAGAAGGCGGAAGGGAGCACACTGCTTCACCTCCCAGCAAAGTTCGCCCCTTAGCATCCTAGTAAATGCAGTTCAATTTAAACCCTTACTTGAATTTTTGTTGAAGTGTTTCACCAAAGTTGGTGGAGGTTAGTGCTGTGATTCTCTAAACACATGTTTTTCTGGATATTATCCTTCATCAGTAGAGATAAAAAACGAAATTCTGGGGTTGCTGAGAAAGCTGCCACAAACCTCTCAGGTCTATATACCTCTCCCTGGAGCTAAGGTGCATCTCCAAGAGCTCGTCAGCTCAGTGGCTCAAGGGAGCCTTTTTAAATAGAAGGGGGATGGGGGCACACTGCTTCACCTCCCAGCACAGTTCACCCCTCAGCATCCTGGTAAATGCAGTTCAGTTCAAACGCTTACTTGAATTTTTATTGAAGTGTTTCACCAAAGCTTGTGCAGGTTAGTGCCGTGAATCTCTAGACACGTATTTTTGGATATTATCCTTCATCATAAGAGATAAAAAAACGAAATTCTGGGGTTGCTGAGAAAGTTGCCACAATCCTCTCAGGTCTCTGAACTTTCCCTGGTGCACAGGTGCATCTCTGAGAGCTTGTCAGCTCAGTGTCTCAAAGGAGCCTTTTTAAACAGAACGGGGATGAAAGCATGCTGCTTCACCTCCCAACAATGTTTGCCCCTTAGCATCCTGGTAAATGCAGTTCAGTTTAAACGCTTACCTGAATTTTTGCTGAAGTGTTTCACCAAAGTTGGTGCAGGTTAGTGCTGTGAATCTCTAGACACATGTTTTTCTGGATATTATCCTTCATCAGTAGAGATAAAAAAATTATTCTGGGGTTGCTGAGAGAGCAGCCACAATCCTCCTAGGTCTCTGTACCTCTCCCTGGTGCACAGGTAAATCTCCAAGAGCTCATCAGCTCAGTGGCTCAAGGGAGTCTTTTTAAACAGAAGGGGCATGGGACACTGCGTTACCTCCCAGCAAAGTTCACCACTTAGCATCCTGGTAAATGCATTTCAGTTTAAACGCTTACTTGAATTTTTGTTGAAGTGTTTACCCAAAGTTGGTGCAGGTTAGTGCTGAGAATCTCTAGATACATGTGTTTCTGGATATTATTCTTCATCGGTAGAGATAAAAAATGAAATTCTGGGGTAGCTGAGAAAGCAGCCACAATCCTCTCATGTCTCTGTACCTCTACCTGGCGCACACGTGCATCTCCAAGAGCTCCTCAGCTCAGTGGCTCAAGGGAGCCTCTTTAAACAGAAGTGGGATGGAAGCATGCTGCTTCAACTCCCAGCAAAGTTCCCCCTTAGCATACCGGTAAATGCAGATCAGTTTAAACCCTTACTTGAATTTTTGTTGAAGTGTTTCAACAAAGTTGGTGCAGGTTAGTGCTCTGAATCTCTAGACATGTGTTTCTGGACATTATCCTTCATCAGTAGAGATAAAAAATGAAATTCTGGCATTGCTGAGAAAGCTGCCACAATCCTCTCAAGTCTCTGTACCTCTTCCTGGTGCACAGGTGCATCTCTAAGAGCTTGTCATCTCAGTGGCTCAAGGGAGCCTTTTTAAACAGAAGGGGGATGGGAGCACACTGCTTCACCTCCCAGCACAGTTCTACCCTTAGCATCCTTGTAAATGCAGTTCAGTTAAAAAGCATACTTGATTTTTTTTTTAAGTGTTTCACCAAAGTTGGTGCAGGTTAGTGCTGAGAATATCTAGATACATGTGTTTCTGGATATTATCCTTCATCAGTAGAGATAAAAAATGAAATTCTGGGTTTTCTGAGAAAGCAGCCACAATCCTCTCAGGTCTCTGTACCTCTCCCTGGCACACAGGTGCATATCCAAGAGCTTGTCAGCTCAGTGGCTCAAGGGAGCCTTTTTAAATAGAAGGCGGAAGGGAGCACACTGCTTCACCTCCCAGCAAAGTTCGCCCCTTAGCATCCTAGTAAATGCAGTTCAATTTAAACCCTTACTTGAATTTTTGTTGAAGTGTTTCACCAAAGTTGGTGGAGGTTAGTGCTGTGATTCTCTAAACACATGTTTTTCTGGATATTATCCTTCATCAGTAGAGATAAAAAACGAAATTCTGGGGTTGCTGAGAAAGCTGCCACAAACCTCTCAGGTCTATATACCTCTCCCTGGAGCTAAGGTGCATCTCCAAGAGCTCGTCAGCTCAGTGGCTCAAGGGAGCCTTTTTAAATAGAAGGGGGATGGGGGCACACTGCTTCACCTCCCAGCACAGTTCACCCCTCAGCATCCTGGTAAATGCAGTTCAGTTCAAACGCTTACTTGAATTTTTATTGAAGTGTTTGACCAAAGCTTGTGCAGGTTAGTGCCGTGAATCTCTAGACACGTATTTTTGGATATTATCCTTCATCATAAGAGATAAAAACGAAATTCTGGGGTTGCTGAGAAAGTTGCCACAATCCTCTCAGGTCTCTGAACTTTCCCTGGTGCACAGGTGCATCTCTGAGAGCTTGTCAGCTCAGTGTCTCAAAGGAGCCTTTTTAAACAGAACGGGGATGAAAGCATGCTGCTTCACCTCCCAACAATGTTTGCCCCTTAGCATCCTGGTAAATGCAGTTCAGTTTAAACGCTTACCTGAATTTTTGCTGAAGTGTTTCACCAAAGTTGGTGCAGGTTAGTGCTGTGAATCTCTAGACACATGTTTTTCTGGATATTATCCTTCATCAGTAGAGATAAAAAAATTATTCTGGGGTTGCTGAGAGAGCAGCCACAATCCTCCTAGGTCTCTGTACCTCTCCCTGGTGCACAGGTAAATCTCCAAGAGCTCATCAGCTCAGTGGCTCAAGGGAGTCTTTTTAAACAGAAGGGGCATGGGACACTGCGTTACCTCCCAGCAAAGTTCACCACTTAGCATCCTGGTAAATGCATTTCAGTTTAAACGCTTACTTGAATTTTTGTTGAAGTGTTTCCCCAAAGTTGGTGCAGGTTAGTGCTGAGAATCTCTAGATACATGTGTTTCTGGATATTATTCTTCATCGGTAGAGATAAAAAATGAAATTCTGGGGTAGCTGAGAAAGCAGCCACAATCCTCTCATGTCTCTGTACCTCTACCTGGCGCACACGTGCATCTCCAAGAGCTCCTCAGCTCAGTGGCTCAAGGGAGCCTTTTTAAACAGAAGTGGGATGGAAGCATGCTGCTTCAACTCCCAGCAAAGTTCCCCCCTTAGCATACCGGTAAATGCAGATCAGTTTAAACCCTTACTTGAATTTTTGTTGAAGTGTTTCAACAAAGTTGGTGCAGGTTAGTGCTCTGAATCTCTAGACATGTGTTTCTGGACATTATCCTTCATCAGTAGAGATAAAAAATGAAATTCTGGCATTGCTGAGAAGCTGCCACAATCCTCTCAAGTCTCTGTACCTCTTCCTGGTGCACAGGTGCATCTCTAAGAGCTTGTCATCTCAGTGGCTCAAGGGAGCCTTTTTAAACAGAAGGGGGATGGGAGCACACTGCTTCACCTCCCAGCACAGTTCTACCCTTAGCATCCTTGTAAATGCAGTTCAGTTAAAAAGCGTACTTGATTTTTTTTTAAGTGTTTCACCAAAGTTGGTGCAGGTTAGTGCTGAGAATCTCTAGATACATGTGTTTCAGGATATTATCCTTCATCAGTAGAGATAAAAAATGAAATTCTGGGTTTTCTGAGAAAGCAGCCACAATCCTCTCAGGTCTCTGTACCTCTCCCTGGCACACAGGTGCATATCCAAGAGCTTGTCAGCTCAGTGGCTCAAAGGAGCCTTTTTAAATAGAAGGGGGAAGGGAGCACACTGCTTCACCTCCCAGCAAAGTTCGCCCCTTAGCATCTTAGTAAATGCAGTTCAATTTAAACCCTTACTTGAATTTTTGTTGAAGTGTTTCACCAAAGTTGGTGGAGGTTAGTGCTGTGATTCTCTAAACACATGTTTTTCTGGATATTATCCTTCATCAGTAGAGATAAAAAAAATTATTCTGGGGTTGCTGAGAGAGCAGCCACAATCCTCCCAGGTCTCTGTACCTCTCCCTGGTGCACAGGTACATCTCCAAGAGCTCATCAGCTCAGTGGCTCAAGGGAGTCTTTTTAAACAGAAGGGGCATGGGACACTGCGTTACCTCCCAGCACAGTTCACCACTTAGCATTCTGGTAAATGCAGTTCAGTTTAAACGCTTACTTGAATTTTTGTTGAAGTGTTTCCCCAAAGTTGGTGCAGGTTAGTGCTGTGAATCTCTAGACACATGTGTTTCTTGATATTATCCTTCATCAGTAGAGACAAAAAACTAAGTTCTGGGGTTGCTGAGAAAGCTGCCATAATCATCTCATGTCGCTGTACCTATCCCTGGCACACAGGCGCATCTCCAAGAGCTTGTCAGCTCAGTGGCTCAAGGCAGCCTTTTTAAACAGAATGGGGATGGGAGCACACTGCTTCACCTCCCAGCACAGATCGTCCCTTAGCATCCTGGTAAATGCAATTCAGTTTAAACACATACTTGAATTTTTGTTGAAGTGTTTCACCAAAGTTGGTGCAGGTTAGTGCTGAGAATCTCTAGATACATGTGTTTCTGGATATTATTCTTCATCGGTAGAGATAAAAAATGAAATTCTGGGGTAGCTGAGAAAGCAGCCACAATCCTCTCATGTCTCTGTACCTCTACCTGGCGCACACGTGCATCTCCAAGAGCTCCTCTGCTCAGTGGCTCAAGGGAGCCTTTTTAAACAGAAGTGGGATGGGAGCATGCTGCTTCAACTCCCAGCAAAGTTCGCCCCTTAGCATCCTGGAAAATGCAGTACAGTTAAACCCTTACTTTAATTTTTGTGGAAGTGTTTCAACAAAGATGGAGCAGGTTAGTGCTGTGAATCTCTTGACATGTGTTTCTGGACATTATTCTTCATCAGTAGAGATATAAAATGACATTCTGGGGTTGCTGAGAAAGCTGCCACAATCCTCTCAGGTCTCTGTACCTCTCCCTGGCGCACAGGTGCATCTCCAAGGGCTGGTCAGCTCAGTGGCTCAAGGGAGTCTTTTTAAACAGAAAGGGGATGCAGGCACACTGCTTCACCTCCCACCACAGTTCGCCCCTTACCATCCTGGTAAATGCAGTTCGGTTTAAGCGCTTACTTGAATTTTAGCTGAAGTGTTTCACCAAAGTTGGTGCAGGTTAGTGCTGGGAATCTCACGACACGTGTTTCTGGATATTATCCTTTCATCAGTAGGGATACAAAAATTAAATTCTGGGGTTGCTGAGAAAGCTGCCACAATCCTCTCAGGTCTCTGTACCTCTTCCTGGCACACAGGTGCATCTCTTAGAGCTTGTCATCTCAGTGGCTCAAGGCAGCCTTTTAAAACAGAAGGGGGATGGGAGCACACTGCTTCACCTCCCAGCACAGTTCTCCCCTTAGCATCCTTGTAAATGCAGTTCAGTTAAATAGCGTACTTGAATTTTTGTTGAAGTGTTTCACCAGGGTTGGTGCAGGTTAGTGCTGAGAATCTCTAGATACATGTGTTTCTGGATATTATTCTTCATCAGTAGAGATAAAAAATGAAATTCTGGGGTAGATGAGAAAGCAGCCACAATCCTCTCAGGTCTCTGTACCTCTCCCTGGCACACAGGTGCATATCTAAGAGCTCGTCAGCTCAGTGGCTCAAGGGAGCCTTTTTAAATAGAAGGGGGATGGGAGCACACTGCTTCACCTCCCAGCAAAGTTCACCCCTTAGCATCCTGGTAAATGCAGTTCAGTTTAAACGCTTACTTGAATTTTTGTTGAAGTGTTTCACCAAAGTTGGTGCAGGTTAGTGCTGTGAATCTCTAGACACATATGTTTCTTGATATTATCCTTCATCAGTAGATACAAAAAACTAAGTTCTGGAGTTGCTGAGAAAGCTGCCATAATTGTCTCAGGTCGCTGTACCAATCCCTGGCACACAGGCCCATCTCCAAGAGCTTGTCAGCTCAGTGGCTCAAGGCAGCCTTTTTAAAAAGAATGGGGATGGGAGCACACTGCTTCTCCTCCCCACCACAGATCGCCCTTAGCATCCTAGTAAATGCAGTTCAGTTTAAACACTTACTTGAATTTTTGTTGAAGTGTTTCAACAAAGTTGGTGCATGTTAGTGCTGGGAATCTCTACATACATGTGTTTCTGGATATTATTCTTCATCAGTAGAGATAAAAAATGAAATTCTGGGGTAGCTGAGAAAGCAGCCACAATCCTCTCAGGTCTCTGTACCTCTCCAGGGCGCACACGTGCATCTACAAGAGCTCCTCAGCTCAGTGGCTCCAGGGAGCCTTTTTAAACAGAAGTGGGATGGGAGCACACTGCTTCAACTCCCAGCAAAGTTCGCCCCTTAGCATCCTGGAAAATGCAGTTCAGTTTAAACGCTTACTTGAATTTTTGTTGAAGTGTTTCACCAAAGTTGGTGCAGGTTAGTGCTGTGAATCTCTAGACACATATGTTTCTTGATATTATCCTTCATCAGTAGATACCAAAAACTAAGTTCTGGAGTTGCTGAGAAAGCTGCCATAATTGTCTCAGGTCGCTGTACCAATCCCTGGCACACAGGCCCATCTCCAAGAGCTTGTCAGCTCAGTGGCTCAAGGCAGCCTTTTTAAAAAGAATGGGGATGGGAGCACACTGCTTCTCCTCCCACCACAGATCGCCCCTTAGCATCCTAGTAAATGCAGTTCAGTTTAAACACTTACTTGAATTTTTGTTGAAGTGTTTCAACAAAGTTGGTGCATGTTAGTGCTGGGAATCTCTACATACATGTGTTTCTGGATATTATTCTTCATCAGTAGAGATAAAAAATGAAATTCTGGGGTAGCTGAGAAAGCAGCCACAATCCTCTCAGGTCTCTGTACCTCTCCCGGGCGCACACGTGCATCTCCAAGAGCTCCTCAGCTCAGTGGCTCCAGGGAGCCTTTTTAAACAGAAGTGGGATGGGAGCACACTGCTTCAACTCCCAGCAAAGTTCGCCCCTTAGCATCCTGGAAAATGCAGTTCAGTTAAACCATTACTTGAATTTTTGTTGAAGTGTTTCACCAAAGATGGAGTAGGTTAGTGTTGTGAATCTCTTGACATGTGTTTCTGGATATTATCCTTCATCAGTAGAGATATAAAACGACATTCTGGGGTTGCTGAGAAAGCTGCCAGAATCCTCTCAGGTCTCTGTACCTCTCCCTGGCGCACAGGTGCATCTCCAAGAGCTGGTCAGCTCAGTGGCTCAAGGGAGCCTTTTTAAACAGAAAGGGGATGCAGGCACACTGCTTCACCTCCCACCACAGTTCGCCCCTCAGCATCCTGGTAAATGCAGTTCGGTTTAAGCGCTTACTTGAATTTTAGCTGAAGTGTTTCACCAAAGTTGGTGGAGGTTAGTGCTGGGAATCTCTCGACACATGTGTTTCTGGATATTATCCTTCATCAGTAGGGATAAAAAAATGAAATTCTGGGGTTGCTGAGAAAGCTGAAACAATTCTCTCAGGTCTCTGTACCTCTTCCTGGCACACAGGTGCATCTCTAAGAGCTCGTCAGCTCAGTGGTTCAAGGGAGCCTTTTTAAATAGAAGGGGGGTGGAAACACACTGCTTCACCTCCCAGCAAAGTTCACCCCTTAGCATCCTGGTAAATGCAGTTCAGTTTAAACGCTTACTTGAATTTTTGTTGAAGTGTTTCACCAAAGTTGGTGCAGGTTAGTGCTGTGAATCTCTAGACACATATGTTTCTTGATATTATCCTTCATCAGTAGAGACAAAAAACTAAGTTCTGGGGTTGCTGAGAAAGCTGCCATAATTGTCTCAGATCGCTGTACCTATCCCTGGCACACAGGCCCATCTCCAAGAGCTTGTCAGCTCAGTGGCTCAAGGCAGCCTTTTTAAAAAGAATGGGGATGGGAGCACACTGCTTCTCCTCCCACCACAGATCGCCCCTTAGCATCCTAGTAAATGCAGTTCAGTTTAAACACTTACTTGAATTTTTGTTGAAGTGTTTCACCAAAGTTGGTGCAGGTTAGTGCTGGGAATCTCTCAACACATGTGTTTCTGGATACTATTCTTCATCTGTAGAGATAAAAAAATTAAATTCTGGGGTTGCTGAGAAAGCTGCCGCAATCCTCTCAGGTCTCTGTACCTCTTCCTGCCGCACAGGTGCATCTCTAAGAGCTTGTCATCTCAGTGGCTCAATGGAGCCTTTTTAAACAGAAGGAGGATGGGAGCACACTGCTTCACCTCCCAGCACAGTTCTCCCCTTAGCATCCTTGTAAATGCAGTTCAGTTAAATAGCGTACTTGAATTTTTGTTGAAGTGTTTCACCAAAGGTGGAGCAGGTTAGTGTTGTGAATCTCTTGACATGTGTTTCTGGATATTATCCTTCATCAGTAGAGATATAAAATGAAAATCTGGGGTTGCTGAGAAAGCTGCCACAATCCTCTCAGGTCTCTTTACCTCTCCCTGGTGCACAGGTGCATCTCCAAGAGCTCGTCAGCTCAGTGGCTCAAGGGAGCCTTTTTAAACAGAAAGGGTATGCAGGCACATTGCTTCACCTCCCAGCACAGTTTGCCCCTTAGCATCCTGGTAAATGCAGTTCGGTTTCAATGCTTACTTGAATTTTAGCTGAAGTGTTTCACCAAAGTTGGTGCAGGTTAGTGCTGGGAATCTCTCGGCACATGTGTTTCTGGATATTCTCCTTCATCAGTAGAGATAAAAAAATGAAATTCTGGGGTTGCTGAGAAAGCTGCCGCAATCCTCTCAGGTCTCTGTACCTCTTCCTGCCGCACAGGTGCATCTCTAAGAGCTTGTCATCTCAGTGGCTCAAGGGAGACTTTTTAAACAGAAGGGGGATGGGAGCACACTGCTTCACCTCCCAGCACAGTTTTCCCCTTAGCATCCTTGTAAATGCAGTTCAGTTAAATAGCGTACTTGAATTTTTGTTGAAGTGTTTCACCAAGGTTGGTGCAGGTTAGTGCTGAGAATCTCTAGATACAAGAGTTTCTGGATATTATCCTTCATCAGTAGAGATAAAAAATGAAATTCTGGGGTAGATGAGAAAGCAGCCACAATCCTCTCAGGTCTCTGTACCTCTCCCTGGCGCACAGGTGCATCTCTAAGAGCTCGTCATCTCAGTGGCTCAAGGGAGCCTTTTTAAACAGAAGGGGGACGGGAGCACACTGCTTCACCTCCCAGCAAAGTTCTCCCCTTAGCATCCTTGTAAATGCAGTTCAGTTAAAAAGCGTACTTGAATTTTTTTTGAAGTGTTTCACCAAAGTTGGTGCAGGTTAGTGCTGAGAATCTATAGATACATGTGTTTCTGGATATTATCCTTCATCAGTAGAAATAAAAAATGAAATTCTGGGGTAGATGAGAAAGCAGCCACAATCCTCTCAGGTCTCTGTACCTCTCCCTGGCACACATGTGCATCGCCAAGAGCTCGTCAGCTTAGAGGCTCAAGGGAGCCTTTTTAAACAGAAGGGGGAGGGACACTACGCCACCTCCCAGCATAGATCGTCCCTTAGCATCCTGGTAGATGTAGTTCAGTTTAAACACTTACTTGAATTTTTGTTGAAAAGTTTCACCAAAGTTGGTGCAGGTTAGTGCTGTGAATCTCTAGACAAATGTGTTTCTGGATATTATCCTTCATCAGTAGTTATAAAAAAGTGAAATTATGGGGTTGAAGAGAAACCTACCACAATCCTCTCAGACCTCTGTACCTCTCCCAGGCGCACAGGTGCATCTCCAAGAGCTCGTCAGCTGAGTGGCTCAATGGAGCCTTTTTTAACAGAAGGGGGATGGGAGCACACTGCTTCACCTCCCATTACAGTTCACCAATTAGCATTCTGGTAAATGCAGTTCAGTTCAAACAATTAATTGAATTTTTGTTGAAGTGTTTCACCAAATTTGGTGCAGGTTAGTGCTGTGAATCTCTAGATACATGTGTTTCTGGCTATTATCCTTCATCATTAGAAATACAAAATGAAATTCTGGGATAGCTGAGAAAGCAGCCACAATCCTCTCAGGTCTCTGTACTTCTCCCTGGTGCACAGGTGCATCTCCAAGAGTTCGTCAGATCAGTGGCTCAAGGGAGCCTTTTTAAGCAGAAGTGGGATGGGACACTGTGTCACCTCCCAGCACAGTTCACCCCTCAGCATCCTGGTAAATGCAGTTCAGTTCAAACGCTTACTTGAATTTGTATTGAAATGTTTCACCAAAGCTTGTGCAGGAGAGTGCTGTGAATCTCTAGACACATGTGTTTTTGGATATTAACCTTCATCATTAGAGATAAAAAAATGAAATTCTGGGGTTGCTGAGAAAGCTGCCACAATCCTCTCAGGTCTCTGAACTTTCCCTGGTGCACAGGTGCATCTCTGAGAACTTGTCAGCTCAGTGGCTCAAAGGAGCATTTTTAAACAGAACAGGGATGAGAGCACAGTGCTTCACCTACCAGCACAGTTCGCCCCTTATCATCCTGGTAAATGCAGTTCAGTTTAAACGCTTACCTGATTTTTTGCTGAAGTGTTTCACCAAAGTTGGTGCAGGTTAGTGCTGTGAATCTCTAGACACATGTTTTTCTGGATATTATCCTTCATCAGTAGAGATAAAAAAAATAATTCTGGGGTTGCTGAGAAAGCTGCCACTATCCTCTCAGGTCTATGTACCTCTCCCTGGCACACAGGTGCATCTCCAAGAGCTTGTCAGCTCAGTGGCTCAAGGCAGACTTTTTAAACAGAATCGGAACGGGAGCACACTCCGTCACCTCCCAGCACAGATCGCCCCTTAGCATCCTGGTAAATGCAGTTGAGTTTAAACGCTTACTTGAATTTTTATTGAAGTGTTTCACCAAAGTCGGTGCAGGTTAGTGCTGTGAATCTGTAGACACATATATTTCTGGATATTATCCTTCATCAGTGGAGATAAAAAACGAAATTCTGGGGTTGCTGAGAAAGCTGCCACAAACCTCTCAGGTCTATGTACCTCTCCCTGGAGCACAGGTGCATCTCCAAGAGCTCGTCAGATTAGTGGCTCAAGGGAGCCTTTTTGTAAACAGAAGGGCATGGGAGCAAATTGCTTCACTTCCCAGCACAGTTCGCCCCTCAGCATCCTGGTAAATGCATTTCAGTCTAAACACTTACTTGAATGTTTGTTGAAGTGTTTCACCAACGTTGGTGCAGGTTAGTGCTGTGAATCTCTGGACACATGTTTTTCTGGATATTATCCCTTATCAGTAGATATAAAACATGAAATTCTGGGATTGCTGAGAAAGCTGCCACAATCCTCTCAGTTCTCAGTACCTCTCCCTGGTGCACAGGTGCATCGCCAAGAGCTCGTCAGCTTAGAGGCTCAAGGGAGCCTTTTTAAACAGAAGGGGGAGGGACACTACGCCACCTCCCAGCACAGTTAGCCCCTTAGCATCCTGGTAAATGCAGTTCAGTTTAAACGCTTACTTGAATTTTTGTTGAAGTGTTTCACCAACGTTGGTGCAGGTTAGTGCTGTGAATCTCTGGACACATGTTTTTCTGGATATTATCCCTTATCAGTAGATATAAAACATGAAATTCTGGGATTGCTGAGAAAGCTGCCACAATCCTCTCAGTTCTCAGTACCTCTCCCTGGTGCACAGATGCATCGCCAAGAGCTCGTCAGCTTAGAGGCTCAAGGGAGCCTTTTTAAACAGAAGGGGGAGGGACACTACGCCACCTCCCAGCACAGTTAGCCCCTTAGCATCCTGGTAAATGCAGTTCAGTTTAAACGCTTACTTGAATTTTTGTTGAAGTGTTTCACCAAAGTTGGTGCAGGTTAGTGCTGTGAATCTCTAGACACAAGTGTTTCTGGATAATATCCTTCATCAGTAGAGACAAAAAACTAAATTCTGGGGTTACTGAGAAATCTGAAATACTCGTCTTAGGTCGCTGTACTTCTCCCTGGAGCACAGGTGCATCTCCAAGAGCTCGTCAGCTTAGTGGCCCAAGGGAGCCTTTTTGTAAAGAGAAGGGGCATGGGAGCAAATTGCATCACTTCCCAGCACAGTTCACCTCTTTCACCAAAGTTGGTGCAGGTTAGTGCTGTGACTCTCTAGACACGTGTTTCTGGATATTATCTTTCATCATTAGAGAGAAAGAACAAAATTCTAGGGTTGCTGAGAAAGATGCTACAATCCTGTCAGGTCTCTTTACCTATCCCTGGCACACAGGTGCATCTCCAAGAGCTCGTCAGCTCAGTGGCTCAAGGGAGCCATTTTAAACAGAACACACTGTTTTACCTCCCAGCACAGTTTGCCCCTTAGCCTCCTGGAAAATGCAGCTCAATTTAAACACATACTTGAATTTCTTTGGAAGTGTTTCACCAAAGTTGGTGCAGGTTAGTGCTGTGAATCTCTAGACACATGTGTTTCTGGATATTGTCCTTCATAAATAGAGACAAAAAACGAAACTCTGGGGTGGCTGAGAAAGCTGCCAAAATCCTCTAATGTCTCTGTACCTCTCACTGGCGCACAGGTGCATCTCCGAGAGGTCGTCAGCTCAGTGGCTCAAGGGATCCTTTTTAAAGAGAATGGGGATGAGAGCACACTGCTTCACCTCACAGCACACTTCGCCCCTTAGCATCCTGGTTAATGCAGTTCAGTTTAAAGGCTTACTTTAATTTTTGTTGAAGTGTTTCACCAAAGTTGGTGCAGGTTAGTGCTGTGAATCTCTAGACATATGTTTTTTCTGGATATTATCCTTCATCAGCAGATATAAAACATGAAATTCTGGAATTGCTGAGAAAGCTGCCACAATCCTCTCAGTTCTCAGTGCCTCTCCCTGGTGCACAGGTGCATCTCCAAGAGCTCGTCAGCTTAGAGGCTCAAGGGAGCCTTTTTAAACAGAAGGGGGGAGGGACACTACGTCACCTCCCAGCACAGTTTGCCCCTTAGCTTCCTGGTAGATGCAGTTCAGTTTAAACACTTACTTTAATTTTTGTTGAAGAGTTTCACCATAGTTGGTGCTGGTTAGTTCTGTGAATCTCTAGACAAATGTGTTTCTGGATATTAACCTTCATCAGTAGAGATAAAAAAGTGAAATTCTGGGGTTGAAGAGAAACATGCCACAATTCTCTCAGGCCTCTGTACCTCTCCCAGGCGCACAGGTGCATCTCCAAGAGCTCGTCAGCTGAGTGGCTCAATGGAGCCTTTTTTAACAGAAGGGGGATGTGAGCACACTGCTGCACCTCCCAGCACAGTTCACCCTTTAGCATTCTGGTAAATGCAGTTCAGTTCAAACACTTAATTGAATTTTTGTTGAAGTGCTTTATCAAATTTGATGCAGGTTAGTGCTGTGAATCTCTAGATACATGTGTTTCTGGCTATTATCTGTCATTTCATTAGTGGAGATAAAAAATGAAATTCTGGGGTTGCTGAGAAAGCAGCCAAAACCCTCTAAGGTGTCTGTACCTCTCCCTGGCGCATAGGTGCATCTCCAAGAGCTCGTCAGCTCAGTGGCTCAAGGGAGCCTTTTTAAAGAGAAGGGGGATGGGAGCACACTGCTTCACCTCACAGCATACTTCACCCCTTAGCATACTGGTAAATGCAGTTCAGTTCAAACGCTTACTTGAATTTTTGTTGAAGTGTTTCACCAAAGTTGGTGCACGTTAGTGCTGTGAATCTCTATATACATGTGTTTCTGGATATTATCCTTCATCAGTAGAGATAAATAATGAAATTCTGGGGAAGCTGATAAAGCAGCCACAATCCTCTCAGGTCTCTGTAACTCTACACGGCGCACATTTGAATCTCCAAGAGCTCGTCATCTCAGTGGCTCAACTGAGCCTTTTTAAACAGAATGGGGATGGGAGCACACTGCTTCTCCTCCCAGCACAGTTCACCCCTTAGCATCCTGGTAAATGAAGTTCAGTTCAAACGCTTATTTGAATTTTTGTTGAAGTGTTTCACCAAAGTTAGTGCACGTTAGTGCTGTGAATCTCTAGACACATGTGTTTCTGGATATTATCCTTCATCAGTAGAGACAAAAAACTAAATTCAGGGGTTGCTGAGAAAACTGCCACAATCCTCTCAGGTCGCTGTACCTATCCCTTGCACACAGGTGCATCTCCAAGAGCTCGTCATCTCAGTGGCTCAAGGCAGCCTTTTTAAACAGAATGGGGATGGGAGCACACTGCTTCAACTCCCATCAAAGCTCGCCCCTTAGCATCCTGGTTTATGCAGTTCAGTTGAGACCCTTACTTGAATTTTAGCTGAAGTGTTTCACAAAAGTTGGTGCAGGTTAGTGCTGTGAATCTCTAGACACATGTTTTTCTGGATTTTATCCTTCATCAGTAGAAATAAAACATGAAATTCTGGGGTTGCTGAGAAAGCTGCCACGTTCCTCTCAGGTCTTTGTACCTCACCCTGGTGCAGAGGTGCATCTCCAAGAGCTCGTCAGCTCAGTGGCTCAAGGGAGCCTATAAAAACAGAATGGGGATGGGAGCACACTGCTTCACCTCCCAGCACAGATCACCCCTTAGCATCCTGGAAAATGCAGTTCAGTTTAAACGCTTACTTGAATTTTTGTTAAAGTGTTTCACCAAAGTTGGTGCAGGTTAGCGCTGGGAATCTCTAGACACATGTGTTTCTGGATATTATCCTTCATCAGTAGAAATAAAAAAATGTAATTCTGGGGTTGCTGAGAAAGCTTCCACAATCCTCTCAGGTCTCTGTACCTCTCACTGGCACACATGTGCATCTCCAAGAGCTTGTCAGCTCAGTGGCTCAACGGAGCCTTTTTAAAGAGAAGGGGGTTGAGAGCAGACTGCTTCACCTCACAGCACAATTTGCCCCCTTGCATCCCGGTTAATGCAGTTCAGTTTAAACGCTTACTTTAATTTTTGTTGATGTGTTTCACCAAAGTTGGTGCAGGTTAGTGCTGTGAATCTCTAGACATGTGTTTCTGGATATTATCCTTCATAAATAGAGACAAAAAACGAAACTCTGGGGTTGCTGAGAAAGCTGCCAAAATCCTCTCATGTCTCTGTACCTCTCCCTGGTGCACAAGTGCATCTCCGAGAGGTCGTCAGCTCAGTGGCTCAAGGGAGCCTTTTTAAAGAGAAGCGGGATGAGAGCACACTGCTTCACCTCACAGCACAATTCGCCCCTTAGCATCCTGGTTAATGCAGTTCAGTTTAAACGCTTACTTTAATTGTTTTTGAAGTGTTTCACCAAAGTTGGTGCAGGTTAGTGCTGTGAATCTCTAGACACATGTTTTTCTGGATATTATCCTTCATCAGTAGATATAAAACATGAAATTCTGGGATTGCTGAGAAAGCTGCCACAATCCTCTCAGTTCTCAGTGCCTCTCCCTGGTGCACAGGTGCATCTCCAAGAGCTTGTCAGCTTAGAGGCTCAAGGGAGCCTTTTTAAACAGAAGGGGTGAGGGACACTACGTCACCTCCCAGCACTGTTTGCCCCTTAGCATCCTGGTAGATGCAGTTCAGTTTAAACACTTACTTGAATTTTTGTTGAAGAGTTTCACCAAAGATGGTGCAGGTTAGTGCTGTGAATCTCTAGACAAATGTGTTTCTGGATATTATCCTTCATCAGTAGAGATACAAAAGTGAAATCATGGGGTTGAAGAGAAACATGCCACAATCCTCTCAGGCCTCTGTACCTCTCCCAGGCGCACAGGTGCATCTCCAAGAGCTCATCAGCTGAGTGGCTCAATGGACCCTTTTTTAACAGAAGGGGGATTTATTTTATTTTATTTATTTTTAGTGTTTTGTATAGCTCGAACAAGACCCTTGCGGGTATCAGAGCGTTTTACAAGGCAGATATAGGTGGTGGACATAAGCATAAAAATACTGTGAATTAGATAAATACAGAAATGGTAGCTAATATAGATAAGCACATATATACATGAATGTAAAAATAGTTCAAGTGAATTTGGCCAAAAGGATCGCTTTCACTTCTTTTTTGAAAAATGTCGTGGAGGGGTTCAGTCTCGTGTCATATCCATATCCTGGGGGCCATTTCTGAGAAGGTACGGTTGTATGTTTTCTTCTTGGAAAATCGTTGTGGTTTCAGTAGAAGGTTATCAGAATTCCTAGTAGTTCTGATACCACCCGATGGTACCAATTTCTCCGCTAGATATCTTGGGGTTTTGTGGTGCAGTACCTTGTGTGTAATGCAGGCAATTTTCAATTGGATTCTGGCTTCGAAAGGTAGCCAGTTGAGGGCACGAAGGTCGGGGGAGATGTGAGAATTTCTTTTGGAGCCTGTGATGAGTCTAGCGGCTGAGTTGATTGAGGCTCTAAGGGGAGCCGTCGTAGATCTGGGAAGGCCGCAGAGAGCGACACTCCCATAGTCCACTCTGGGAATTACAAGAGTCTGAACTGCCCGTTTAAAGTCATTTGCGGGTATGAAGGGTTTCAGTCTTCTCAGGGTATTCATCTGAAATTTTGCTCCTATCGTTGCTGCGCTAATGTGATTCTGCATATTAAGCTTATTATCCAAAGTTATTCCTAGTGATTTCACAGAGTCTATAATTCGAGGTTGGCTGTCGAGTGCAGTTAGGTGCTTCATCCACTCGCGGATGATGGTTGTTTGGCTGGGGGGTGATTAGGAGGAATTCTGTTTTGAGGGTGTTTAGCTTTAAGTGGTTTTTGGCGAGCCAGGTCTGGGTTTTCTGTAGCATCGAGTTAAGGGACTTGATGTCTTCAAGTGAGTGGACCTTAATGTAGAGTTGTGTGTCGTCTGCGTACATGTGATATTGGACATTTGAGGAGTTGAGAAGCTCGGTGAGTGGTTCCATAAACAAATTGAAGAGTGTCGGAGAGAGGGAGGAACCCTGGGTTACTCCTAAAGTGACAGGGGTGGGCTTGGATAAAGATTGATTGATCTTGACTGTTTGTGTTCTGTTTTGGAGGAAGGAAGTGAACCGATTTAGAACTGTTCCAGATAGTCCCATTCTATGTTTCAGGAGGTCTAGTAGGTTTTTGTGTTTGACGGTATCAAAGGCTGAGGATAGGTCGAGCAGGATTAGCAAACAAGCTTTGTTTTCGTCCAATATTTGTAATGCGTCATCTATAATGTGGGTCATGGCTGATTCGGTACTGTGCCCGGTCCGAAAACCAGATTGGAATTGATCGAGCAAGTTGAAGTGGTCAATGTGGTTGCTAAGCTGCTTGTGAACACATTTTTCTAATAGTTTGGCCAGGGTAGGGATGTTGGATATAGGGCGATAGTTATTCAGGTCAGACGGGTCCGCCAAGGGTTTCTTCAGGATGGGGGAAACCTGTCCAGCTTTGAGGATATCTGGGATGGCTCCTTGGAGAAGGGAAGTGTTATGATCCTAGTCCATAGGGGCACTGACATTGGAATTTAGTCTTTTAGGTGGGTTGCTGGGAGAGGGTCAATAAAGTGATTGGAGGGATTCAGAGTCGTGAGTGTTTTTAGGATATTTTCTTCGCTGTAGAGGTTGAAGGCGACCCAGGAGGCATTATTTTTGAGGTCATGCTTTGCAGGATAAGTAAGCGAGGTCGTCAGCGAGGTCAATGAGGTGAGCATGTGTGGGTCAGAATGGGATAATGGATCGTTAAGAAGCGCAATCTTTATGTTATTGGTCTTGGTTGTGAAAACGGAGGCAAATTCCTCGCAATTGGGGAGTGTTTCTCAATCGACTTGGGGGGAGTGGGCGACGCCCTTAGATTGAGACTTAATTATTTCGAATAATCTTTTGGGACAATTCTTTGCCTGGTCTAATTGTTTGCTAATGAAGTCAGCTTTAGATCATCTAATCTTTCTGTAATAGGAGTTTCTCGTGCTTCTTAGTAGTTTGAGGTGGTCGGAGGATGGTGCAGCTCTCCATTGTCGTTCAATTGCTCTAAGTGATCTTCTGTCTTCATTTAGCCTACCATCATACCAGGGGTTTGATACTTTAGAGGTGACTCTTTTCAATTGTAGGGGAGCTAGATTGTCTAATGCCAAGTTCATAGCGTGGAAGTAGTGATTAGTCAGATCATGAACATCCTTTAATCCATCAGGTGGGGACAAGAGAGTCGGCCAGGCGGTTGCGAGTGAGACAGGATTTACATTATTTAGGTTTCTCTTCCAGATTTTCGATCTCGAGGGTTGGACAGAGAGTAGTTTAATAGCTTCATTGATATGGAAAGTGATGATGTGATGGTCAGACCAGTCACAGGGGAGGATCGATTCCAGCTGGGTAGAGTCCATTTGGAAATTACTAGATCCAGGGTTGAGCCTTTTTCATGGGTGGGACTATCACAAATTTGGGACAGGTTGAGGTCGGATAGGAATGCTTTGAGGCTATTGACCTCTGGGTCATCAAGGTCATTCCAGTGGAGGTTGAAGTCCCCCAGGAAAATCTGAGTGTTCTGTTGTCCATCCTTAGTAGCTAACATATCCATTATATGTTCAATGAAGGTCAGGGTATTGCCTGGTGGATGGTAAAATGCATGTAGTGAACATATTGGCTTGTTATGGTTAGCGATGTCTAAGCATAGGTATTCGCAGGACGATAGCACAGGTGAGTTGGAGCGGGTCACCGCGAGGTAGTTTTGATGTATGCAGGCAATGCCCCCGCCTAGCCTATCAATTCTATCTAGTCTTGTGAAGTGATAGTTTTGGGGAACTAGAATGTCAAGGATAGGCGTGGATGAATCATTAAGCCAAGTTTCCGTTAAAATTATGAGGTCAGGTTCATTGGTTAGTATGAGGTCAGCTATATCTGCGGCATGGCGTGCGGCCGACCTACAGTTTAGTAGGATACATTTTAGCCGGGGCTTGGTAGGAGTAGTGTTGGGATCGTCTAAGATGAGTACTCTCTTGAGATTACTTTCCACAATACCTCTGGGAATATGTCTTGTAACTCTAGAGGCATTGGGAGGGATAGGTTGAATTAGGGACGATTTCTGTGTGTTATCAATGTGCTCAAAATTAGGGGGTGGGGTCGGGGGCTCGTAAGATTTAGTAGGGAAGTTAGATCCTTCGTTGAGAGAGGGTTATTACTTCTGATCGGGCGGGATAAGGCATTGGGAAAAGGTAGTGTTTTTCATCTGTCGAGCTTCTGTGACGGGGAGTTAGCTAGAGGCTGATGAGTGAGTTTCATTTGTGTCTTGGGTTGTTGCCGGATCAGGTCATGAAGTGTTTGAATGTCCTGTTTGATTAGTTGTAGGGATGGTACTATTTTGTCTAATCTAGGGTCAGGTGTCAGAGATATTGTGTTCATATCCTGGGCTGTAATTAGGTGAGGAGGAGGAGACCCTACACAGGTTGTTATATGTGTGGGGTCCTGTGACAAGGGGTGATCCGGTTCATTATATGGTAGTTTTACAGTGGGGTAATCCGTGGCAGGGGGGGGAGTAGAGAAGGGAGGTGAGGGAGAATTGGTGTGTGCTGTAGGTGGAAGGACGGTGAAATTCAGTGTGAGGAGGGGAGGAGAGGGTGGGACCACTGGCTGATCGGATGTAGGAGTGTGGGGGGAGGCTGGAGCAAAGTTTGTGATGGAATTGCTGGGAATGGATAGGAGGAGAGTGTCAGAGGGAGAGTGTCTAGGTGGGGAGTCAGCTAGGGAGTCGGGCAGAAAGATGGGGGAGTGGTTTGATGGGGAAGCGGGATAGTGTGTTGCAGCCTTGGTTTTGATGAGCGGAAAAATGTTATCTAGTAGCTTTAGGTTCTGTTCTGATGCTTGCATGAGGATGATTCCATTATGATAGATGGTAATTGTAGCCACCGCTTTGTAAAACCGGGAGGGAATGATGGATAATGTAAATCCATGTGCTGTTGTTTTAGAGGATGCAATTGAGAATAGGGCAAGGAAGGCTTTCTGCCATTGGGCTCTTCTTTTGGTATAGAGGATGATGTCATTCGTTATATGCCCCTTGTTATTGGAGTGGTAAGGGTCATAAATTGGGGTTTCTGGGTGCAAATTTAATAGGCTATGTTTGAAGCATTTGCCTGCTTTTTTTGTAAGGTTGGGGGGGTATTTCATGGAATAGATGTGCAGGCCCGTGAGTTCCATAGTGTAGGTGTAGCTTTATAAAAGGGGTATGGGATGTCCTAGGGTGGAATCATGAGCATACAATGGGTTAATTAGGTGATATAAAAGCCATTCCAAGATGGCTGCTTACTTCTTCACTGATAGTAAACTCAGGGGTGTTGTCCTATCGCTCTTTCCATTAATTCAAGCTTCACCGTGTATAGTCCTCTTTCACTTTCTAGAGGGATCGATTGAAGTAGCTGGTCCTTTGTTTCTGTTTAGTAGTACATTGTGCATGGCAGTCCTATGTCTTTTCCCATGAAATGATGTGGACTAGGTAGTCATGTTTCTATTTAAGTAATTATGAGCGCCATTTTGAGGGGAGGCACTGCTGGTGATTATAACTTGAGAACGAAATGGGGGCCTTGATCTGAAAAACGGGCCATCTAGGTGTTAATCGAGCAAGTGTGGTAATCAACAGTAACTGGACAGAGATGTACAGAAGAGGTCTATTAAGTCACAAAGGTTTTCGGAGTATGGACAAATAGGATTGGTTGCCCATAAAACAGGTCAGCGCTCCAGTGCTCATGCAGTTGTGTACAAAGTGCGTCTGTGACCAAACTAGACATTCCTCGAAAACCGGCAAGAAAACAATCGGCGCGTTGGAAACACGGGATCAACCACCCTTGCGTGTCCCACCCCGAGCCTCAGCCCTGGTAAAGCCACCCCGCGTTCCCCAGAGTCTTCCGAGAAAAATGGTACCTCACTTTTGTGGGTAGGCCTAGTGCCCGCAACAGAAAACGGCCGAAAACGGAAGGTGGACACACCACATTTCACAGTGAAAAATGACCCTTTTTTTGCAAAGTGCCTAGCTGTAGTTTTTGAACCCTAGCTCTGCCGGCACCTAGGGAAACCTAGCAAACCTATACATTTTTTAAAACTAGACACCCAGGGAAATCCAGGATGGGGTGACTTGACTGGCTTTCACCAGGTTCTGTTACCCAGAATCCCTTGCAAACCTAAAAAAATTATACAAAAAAACAAATTTTCCTCACATTTCTGTGGTGAAAAGTTCTGGAATCTGCGTGGATCCACAAAATTCCATGCACCCCGCGTTCCCCAAAGTCTTCAGAGAAAAATGGTACCTCACTTGTGTGGGTAGGCCTAGTGCCCGTGACAGAAAACGGCCGAAAACGCAAGGTGGACACACCACATTTTCACAGTGAAAAATGACCCTTTTTTTGCAAAGTGCCTAGCTGTAGTTTTTTAACCCTAGCTCTGCCGGCACCTAGTGAAACCTAGCAAACCTATACATTTTTTTAAAACTAGACACCCAGGGGAATCCAGGATGGGGTGACTTCACTGGCTCTCACCAGGTTCTGTTACCCAGAATCCCTTGCAAACCTAAAAAACTGTCAAAAAAACAAATTTTCCTCACATTTCTGTGGTGTAAAGTTCTGGAGTCTGCGTGGATCCACAAAATTCCACCCACCCCACGTTCCCCAAAGTCTTCCAAGAAAAATGGTACCTCACTTGTGTGGGTAGGCCTAGTGCCCGCGACAGGAAACGGCCCAAAACGCAAGGTGGACACACCACATTTTCACAGTGAAAAATGACCCTTTTTTTGCTAAGTGGCTAGCTGTAGATTTTAAACCCTAGCTCTGCCGGCACCAAGGGAAACCTAGCAAACCTATACATTTTTTAAAACTAGACACCCAGGGGAATCCAGGATGGGGTGACTTGACTGGCTCTCACCAGGTTCGGTTACCCAGAATCCCGTGCAAACCTGAAAAAACTGTCAAAAAAAAAACATTTTCCTCACATTTCTGTGGTGGAAAGTTCTGGAATCTGCGTGGATCCACATAATTTCACACACTCCGCGTTACCAAAAGTATTCCGAGAAAAATGGTACCTCACTTGTGTGGGTAGGCCTAGTGCCCGCGACAGGAAACGGCCCAAAACACAAGGTGGACACACCACATTTTCACAGTGAAAAATGACCCTTTTTTTGCAAAGTAACTAGCTGTAGTTTGTGAACCCTAGCTCTGCCGGCACCTAGGGAAATCTAGCAAACCTATACATTTTTGAAAACTAGACACCCAGGGGAATCCAGGATCGGGTGACTTGACTGGATTTCACAAGGTTCTGTTACCCAGAATCCCTTGCAAACCTAAAAGAATTGTACAAAAAACACATTTTCCTCACATTTCTGTGGTGGAAAGTTGTAGAATCTGCATTGATCCACAAAATTCGACCCACCCCGCATTCCCCAAAGTCTTCCGAGAAAAATGGTACCTCACTTGTGTGGGTAGGCCTAGTGCCCGCGACAGGAAAGGGCCCAAAACGCAAGGTGGACACACCACATTTTCACAGTGAAAAATGACCCTTTTTTGCAAAGTGCCTAGCTGTAGTTTGTGAACCCTAGCTCTGCCGGCACCTAGGGAAACCTAGCAAACCTATACATTTTTGAAAACTAGACACCCAGGGGAATCCAGGATCGGGTGACTTGACTGGATTTCACCAGGTTCTGTTACCCAGAATCCCTTGCAAACCTAAAAGAATTGTACAAAAACACATTTTCCTCACATTTCTGTGGTGGAAAGTTGTGGAATCTGCGTTGATCCACAAAATTCCACCCACCCCGCATTCCCCAAAGTCCTCCGAGAAAAATGGTACCTCACTTGTGTGGGTAGGCCTAGTGCCCGCGACAGGAAACGGTCCAAAACGCAAGGTGGACACACCACATTTTCACAGTGAAAAATGACCCTTTTTTTGCAAAGTGCCTAGCTGTAGTTTGTGAACCCTAGCTCTGCCGGCACCTAGGGAAATCTAGCAAACCTATACATTTTTGAAAACTACACACCCAGGGAATCCAGGATCGGGTGACTTGACTGGATTTCACAAGGTTCTGTTACCCAGAATCCCTTGCAAACCTAAAAGAATTGTACAAAAAACACATTTTCTTCACATTTCTGTGGTGGAAAGTTGTGGAATCTGCATTGATCCACAAAATTCCACCCACCCCGCATTCCCCAAAGTCTTCCGAGAAAAATGGTGCCTCACTTGTGTGGGTAGGCCTAGTGCCCGCAATAGGAAACGGCCCAAAACGCAAGGTGGACACACCACATTTTCACAGTGAAAAATGACCCTTTTTTTGCAAAGTGCCTAGCTGTAGTTTGTGAACCCTAGCTCTGCCGGCACCTAGGGAAACCTAGCAAACCTATACATTTTTGAAAACTAGACACCCAGGGCAATCCAGGATCGGGTGACTTGACTGGATTTCACCAGGTTCTGTTACCCAGAATCCCTTGCAAACCTAAAAGAATTGTACAAAAAAACACATTTTCCTCACATTTCTGTGGTGGAAAGTTGTGGAATCTGCGTTGATCCACAAAATTCCACCCACCCCGCATTCCCCAAAGACTTCCGAGAAAAATGGTATCTCACTTGTGTGGGTAGGCCTAGTGCCCGCAACAGGAAACGGCCCAAAACCCAAGGTGGACACACCAAATTTTCACAGTGAAGAATGACCCTTTTTTTGCAAAGTGCCTAGCTGTAATTTTTCAACATTAGCTCTGCCGGCACCTAGGGAAATCTAGCAAACCTATACATTTTTGAAAAATAGACACCCAGGGGAATCCAGGATTGGGTTACTTGACTGGCTCTCACCAGGTTCTGATACGAAGAATCCCTTGCAAACCTGAATAATTGTCAAAAAAATACATTTTCCTCACATTTCTGTGGTGGAAAGTTCTGGAATCTGTGTGGATCCACAAAATTTCACCCATCCCTCGTTCCCCAATGTCTTCCGAGAAAAATGGTACCTCACTTGTGTGGGTAGGCCTAGTGCCCGCGACTGGAAACGGCCCAAAACGCAAGGTGGACACACCACATTTACACAGTGAAAAATGACCCTTTTTTTGCAAAGTACCTAGCTGTAGTTTTTGAACCCTAGCTCTGCCGGCACCTAGGGAAACCTAGCACACCTATACATTTTTGAAAACTAGACACCCAGGGGAATCCAGGATGGGGTGACTTGACTGGCTCTCACCAGGGTCTGTTACCCAGAATCCCTTGCAAACCTGAAACTTTGTCCAAAAAAACACCTTTTCCTCACATTTCTGTGGTGGAAAGTTCTGGAATCTGCGTGGATCCACAAAATTCCATGCACCCCGCATTCCCCAAAGTCTTTCAAGAAAAATGGTACCTCACTTGTGTGGGTAGGCTTAGTGCCCGCAACAGAAAACGGCTGAAAACGCAAGGGGGCAGATTTACAAGCCCCTTGCGTGACTTTTGGGCTGCAGTTGCGTCACTATTTTGACGCAACAGCGGCGCAAACAATGCGGCCTATTTACAACGTGAAGCATCTAGGGAGATGTGTTACGTTGTAAAGCCCTGTGTCACATTATACCTGCGTCAGGTATAATGTATGCAGGGTGGGCGTTCCCACGCAGTTAGGCCTCGTAAAAGTGACTCAGTGAAATCTACAAGATTCCACTGCGCCTCTTTTAGGACGCCACTGCGTCAAAACCTTACGCCTGCTTGAAGCAGGCATAAGTAGTGATGCAGTGTAGTGGGAATAGGCTCAACACGCATTGCTGGAGTTGCGTCGTGCTTGCGACACAACTCCAGCAATGCATGACTTTTCCGCCAACTGATGCGTCAGAATTTCTGGCGCATCTGTCAATCCTTGCGCCATAGTGCGCCGTATTGTAAATACGGCGCATCTATGGTGGCGCAAGGGTTTCTAAGGGTGGCGCAGGGAAAGTGACGCATCTGTACAGATGCGTCACTTTCTTGTAAATCTGCCTCATGGTGGACACACCACATTTTCACAGTGAAAAATTACCCTTTTTTTGCAAAGTACCTAGCTGTAGTTTTTGAACCCTAGCTCTGCCGGCACGTACTGAAACCTAGCAATCCTATACATTTTTTAAAACTAGACACCCAGGGAATCCAGGATTGGGGTGACTTGACTGGCTCTCACCAGGTTCTGTTACCCAGAATCCCTTGCAAACCTACAAAATTGTCAAAAAACATATTTTCCTCACATTTGTGTGGTGGAAAGTTCTGGAATCTTAGTGGATCCACAAAATTTTACCCATCTCATGTTCCCCAAAGTCTTCCGAAAAAAATGGTACCTCACTTGTGTGGGTAGGCCTAGTGCCCGCGACTGGAAACGGCCCAAAACGCAAGGTGGACACACCACATTTACACAGTGAAAAATGACCCTTTTTTTGCAAAGTACCTAGCTGTAGTTTTTGAACCCTAGCTCTGCCGGCACCTAGGGAAAAGTAGCACACCTATACATTTTTGAAAACTAGACACCCAGGGGAATCCAGGATGGGGTGACTTGACTGGCTTTCACCAGGTTCTGTTACCCAGAATCCCTTGCAAACCTAAAAAAATGTACAAAAAAACAAATTTTCCTCATATTTCTGTGGTGGAAAGTTCTGGAATCTGCATGGATCCAGAAATATCATGCACCCCGCATTCCCCAAAGTCTTCCGAGAAAAATGGTACCTCACTTGTGTGGGTAGGCCTAGTGCCCGCGACAGAAAACGGCCGAAAACGCAAGGTGGACACACCACATTTTCACAGTGAAAAATGACCCTTTTTTTGCAAAGTGCCTAGCTGTAGTTTTTTAACCCTAGCTCTGCCGGCACCTAGGGAAACCTAGCAAACCTATACATTTTTGAAAAATAGACACCAAGGGGAATCCACGATTTGGTGACTTGACTGGCTCTCACCAGGTTCTGTTACCCAGAATCCCTTGCAAACCTAAACAATTGTAAAAAAAAACACATTTTCCTCACATTTCCGTGGTGGAAAGCCTGGAATCTGTGTGGATACACAAAATTCTACCCACCCCGCTTTCCCCAAATTCTTGTGAGAAAAATGATACCTCACTTGTGTGGGTAGGCCTAGTGCCCGCGACAGGAAACGGCCCAAAACGCAAGGTGGACACACCACATTTTCACAGTGAAAAATGACCCTTTTTTTGCAAAGCGCCTAGCTGTAGATTTTGAACCCTAGCTCTGCCGGCACCTAGGGAAACCTAGCAAACCTATACATTTTTGAAAACTAGACACCCAGGGGAATCCAGGATGGGGTGACTTCACTGGCTCTCACCAGGTTCTGTTACCCAGAATCCCTTGCAAACCTAAAAACTGTCAAAAAACAAATTTTCCTCACATTTCTGTGGTGTAAAGTTCTGGAGTCTGCGTGGATCCACAAAATTCCACCCACCCCACGTTCCCCAAAGTCTTCCAAGAAAAATGGTACCTCACTTGTGTGGGTAGGCCTAGTGCCCGCGACAGGAAACGGCCCAAAACGCAAGGTGGACACACCACATTTTCACAGTGAAAAATGACCCTTTTTTTGCTAAGTGGCTAGCTGTAGATTTTAAACCCTAGCTCTGCCGGCACCAAGGGAAACCTAGCAAACCTATACATTTTTTAAAACTAGACACCCAGGGGAATCCAGGATGGGGTGACTTGACTGGCTCTCACCAGGTTCGGTTACCCAGAATCCCGTGCAAACCTGAAAAAACTGTCAAAAAAAAAACATTTTCCTCACATTTCTGTGGTGGAAAGTTCTGGAATCTGCGTGGATCCACATAATTTCACACACTCCGCGTTACCAAAAGTATTCCGAGAAAAATGGTACCTCACTTGTGTGGGTAGGCCTAGTGCCCGTGACAGAAAACGGCCCAAAACACAAGGTGGACACACCACATTTTCACACTGAAAAATGACCCTTTTTTTGCAAAGTGCCTAGCTGTAGTTTGTGAACCCTAGCTCTGCCGGCACCTAGGGAAATCTAGCAAACCTATACATTTTTTAAAACTAGACACCCAGGGGAATCCAGGATCGGGTGACTTGACTGGATTTCACAAGGTTCTGTTACCCAGAATCCCTTGCAAACCTAAAAGAATTGTACAAAAAAACACATTTTCCTCACATTTCTGTGGTGGAAAGTTGTAGAATCTGCATTGATCCACAAAATTCGACCCACCCCGCATTCCCCAAAGTCTTCCGAGAAAAATGGTACCTCACTTGTGTGGGTAGGCCTAGTTCCCGCGACAGGAAAGGGCCCAAAACGCAAGGTGGACACACCACATTTTCACAGTGAAAAATGACCCTTTTTTTGCAAAGTGCCTAGCTGTAGTTTGTGAACCCTAGCTCTGCCGGCACCTAGGGAAACCTAGCAAACCTATACATTTTTGAAAACTAGACACCCAGGGGAATCCAGGATCGGGTGACTTGACTGGATTTCACCAGGTTCTGTTACCCAGAATCCCTTGCAAACCTAAAAGAATTGTACAAAAAAACACATTTTCCTCACATTTCTGTGGTGGAAAGTTGTGGAATCTGCGTTGATCCACAAAATTCCACCCACCCCGCATTCCCCTAAGTCTTCCGAGAAAAATGGTACCTCACTTGTGTGGGTAGGCCTAGTGCCCGCGACAGGAAACGGTCCAAAACGCAAGGTGGACACACCACATTTTCACAGTGAAAAATGACCCTTTTTTTGCAAAGTGCCTAGCTGTAGTTTGTGAACCCTAGCTCTGCCGGCACCTAGGGAAATCTAGCAAACCTATACATTTTTGAAAACTAGACACCCAGGGGAATCCAGGATCGGGTGACTTGACTGGATTTCACAAGGTTCTGTTACCCAGAATCCCTTGCAAACCTAAAAGAATTGTACAAAAAACACATTTTCTTCACATTTCTGTGGTGGAAAGTTGTGGAATCTGCATTGATCCACAAAATTCCACCCACCCCGCATTCCCCAAAGTCTTCCGAGAAAAATGGTGCCTCACTTGTGTGGGTAGGCCTAGTGCCCGCAATAGGAAACGGCCCAAAACGCAAGGTGGACACACCACATTTTCACAGTGAAAAATGACCCTTTTTTTGCAAAGTGCCTAGCTGTAGTTTGTGAACCCTAGCTCTGCCGGCACCTAGGGAAACCTAGCAGACCTATACATTTTTGAAAACTAGACACCCAGGGCAATCCAGGATCGGGTGACTTGACTGGATTTCACCAGGTTCTGTTACCCAGAATCCCTTGCAAACCTAAAAGAATTGTACAAAAAAACACATTTTCCTCACATTTCTGTGGTGGAAAGTTGTGGAATCTGCGTTGATCCACAAAATTCCACCCACCCCGCATTCCCCAAAGACTTCCGAGAAAAATGGTACCTCACTTGTGTGGGTAGGCCTAGTGCCCGCAACAGGAAACGGCCCAAAACGCAAGGTGGACACACCAAATTTTCACAGTGAAGAATGACCCTTTTTTTGCAAAGTGCCTAGCTGTAATTTTTCAACATTAGCTCTGCCGGCACATAGGGAAATCTAGCAAACCTATACATTTTTGAAAAATAGACACCCAGGGGAATCCAGGATTGGGTTACTTGACTGGCTCTCACCAGGTTCTGATACGAAGAATCCCTTGCAAACCTGAATAATTGTCAAAAAAATACATTTTCCTCACATTTCTGTGGTGGAAAGTTCTGGAATCTGTGTGGATCCACAAAATTTCACCCATCCCTCGTTCCCCAATGTCTTCCGAGAAAAATGGTACCTCACTTGTGTGGGTAGGCCTAGTGCCCGCGACTGGAAACGGCCCAAAACGCAAGGTGGACACACCACATTTACACAGTGAAAAATGACCCTTTTTTGCAAAGTACCTAGCTGTAGTTTTTGAACCCTAGCTCTGCCGGCACCTAGGGAAACCTAGCACACCTATACATTTTTGAAAACTAGACACCCAGGGGAATCCAGGATGGGGTGACTTGACTGGCTCTCACCAGGGTCTGTTACCCAGAATCCCTTGCAAACCTGAAAAATTGTCCCAAAAAAACACATTTTCCTCACATTTCTGTGGTGGAAAGTTCTGGAATCTGCGTGGATCCACAAAATTCCATGCACCCCGCATTCCCCAAAGTCTTTCGAGAAAAATGGTACCTCACTTGTGTGGGTAGGCTTAGTGCCCGCAACAGAAAACGGCTGAAAACGCAAGGGGGCAGATTTACAAGCCCCTTGCGTGACTTTTAGGCTGCAGTTGCGTCACTATTTTGACGCAACAGCGGCGCAAACAATGCGGCCTATTTACAACGTGAAGCATCTAGGGAGATGTGTCACGTTGTAAAGCTCTGTGTCACATTATACCTGCGTCAGGTATAATGTATGCAGGGTGGGCGTTCCCACGCAGTTAGGCCTCGTAAAAGTGACTCAGTGAAATCTACAAGATTCCACTGCGCCTCTTTTAGGACGCCACTGCGTCAAAACCTTACGCCTGCTTGAAGCAGGCATAAGTAGTGATGCAGTGTAGTGGGAATAGGCTCAACACGCATTGCTGGAGTTGCGTCGTGCTTGCGACACAACTCCAGCAATGCATGACTTTTTCCGCCAACAGATGCGTCAGAATTTCTGGCGCATCTGTCAATCCTTGCGCCATAGTGCGCCGTATTGTAAATACGGCGCATCTATGGTGGCGCAAGGGTTTCTAAGGGTGGCGCAGGAAAGTGACGCATCTGTACAGATGCGTCACTTTCTTGTAAATCTGCCTCATGGTGGACACACCACATTTTCACAGTGAAAAATTACCCTTTTTTTGCAAAGTACCTAGCTGTAGTTTTTGAACCCTAGCTCTGCCGGCACGTACTGAAACCTAGCAATCCTATACATTTTTTAAAACTAGACACCCAGGGGAATCCAGGATTGGGGTGACTTGACTGGCTCTCACCAGGTTCTGTTACCCAGAATCCCTTGCAAACCTACAAAATTGTCAAAAAAACACATTTTCCTCACATTTGTGTGGTGGAAAGTTCTGGAATCTTAGTGGATCCACAAAATTTTACCCATCTCATGTTCCCCAAAGTCTTCCGAGAAAAATGGTACCTCACTTGTGTGGGTAGGCCTAGTGCCCGCGACTGGAAACGGCCCAAAACGCAAGGTGGACACACCACATTTACACAGTGAAAAATGACCCTTTTTTTGCAAAGTACCTAGCTGTAGTTTTTGAACCCTAGCTCTGCCGGCACCTAGGGAAAAGTAGCACACCTATACATTTTTGAAAACTAGACACCCAGGGGAATCCAGGATGGGGTGACTTGACTGGCTTTCACCAGGTTCTGTTACCCAGAATCCCTTGCAAACCTAAAGAAAATGTACAAAAAAACAAATTTTCCTCATATTTCTGTGGTGGAAAGTTCTGGAATCTGCATGGATCCAGAAATATCCATGCACCCCGCATTCCCCAAAGTCTTCCGAGAAAAATGGTACCTCACTTGTGTGGGTAGGCCTAGTGCCCGCGACAGAAAACGGCCGAAAACGCAAGGTGGACACACCACATTTTCACAGTGAAAAATGACCCTTTTTTTGCAAAGTGCCTAGCTGTAGTTTTTTAACCCTAGCTCTGCCGGCACCTAGGGAAACCTAGCAAACCTATACATTTTTGAAAAATAGACACCAAGGGGAATCCACGATTTGGTGACTTGACTGGCTCTCACCAGGTTCTGTTACCCAGAATCCCTTGCAAACCTAAACAATTGTAAAAAAAAACACATTTTCCTCACATTTCCGTGGTGGAAAGTTCTGGAACCTGCGTGGATACACAAAATTCTACCCACCCCGCTTTCCCCAAATTCTTGTGAGAAAAATGATACCTCACTTGTGTGGGTAGGCCTAGTGCCCGCGACAGGAAACGGCCCAAAACGCAAGGTGGGCACACCACATTTTCACAGTGAAAAATGACCCTTTTTTTGCAAAGCGCCTAGCTGTAGTTTTTGAACCCTAGCTCTGCTGGCACCTAGGGAAACCTAGCAAACCTATACATTTTTTAAAACTAGACACCCAGGGAAATCCAGGATGGGGTGACTTGACTGGCTCTCACCAGGTTATGTTACCCAGAATCCCTTGCAAACCTGAAAAATTGTCAAAAAAACCACATTTTCCTCACATTTCTGTGGTGGAAAGTTCTGGAATGTGTGTGGATCCATGAAATTCCACCCACCCTGCGTTCCCTAAAGCCTTCCAAAAAAAATGGTACCTCACTTGTGTGGGTAGGCCTAGTGCCCACGACAGGAAACGGCCCTTTTTTTGCAAAGTGCCTAGCTGTAGTTTTTGAACCCTAGCTCGGCCGGCACCTAGGGAAACCTAGGAAACCTAGCAAACCTATATATTTTTGAAAACTAGACACCCAGGGAAATCCAGGATGGGGTGACTTGACTGGATCTCACCAGGTTCTGTTACCCAGAATCCCTTGCAAACCTGAAAAATTGTCAAAAAAAACACATTTTCCTCAAATTTCTGTGATGGAAAGTTCTGGAATGTGCGTGGATCCACCAAATTCCACACACCCCGCATTCCCCAAAGTCTTCAGAGAAAAATGGTACCTCACTTGTGTGGATAGGCCTAGTGCCCGCGACAGGAAACGGCCCAAAACACAAGGTGGACACACCACATTTTCACAGTGAAAAATGACCCTTTTTTTGCAAAGTGCCTAGCTGTAGTTTGTGAACCCTAGCTCTGCCGGCACCTAGGGAAACCTAGAAAACCTATACATTTTTGAAATCTATATACCCAGGGAAATCCAGGATGTGGTGACTTGACTGGATCTCACCAGGTTCTGTTACCCAGAATCCCTTGCAAACCTGAAAAATTGTCAAAAAAACCACATTTTCCTCACATTTCTGTGATGGAAAGTTCTGGAATGTGCGTGGATCCACCAAATTCCACCCACCCCACATTTCACAAAGTCTTCAGAGAAAAATGGTACCTCACTTGTGTCGGTAGGCCTAGTGCCCGTGACAGTAAACGACCCAAAACACAAGGTGGACACACCACATTTTCACAGTGAAAAATGACCCTTTTTTTGCAAAGTGCCTAGCTGTAGTTTTTGAACCCTAGCTCTGCCGGCACCTAGGGAAACCTAGCAAACCTATACATTTTTTAAAACTAGACACCCAGGGAAATCCAGGATGGGGTGACTTGACTGGCTCTCACCAGGTTCTGTTACCCAGAATCCCTTGCAAACCTAAAAAATTGTCAAAAAAACATATTTTCCTCACATTTCTGTGGTGGAAAGTTCTGGAATGTGCGTGGGTCCACAAAATTCCACCCACCCCGCATTCCCCAAAGTCTTCCGAGAAAAATGGTACCTCACTTGTGTGGGTAGGCCTAGTGCCCGCGACAGGAAACGGCCCAAAGCGCAAGGTGGACACACCACATTTTCACAGTGAAAAATGACCCTTTTTTTGCAAAGTGCCTAGCTGTAGTTTGTGAACCCTAGCTCTGCCAGAACCTAGGGAAACCTAGCAAACCTATACCTTTTTGAAACCTAGACACCCAGGGAAATCCAGGATGGGGTGACTTGACTGGCTTTCACCATGTTCTGTTACCCAGAATCCCTTGCAAACCTAAAGAATTGTCAAAAAAACACATTTTCCTCACATTTCCGTGGTGGAAAGCTCTGGAATGTGCGTGGATTCACAAAATTCCACCCACCCCGCGTTCCCCAAAGTCTTCCAAGAAAAATGGTAGCTCACTTGTGTGGGTAGGCCTAGTGCCCGCGACAGGAAACGGCCCAAAACACAAGGTGGACACACCCCATTTTCACAGTGAAAAATGACCCTTTTTTTGCAAAGTGCCTAGCTGTAGTTTTTGAACCCTAGCTCTGCCGGCACCTAGGGAAACCTAGCAAACCTATACATTTTTGAAAACTAGATACCCAGGGAAATCCAGGATGGGGTGACTTGACTGGCTCTCACCAGGTTCTGTTACCCAGAATCCCTTGCAAACCTGAAAAATTGTCAAAAAAAACACATTTTCCTCACATTTCTGTGATGGAAAGTTCTGGAATGTGCGTGGATCCACCAAATTCCACCCACCCCACATTCCCCAAAGTCTTCAGAGAAAAATGGTACCTCACTTGTGTGGGTAGGCCTAGTGCCCGTGACAGGAAACGGCCCAAAACGCAAGGTGGACACACCACATTTTCACAGTGAGGAAATGACCCTTTTTTTGCAAAGTGCCTAGCTGTAGTTTTTGAACCCTAGCTCTGTCGGCACCTAGGGAAACCTAGGAAACCTAGCAAACCTATACATTTTTGAAAACTAGACACCCAGGGAAATCCAGGATGGGGTGACTTGACTGGATCTCACCAGGTTCTGTTACCCAGAATCCCTTGCAAACCTGAAAAACTGTCAAAAAAAACACATTTTCCTCACATTTCTGTGATGGAAAGTTCTGGAATGTGCGTGGATCCACCAAATTCCACACACCCGCATTCCCCAAAGTCTTCAGAGAAAAATGGTACCTCACTTGTATGGGTAGGCCTAGTGCCCGTGACAGGAAACGGCCCAAAACGCAAGGTGGACACCCCACATTTTCACAGTGAAAAATGACCCTTTTTATGCAAAGTGCCTAGCTGTAGTTTTTGAACCCTAGCTCTGCCGGCACCTAGGGAAACCTAGCAAACCTATACATCTTTTAAAACTAGACACCCAGGGAAATCCAGGATGTGGTGACTTGACTGGCTCTCACCAGGTTCTGTTACCCAGAATCCCTTGCAAACCTAAAGAATTGTCAAAAAAAACACCTTTTCCTCACATTTCCGTGGTGGAAAGTTCTGGAATCTGCGTGGATTCACAAAATTCCACCCACCCCGCGTTCCCTAAAGTCTTCCAAGAAAAATGGTACCTCACTTGTGTGGGTAGGCCTAGTGCCCGCGACATGAAACGGCCCAAAACACAAGGTGGACACACCCCATTTTCACAGTGAAAAATGACCCTTTTTTGCAAAGTGCCTAGCTGTAGTTTGTGAACCCTAGCTCTACTGGCACCTAGGGAAACCTAGCAAACCTATGCATTTTTCAAAACTAGACACCCAGGGAAATCCAAGATGGGGTGACTTGACTGGCTCTCACCAGGTTCTGTTACCCAGAATCCCTTGCAAACCTGAAAAATTGTTTAAAAAAACACATTTTCCTCACATTTCTGTGGCGGAAAGTTCTGGAATCTGCGTGGATCCCCAAAATTCCACTGACCCTGCATTCCCCAAAGTCTTCCAAGAAAAATGGTACTGCACTTGTGTGGGTAGGCCTAGTGCCCGCGACAGGAAACGGCCCAAAACGCAAGGTGGACACACCACATTTTCACAGTGAAAAATGACCCTTTTTTTGCAAAGTGCCTAGCTGTAGTTTGTGAACCCTAGCTCTGCCGGCACCTAAAGAAACCTAGCAAACCTATACATTTTTGAAAACTAGACACCCAGGGAAATCCAGGATGGGGTGATTTGACTGGCTTTCACCAGGTTCTGTTACCCAGAATCCCTTGCAAACCTAAAAAATGTGTACAAAAAGACACATTTTAGTCACATTTCTGTGGTGGAAAGCTCTGGAATCTGCGTGGATCCACAAATCTACACCCACCCCGCGTTCCCCAAAGTCTTCAGAGAAAAAGGGTACCTCACTTGTGTGGGTAGGCCTAGTGCCCGCAACAGGAAACGGCCCAAAACGCAAGGTGGACACACCACATTTTCACAGTGAAAAATTACCCTTTTTTTGCAAAGTGCCTAGCTGTAGTTTGTGAACCCTAGCTCTGCCGGCACCTAGGGAAACCTAGCAAACCTATACATCTTTTAAAACTAGACACCCAGAGAAATCCAGGATGTGGTGACTTGACTGGCTCTCACCAGGTTCTGTTACCCAGAATCCCTTGCAAACCTAAAGAATTGTCAAAAAAAACACCTTTTCCTCACATTTCCGTGGTGGAAAGTTCTGGAATCTGCGTGGATTCACAAAATTCCACCCACCCCGCGTTCCCTAAAGTCTTCCAAGAAAAATGGTACCTCACTTGTGTGGGTAGGCCTAGTGCCCGCGACATGAAACGGCCCAAAACACAAGGTGGACACACCCCATTTTCACAGTGAAAAATGACCCTTTTTTTGCAAAGTGCCTAGCTGTAGTTTGTGAACCCTAGCTCTACTGGCACCTAGGGAAACCTAGCAAACCTATGCATTTTTCAAAACTAGACACCCAGGGAAATCCAAGATGGGGTGACTTGACTGGCTCTCACCAGGTTCTGTTACCCAGAATCCCTTGCAAACCTGAAAAATTGTTTAAAAAAACACATTTTCCTCACATTTCTGTGGCAGAAAGTTCTGGAATCTGCGTGGATCCCCAAAATTCCACTGACCCCGCATTCCCCAAAGTCTTCCAAGAAAAATGGTACTGCACTTGTGTGGGTAGGCCTAGTGCCCGCGACAGGAAACGGCCCAAAACGCAAGGTGGACACACCACATTTTCACAGTGAAAAATGACCCTTTTTTTGCAAAGTGCCTAGCTGTAGTTTGTGAACCCTAGCTCTGCCGGCACCTAGAGAAACCTAGCAAACCTATACATTTTTGAAAACTAGACACCCAGGGAAATCCAGGATGGGGTGATTTGACTGGCTTTCACCAGGTTCTGTTACCCAGAATCCCTTGCAAACCTAAAAAAATGTGTACAAAAAGACACATTTTAGTCACATTTCTGTGGTGGAAAGTTCTGGAATCTGCGTGGATCCACAAATCTACACACACCCCGCGTTCCCCAAAGTCTTCCGAGAAAAAGGGTACCTCACTTGTGTGGGTAGGCCTAGTGCCCGCGACAGGAAACGGCCCAAAACGCAAGGTGGACACACCACATTATCACAGTGAAAAATTACCCTTTTTTTGCCAAGTGCCTAGCTGTAGTTTTTGAACCCTAGCTCTGCCGGCACCTAGGGAAACCTAGCAAACCTATACATTTTTTAAAACTAGACTCCCAGGGAAATCCAGGATGGGGTGACTTGACTGGCTCTCACCAGGTTCTGTTACCCAGAATCCCTTGCAAACCTGAAAAATTGTCAAAAAAACCACATTTTCCTCACATTTCTGTGATGGAAAGTTCTGGAATGTGCGTGGATCCACCAAATTCCACACACCCCGCATTCCCCAAAGTCTTCAGAGAAAAATGGTACCTCACTTGTGTGGGTAGGCCTAGTGCCCGTGACAGGAAACGGCCCAAAACACAAGGTGGACACACCACATTTTTACAGTGAAGAAATGACCCATTTTTTGCAAAGTGCCTAGCTGTAGTTTTTTAACCCTAGCTCTGTCGTTACCTAGGGAAACCTAGCAAACCTATACATTTTTAAAAACTAGACACCCAGGGAAATCCAGGATGGGGTGACTTGACTGGCTCTCACCAGGTTCTGTTACCCAGAATCCCTTGCAAACCTAAAGAATTGTCAAAAAAACCACCTTTTCCTCACATTTCCGAAAGTTCTGGAATCTGCGTGGATTCACAAAATTCCACCCACCCCGCATTCCCTTAAGTCTTCCAAGAAAAATGGTACCTCACTTGTGTGGGTAGGCCTAGTGCCCGCAACAGGAAACGGCCCAAAACACAAGGTGGACACACCCCATTTTCACAGTGAAAAATGACCCTTTTTTTGCAAAGTGCCTAGCTGTAGTTTGTGAACCCTAGCTCTACTGGCACCTAGGGAAACCTAGCAAACCTATGCATTTTTGAAAACTAGACACCCAGGGAAATCCAAGATGGGGTGACTTGACTGGCTCTCACCAGGTTCTGTTACCCAGAATCCCTTGCAAACCTGAAAAATTGTTTAAAAAAACACATTTTCCTCACATTTCTGTGGTGGAAAGTTCTGGAATCTGCGTGGATCCCCAAAATTCCACCGACCCCGCGTTCCCCAAAGTCTTCCAAGAAAAATGGTACAGCACTTGTGTGGGTAGGCCTAGTGCCCGCAACAGGAAACGGCCCAAAACGCAAGGTGGACACACCACATTTTCACAGTGAAAAATTACCCTTTTTTTGCACAGTGCCTAGCTGTAGTTTGTGAACCCTAGCTCTGCCGGCACCTAGAGAAACCTAGCAAACCTATACATTTTTGAAAACTAGACACCCAGGGAAATCCAGGATGGGGTGATTTGACTGGCTTTCACCAGGTTCTGTTACCCAGAATCCCTTGCAAACCTAAAAAATGTGTACAAAAAGACACATTTTAGTCACATTTCTGTGGTGGAAAGTTCTGGAATCTGCGTGGATCCACAAATCTACACCCACCCCGCGTTCCCCAAAGTCTTCCGAGAAAAAGGGTACCTCACTTGTGTGGGTAGGCCTAGTGCCCGCGACAGGAAATGGCCCAAAACGCAAGGTGGACACACCACATTTACACAGTGAAAAATGACCCTTTTTTTGCAAAGTGCTTAGATGTAGTTTGTGAACCCTAGCTCTGCCAGCACCTAGGGAAACCTATCAAACCTATACATTTTCGAAAACTAGACACCCAGGGAAATCCAGGATGGGGTGACTTGACTGGCTCTCACCAGGTTCTGTTACCCAGAATCCCTTGCAAACCTAAACAATTGTCAAAAAACCCACATTTTCCTCACATTTCCGTGTTGGAAAGTTCTGAAACCTGCGTGGATCCACAAAATTCCACTCACCACGCGTTCCCCAAAGTCTTCCGAGAAAAATGGTACCTCACTTGTGTGGGTAGGCCTAGTGCCCGCGACAGGAAACGGACCAAAACACAAGGTGGACACACCACATTTTCACAGTGAAAAATGACCCTTTTTTTGCACAGTGCCTAGCTGTAGTTTGTGAACCCTAGCTCTGCCGGCACCTAGGGAAACCTAGCAAACCTATACATTTTTGAAATCTATATACCCAGGGAAATCCAGGATGTGGTGACTTGACTGGATCTCACCAGGTTCTGTTACCCAGAATCCCTTGCAAACCTGAAAAATTGTCAAAAAAAAACACATTTTCCTCACATTTCTGTGATGGAAAGTTCTGGAATGTGCGTGGATCCACCAAATTCCACCCACCCCACATTTCCCAAAGTCTTCAGAGAAAAATGGTACCTCACTTGTGTGGGTAGGCCGAGTGCCCGTGACAGGAAATGACCCAAAACACAAGGTAGACACACCACATTTTCACAGTGAAAAATGACCCTTTTTTTGCAAAGTGCCTAGCTGTAGTTTTTGAACCCTAGCTCTGCCGGCACCTAGGGAAACCTAGCAAACCTATAAATTTTTTAAAACTAGACACACAGGGAAATCCAGGATGGGGTGACTTGACTGGCTCTCACCAGGTTCTGTTACCCAGAATCCCTTGCAAACCTAAAAAATTGTCAAAAAAACCACATTTTCCTCACATTTCCGTGGTGGAAAGCTCTGGAATGTGCGTGGATTCACAAAATTCCACCCACCCCGCGTTCCCCAAAGTCTTCCAAGAAAAATGGTACCTCACTTGTGTGGGTAGGCCTAGTGCCCGTGACAGGAAACGGCCCAAAACACAAGGTGGACACACCCCATTTTGACAGTGAAAAATGACTCTTTTTTTGCAAAGTGCCTAGCTGTAGTTTGTGAACCCTAGCTCTACTTGCACCTAGGGAAACCTAGCAAACCTATGCATTTTTGAAAACTAGACACCCAGGGAAATCCAAGATGGGGTGACTTGACTGGCTCTCACCAGGTCCTGTTACCCAGAATCCCTTGCAAACCTGAAAAATTGTCAAAAAAACACATTTTCCTTACATTTCTGTGGTGGAAAGTTCTGGAATGTGCGTGGATCCACCAAATTCCACCCACCCCGCATTCCCCAAAGTCTTATGAGAAAAATGGTACCTCACTTGTGTGGGTAGGCCTAGTGCCTGCGACAGAAAACGGCCCAAAACGCAAGATGGACACACCACATATTCATTTGAAAAATGACATTTTTTTTGCAAAGTGCCTAGTTGTAGTTTTTGAACCCTAACTCTGCCGGCACCTATGGAAACCTAGCAAACCTATACATTTTTGAAAACTAGACACACAGGGAAATCCAGGATGGGGTGACTTGACTGGCTCTCACCAGGTTCTGTTACCCAGAATCCCTTGCAAACCTAAAAAATTGTCAAAGAAAACACATTTTCCTCACATTTCTGTGGTGGAAAGTTCTGAAATGTGCGTGGGTCCTCAAAATTCCACCCACCCCGCATTCCCCAAAGTCTTCTGAGAAAAATGGTACCTCACTTGTGTTGGTAGGCCTAGTGCCCGCGACAGAAAACGGCCCAAAACGCAAGGTGGACACACCACATTTTCACAGTGAAAAATGACCCTTTTTTTGCAAAGTGCCTAGCTGTAGTTTTTGAACCATAGCTCTGCTGGCACCTAGGGAAACCTAGCAAACCTATACATTTTTGAAAACTAGACACCGGGTGGATGCTAGGGAAGTATGGCTTGCGTGGATCCCCCAACGTTTTCTTACCCAGAATCCCCTGCAAACCTCAAATTTAGCTGAAAAAATCACTTTTTTCACACATTTTTGTGTGGGAAAGTTGTGGCATCACTGGGCTGACACAAATTTCCTACCACCCAGCGTTCCCCCGGTCTCCCGATAAAAATGGTGCCTCACTCGTGTAGGAAGCCCAAGTACCCGCGACAGGCAAGGGCCCAAAACGTATTGAGGTGACATCAAAATTGCCTATCACAAAACGACTTGGTTTTGCAAGGGGGTCACCTGGGTTTTTGGCCCGTGCTCGGCGGCCATCTATGGAAACCTACCAAACTCACACATTTCTGAAAACTAGACACCCGGGGGATTCCAGGGAGGTATGGCTTGCGTGGATCCCCCAATGTTTTCTTACCCAGAATCCCCTGCAAACCTCAAATTTAGCTGAAAAAATCACTTTTTCCACACATTTTTGTGTGGGAAAGTTGTGGCATCACCGGGCTGACACAAATTTCCTACCACCCAGCGTTCCCCCGGGTCTCCTGATAAAAATGGTGCCTCACTCATGTGGGAAGCCCAAGTACCTGCGACAGGCAAGGGCCCAAAACGTATTGAGGCGACATCAAAATTGCCTATCACAAAACGACCTGGTTTTGCAAGGGGGGTCACCTGGGTTTTTGACCCCGTGCTCGGCGGCCATCTAGGGAAACCTACCAAACCCACACATTTCTGAAAACTAGACACCCGGGGGATTCTAGGGAGGTATGGCTTGCGTGGATCCCCCAACGTGTTCTTACCCAGAATCCCCTGCAAACCTCAAATTTAGCTGAAAAAATCACTTTTTCCACACATTTTTGTGTGGGTAAGTTGTGGCATCACCGGGCTAACACAAATTTTCTACCACCAGCGCCAGTCCACGCAACCCGTCATAAATTTGTTTTAAACAAGAAAGAAAACACAAACAAATTGCAATTAAATACAAAACTATAACTACAAAAACAACAGCAGTAACTAAATACATCATTCTATTGCCAAACGTGAAACTGAACAACTATATAAAACCATACAGACCAGGCAGTACACTATCAGACTCACGGTTGCTCCCAAAAACTCTTTTGAGTGTGATACAATCTGAAACATGTGGGCACACACAGCCCAGGATTAGAAGGACAATCGGCACAGTGCATACGACTCTCCTTCCGCACACCTCTTCGCAAGCAGACTCTACATCTCTTACAGGGATTGTTTTTTTTGGGCGGGGGAGGAATTAAATCAGGAAAGTGGCAATCTTTCAATCTAGCCACATCCTCCACCACTCCAACTCTAGGAACACTTGCCTGTTCCACAACAACAAGGCTGCCTATCACAGACTCCTGAAACTGAACAAAAGTCAACTTTGACACAGGAGAACACTCCTTGTACACAACAAAAGCATTGAAAGTTGCTAAATTGAAGAGATGGATGGCCAACTTCTTATACCAAATGTAAGCCTTACGAATAGCAGTGTAAGGTTCCAACCTCTGATCTACTCTATCAACACCACCCATGTGCTTATTGTAGCCTAAAATGCACACAGGTTTGCGCACTTCAGCAATCTGACCCCAAACAGCCACAGGTGAAGTACTCTCATCATGGTTGGTAGTCAGCATGTACACATCCCTCCTGTCCACAAATTTCACAGCTAGTAGTTCATCACTATGCAAGCAACTGCACTGTCCCCTCTGAAGTTTTTTGCAAACAAGCTCTTTTGGATAACCTTTACGGTTAGAGCGGATTGTGCCACAAGCAAAAGTGTCCACTTTGAACAATTCCTTAAACAATTTCACAGCAGTGTAGAAGTTATCAAGGTACAAATGGTGGCCTCTGTTAAACAGTCCTCTAGCAAGATCCCACACAATTTTCTCTGAAACTCCAAAAGTGGACGGACAACCAGGGGGGTCAATAGTGGAATCCCTACCAGTGTACACCCGGAAATTAAACACATATCCTGTCCTACTCTCAGACAACATATACAGCTTAATTCCATAACGTGCCCTCTTGCTAGTAATGTACTGTCTAAAAACCAAACGACCCTTGAACAGCACCAAAGACTCGTCAATAGCTATTTCTTTCCCTGGAGTATAGATCTCTGAAAATCGATCTACAAAGTGATCAAGAACAGGCCAAATCTTAAAAAGACGGTCACAGTCAGTGTTATCTCGTGGCAACGCCAAAGCATTATCAACAAAATGTAGCATCTGAAGCAAAAGTAAATACCGATCACGACTCATAATTGCAGGAAATATGGCCGTTGCCATCAAGGGACTGGTAGACCAATATGAAGCCAGGGACGGCTTCCTTTTCAAGCCCATCAAAGAAGTCAAACCCAAAAACTTCTTCATCTCATCCAGATTTGTGGGAGTCCACCCGGTAGCTCTAGAGTGGTGCCTAAGTCCGGCACTGTTGTCCCTCAAAAACTGTTCAGCATACAAATTAGTCTGCTCAACAATCTCACCCAAAAATACATCATCCATGAACAACTGAAAAAACTGTATAGGCAAAAAAATGTCACAATCCACTCTACACCCTGCATGACCACTAAAGGCAGGCAACACCGGCTGCACCATGTTTGGATCAACCCAGAGTCCAGCACTTCCAATGGGAAGCCTTAAAGCCCCAGGCTGCAATGCAGATGCCTCTTGCACCATCAGCACATCAGTGTCCTCCTCTAAAACAGGCACTTCATCCGCACTGAGAGTAGCTTCATCCGCACTGAGAGTAGCTTCATCATCCGATGATTCCATGTGGAGAGAAAACTCACTGCCAGAATCTTCCCCTCCCTCCTCTCCCTCAGATGCACTGTCAGTCTCATAATCCTGCTCAGAGGAAGATTCAAGAAGTATACCAACCACCTGCTGAGCAGTAATTCTACGGCTAGCCATAATGCTTAGTAATAAAGGTAACTTGTCAAACAAGTCAACAATAACAAACCCTTTGTAAAAAAAGAAATACACAAAATGTAGCTTTAGCACAAAGACCTATATACTCCAACACTATACCACTCACTTGCCAGAAGCAGCTAGACTCACCACCACCTACTCTGCACAGACACAGTAAGGACCAACAGTATCCCACTAAAAAAGAAAAAAAGAAGAAAATTACACATAAGACAACGCAAAACACATCGCAAAGAATTTCATGCACAAAACACTAACTAAATATGCTGCCATTATGACACCACTTACAAAAAATTCATTCATGCATGACATTAATAATACTCAATTGGAGTAAACACAACGAAAATGTTTTTCTTACCAAAAAAATGCATCTACGCAAAACTGCAGATCAACCACTGCCGAAACCGTAAACAAGAATCAAAAGCTTTCCACTAGAATAAAAATGAGAAAGAACACATTACAATCACATATGCAAATAATGCACTAGTCCACACACTATCCACCAGCCAAGCAAAGGTGGTAGGTGGGCCTAAAAGCATGTGGCCGATCTGCCCGCACAGGGTGCAGCCCAAGGGGTCACTACCCAACACCAACATTTAAAAAGCCCTGGTGTCTAGTCTTTTTTATTAATTCAGTCTGCCCCCACAAGGGGGGCAGACCACTACTAAAAAAATTATCCCCCAAGGGGAGCGACCCTTGCCCGAGGGGCCACTCCCCGACACAAAGGCACATTTTTAAATAAAAAAAAAAATCCCTGGTGGCCTAGTGGTCACATAATGCTTTTTTTAAAATTTATTTACAGATCCCATCCACAAAATTTTCACCCCCAAGGGGAGCAAACCTTGCCCAAGGGGCCGCTACCCGACACAAAAGGCACTTTGTAAATAAATAAAAAAATCCCTGGTGGCCTAGTGGTCACAAATGCCTTTTAAATTAAATATATTTATAGATCTGCCCCCCCCAAAGAGGGGCAGACCCATCCACAAAATGTGCACCCCCAAGGGGAGCGACCCTTGCCCAAGGGGCTGCTCCCCGACACAAAAGGCCCTTTAAAAAAAAAATAAACAAGCATTCCTGATGCATGATCGCGCCCCATGCGTGATTGTGTAGCAGGAATGCTTGAAAAAGACATCGAAGGAAAGGAAAACACTTTCCTTTCCTCCGATGCCTTTTTAAAATGCCCCCCACCACCCTCCCCGAGGCCAAACTCACCCCTTACCTGGGGGACGCGCTGGAAGCAAATGGCTTCCAGCGCGTCCGGTATCATGTAATAATGTCAGCGCGCGAGGCGCGCTGATGTCATTACATGATATGGTGGGGGGGCGGGGGTGAAGCGAATGGGCTTCCCCATCCATTGCGGGTGGGGGCAGGATGATAGGCGGCCCATGGGGGTGCGCCAGCGCTTCCCCTGTGGGTGGGTGCCAGGATGGCCTGGAGCCGTCATGAGCACACGCCCACCGTGTCTCAGGACAGCTCCCAGCCCTCCAGAGCACCGAAGGGGTTAAACGCGTACTTGAATTTTTGTTGAAGTGTTTCACCAAAGTTGGTGCACGTTAGTGCTGTGAATCTCTAAATACATGTGTTTCTGGAAATTATCCTTCATCAGTAGAGATACAAAATGAAATTCTGGGGAAGTTGAGAAAGCAGCCACAATCCTCTCAGGTCTCTGTAACTCTCCCTGGCGCACATTTGAATCTCCAAGAGCTCATCAGCTCAGTGGCTTAAGGGAGCCTTATTAAACAGAAGTGGGATGGAGTGTTTCACCAAAGTTAGTGCAGGTTAGTGCTGTGAATCTCTAGACACAAGTTTTTCTAGATATTATCCTTCATCAGTAGAGATAAAACAATCAATTCTGGGGTTGCTGAGAAAGCTTCCACAAACCTCACAGGTCTATGTACCTCTCCCTGGAGCACAGGTGCATCTCCAAGAGCTCGTCAGCTCTGTGGCTCAAGGGAGGCTTTTTGTAAAAAGAAGGGGTATGGGAGCAAACTGCTTCACTTCCCAGCATAGTTCACCCCTCAGCATCCTGGTAAATGCAGTTCAGTTCAAACGCTTACTTGAATTTTTATTGAAGTGTTTCACCAAAGCTTGTGCAGGTTAGTGCTGTGAATTTCTAGACACATGTTTTTCTGGATATTATCCTTCATCAGTAGAGATAAAAAACAAAATTCTGGGGTTGCTGAGAAAGCTGCAACAAACCTCTCAGGTCTATGTACCTCTCCCTTGAGCACAGGTGCATCTCGAAGAGCTTGTCAGCTTAGTAGCTCAAGGGAGCCTTTTTGTAAACAGAAGGGGCATGGGAGCAAACTGCTTCACCTCCCAGCACAGTTCGCCCCTCAGCATTCTGGTAAATGCAGTTCAGTTTAAAAGCTTACTTGAATTTTTGTTGAAGTGTTTCACCAAAGTTGGTGCAGGTTAGTGCTGTGAATCTTTAGACACATGTGTGTCTGGATATTATCCTTCATCAGTAGAGATAAAAAACGAAATTCTGGCATTGCTTAGAAAGCTGCCACAATCCTCTCAGGTCTCTGTACCTCTTCCTGGCGCACAGGTGCATCTCCAACAGCTAGTCAGCTCAGTGTCTCAAGGGAGCCTTTTTAAACAGAAAGGGGATGCGGGCACACTGCTTCACCTCCCAGCACAGATCGCCCCTTAGCATCCTGGTATATGCAGATCAGTTTAAACGCTTACTTGAATTGTTGTTGACCTGTTTCACCAAAGTTGGTGCAGGATAGTGTTGTGAATCTCTAGACACCTGTGTTTCTGGATATTATCCTTCATCAGTGGAGATAAAAAATGAAATTCTGGGGTAGGTGAGAAAGCTGCCACAATCCTCTCAGGGCTCTGTACCTCTCACTGGCGCACAGGTGCATCTCCAAGAGCTCGTCAGCTTAGTGGCTCAAGGAAGCCTTTTTAAACAGAAGGGGTATGGGAGCACACAGCTTCACCTCCCAGCAAAGTTCGCCCCTTAACATCCTGGTAAATACAGTTCAGTTTGAACGCTTACTTGAATTGTTGTTGACCTGTTTCACCAAAGTTGGTGCAGGATAGTTCTGTGAATCTCTAGACACATGTGTTTGGTGATATTATTCTTCATCAGTAGAGATAAAACAAGAAATTCTGGGGTAGCTGAGAAAGCAGCCACAATCCTCTCAGGTCTCTGTACCTCTCCCTGGTGCACAGGTGCATCTCCAGGAGTTCGTCAGCTTAGTGGCTCAAGGGAGCCTTTTTAAAGAGAAGGGGGATGGGAGCACACTGCTTCAACTCACAGTGCAGTTCGCCCCTTAGAATCCAGCTTAATGCAGTTCAGTTTAAATGCTTACTTGAATCTTTGTTGAAGTGTTTCACCAAAGTTGGTGCAGGTTAGTGCTATGAATCTCTAGACACATGTGTTTCTGGATATTATCCTTCATCAGTAGAGATAAAACAAGAAATTCTGGGGTAGCTGAGAAAGCAGCCACAATCCTCTCAGGTCTCTGTACCTCTCCCTGGTGCACAGGTGCATCTCCAGGTGTTCGTCAGCTTAGTGGCTCAAGGGAGCCTTTTTAAACAGAAGGAGGATGGGAGCACACTGCTTCACTTCCCAGCACAGTTCGCCCCTTAGCATCCTGGTAAATCCAGTTCAGTTTAAACTCTTACTTCAATATTTGTTGAAGTGTTTCACCAAATTTGGTGCAGGTTAGTGCTGTGAATCTCTAGATACATGTGTTTCTGGACATTATCCTTCATCAGTAGAGATAAAAAAAGAAATTCTGGGGTAGCTGAGAAAGCAGCCACAAACCTCTCAGGTCTCTGTACCTCTCCCTGGTGCACAGGTGCATCTCCAAGAGCTTGTCAGATCAGTGGCTCAAGGGAGCCTTTTTAAAGAGAAGGGGGATGGGAGCACACTACTTCACCTCACAGTACAGTTCGCCCCTTAGCATCCAGGCTAATGCAGTTCAGTTTAAATGCTTACTTGAATTTTTGTTGAAGTGTTTCACCAAAGTTGGTGCAGGTTAGTGCTGTGAATCTCCAGACACATGTGTTTCTGGATATTATCCTTCATCAGTAGAGATAAAACAAGAAATTCTGGGGTAGCTGAGAAAGCAGCCACAATCCTCTCAGGTCTCTGTACCTCTCCCTGGTGCACAGGTGCATCTCCAGGAGTTCGTCAGCTTAGTGGCTCAAGGGAGCCTTTTTAAACAGAAGGGGGATGGGAGCACACTGCTTCACTTCCCAGCACAGTTCGCCCCTTAGCATCCTGGTAAATCCAGTTCAGTTTAAACTCTTACTTCAATATTTGTTGAAGTGTTTCACCAAATTAGGTGCAGGTTAGTGCTGTGAATCTCTAGATACATGTGTTTCTGGACATTATCCTTCATCAGTAGAGATACAAAAATAAATTCTGGGGTTGCTGAGAAAGCAGCCACAATCCTCTCAGGTCTCTGTACCTCTCCCTGGTGCACAGGTGCATCTCCAAGAGCTTGTCAGATCAGTGGCTCAAGGGAGCCTTTTTAAAGAGAAGGGGGATGGGAGCACACTGCTTCACCTCCCAGCACAGTTCGCCCTCAGCATCCTGGAAAATGCAGTTCAGTTTAAACGCTTACTTGAATTTTTATTGAAGTGTTTCACCAAAGTTCGTGGTGGTTAGTACTGTGAATCTCTATACACATGTGTTTCTGGATATTATCCTTCATCAGTAGATATAAAACACGAAATACTGGGGCTGCTGAGAAAGCTGCCATAATCAACTCAGGTCTCTGTACCAATCCCTGGCACACAGGTGCATCTCCAAGATCCATCTGCTCAGTGGCTCAAGGTAGCCTTTTTAAAAGTAGGGGGTGGTACACTACGTCACCTCCCAGCACAGTTCACCCCTTAGCATCCTGGTAAATGCAGTTCGGTTTAAACACTTATTTGAGTTTTTGGTGTAGTGTTTCATCAAATTTGGTTCAGGTTAGTGCTGTGAATCTCTAGACACATGTGTTTCTGGATTTTATCCTTCATCAGTAGATATAAAACACGAAATACTGGGGCTGCTGAGAAAGCAGCCACAATCCTCTCAGGTCTCTGTACCTCTCCCTGGTGCACAGGTGCATCTCCAAGAGCTCGTCAGCTTAGTGGCTCAAGGGAGCCTTTTTAAACAGAAGGCTTATGGAAGCACACTGCTTCACCTCCCAGCAAAGTTCGCCATTTAGCATCCTGGTAAATGCAGTTCAGTTTAAACCCTTACTTGAATTTTTGTTGAACTGTTTCAACAAAGTTGGTGCAGGTTAGTGCTTTGAATCTTTAGACACATGTGTTTCTGGATATTATCCTTCATCAGTAGAGATAAAAAATGAAATTCTGGGGTTGCTGAGAAAGTTGCCGCAATCCACTCAGGTCTCTGTAAATCTCTCAGGGGCACAGGTGCTTCTCCAAGAACTCATCAGCTCAGTGTCTCAAGGTAGATTTTTTAAACAGAAGGGAGATCGGAGCACACTGCTTCTCCTCCCAGCACAGTTCGCTCCTTAGCATCCTGGTAAATGCAGTTCAGTTTAAACGCTTACTTGAATTTTTGTTAAAGTGTTTCACCAAAGTTGGTGCAGGTTAGTGCTGTGAATATCTAGACACATGTGTTTCTGGATATTATCCTTCATCAGTAGAGATAAAAAACGAAATTCTGGGGTTGCTGCGAAAGCTGCCACAATCCTCTCAGGTCTCTGTACCTGTCACTGGTGCACAGGTGCATCTCCAAGAGCTCGTCAGCTCAGTGGCTCAAGGGAGCATTTTTAAACAGAAGGGGGCTGGGAGAACACTGCTTCACCTCCCAGGACAGTTCGCCCCTTAGCATCCTGGTAAATGCAGTTCAGTTTACACACTTACTTGAATTTGTATTGAAGTGTTTCACCAAAGTTGGTGCAGGTTAGTGCTGTGAATCTCTGGATACATGTGTTTCTGTATATTATCCTTCATCAGTAGAGATAAAAAAAGAAATTCTGGCGTTGTAGAGAAACCTGCCACAATCCTCTCAGGCCTCTGTGCCTCTCCTCGGCACACAGGTGCATCTCCAAGAGCTCATCAGCTGAGTGGCTCAAGGGAGCCTTTTTAAACAGAAGGGGGATGGGAGCACACTGCTTCACCTCCAAGCATAGTTCGCCCCTTAAAATCCGGGTAAATGCAGTTCAGTTCAAACGCTTACTTGAATTTTTATTGAAGTGTTTCACAAACGTTGGTGCAAGTTAGAGCTGTGAATCTCTAGACACATGTTTTTCTGGATATTATCCTTCATCAGTAGATATATAAAAACAACATTTTGGGGTTGCTGAGAAAGCTGCCACAATCCTCTTAGGTCTCTGTACCTCACCTTGGTGCACAGGTGCATCTCCAAGAGCTAGTCAGTTCAGCGGCTCAAAGGAGCCTATTTAAACAGATGGGGGATGGGAAACTGCGTCACCTCCCAGCACAGTTCGCCCCTCAGCATCCTGGTAAATGCAGTTCAGTTTAAACGCTTACTTGAATTTTTGTTGAATTGTTTCAAAAACATTGGTGCAGGTTAGTGATGTAAATCTCTAGACACATGTGTTAGTGGATATTATCCTTCATCAGTAGAGACAAAAAACTAAATTCTGGGGTTGCTGATAAAGCTGCCAAAATCGTCTCAGGTATCTGTACCTATCCCTTGCACACAGGTGAATCTTCAAGCGCTTGTCTGCTCAGTGGCTCTAGGCAGATGTTTTAAACAAAACGAGGATGGGAGCACACTGCTTCACCTTCCAGCACAGATTGCCCTAAGCATCCTGGTAAATGCAGCTCAGTTTGTACACTTACTCCAATTTTAGTTAAAGTGTTTCACCAAAGTTGGTGCAGATTAGTGCTGTGAATCTCTAGACACATGGGTTTCTGGATATTATCCTTCATCAGTGGTGATAAAAAATGAAATATTTTGGTTGCTGAGAAAGCTGCCACAATCATCTCAGGTCTCTGTACCTCTCACTGGCGCACAAGTGCATCTCCAAGAGCTTACCAGCTCATTGGCTCAAGGGAGCCTTTTTAAACAGAAAGGTGATGGGAGCACACTGCATCACCTCCCAGTACAGTTCGCCCCTTAGCATCCTGGTAAATGCTGTTCAGTTTAAATGCCTACTTCAATTTTTGTTGAAGAGTTTCACCAAAGTTGGTGCAGGTTAGTGCTGTGAATCTCTAGACACATGTGTTTCTGGATATTATCCTTCATCAGTAGAGATAAAAAATGAAATTCTGGTGTTGCTGAGAAAGTTGCCACAATCATCTCAGGTCTCTGTACCTCTGACTGGCGCAAAGGTGCATCTCCAAGAGCTCGTCAGCTCAGTGGCTCAAGGGAGCCTTTTTTAAACAGAAGGGTGATGGGAGCACACTGCTTCACCTCCCAGCACAGTTCGCTCCTTAGCATCTTGAAAAATGCAGTTCAGTTTAAACGCTTACTTGAATTTTTATTGAAGTGTTTCACAAACGTTGGTGCAAGTTAGTGCTGTGAATCTCTAGACACATGTGTTTCTGGATATTTTCCTTCATCATTAGAGATACAAATCTAAATTGTTGGGTTGCTGAGAAAGCTGCCATAATCCTCTCAGGTCTCTGTACCTATCCCTGGCACACAGGTGCATCTCCAAGAGCTCATCAGCTCAGTGGTTCAAGGCAGCCTTTTTAAACAGAACGGGGATGGGAGCACACTGCTTCACCTCCCAGCACAGATCGACCCTTAGCATCCTGGTAAATGCAGTTCAGTTTAAACACGTAATTGAATTTTTGTTAAAGTGTTTCACCAAAGTTGGTGCAGGTTAGTGCTGTGAATATCTAGACACATGTATTTCTGGATATTATCCTTCATCAGTAGAGATAAAAAACAAAATTCTGGGTTTGCTGAGAAAGCTGCCACAATACTCTCAGGTCTCTGTACCTCTTACTAGTGCACAAGTGCGTCTCCAAGAGCTCGTCTGCTCAGTGGCTCAAGGGAGCCTTTTTAAACAGATGGGTGATGGGAGCACACAGCTTCACCTCCCAGCACAGTTCGCCCCTTAGCATCTTGGTAAATGCAGTTCTGTTCAAACGCTTACTTGAATTTTTGTTGAAGTATTTCACCAAAGTTGGTGCAGGTTAGTGCTGTGAATATCTAGACACATGTGTTTCTGGATATTATCCTTCATCAGTAGAGATAAAAAACGAAATTCTGGGGTTGCTGAGAAAGCCGCCACAATCTTCTCAGGTCTCTGTGCCTCTCACAAGTGCACAAGTGCGTCTCCAAGAGCTCGTCTGCTCAGTGGCTCAAGGGAGCCTTTTTAAACAGATGGGTGATGGGAGCACACAGCTTCACCTCCCAGCACAGTTTGCCCCTTAGCATCCTGGTAAATGCAGTTCAGTTTAAACACTTACTTGAATTTTTGTTGAAGTGTTTCACCAAAGTTGGTGCAGGTTAGTGCTGTGAAACTCTAGACACAAGTGTTTCTGGATATTATCCTTCATCAGTAGAGATAAAAAACAAAATTCTGGGGCTGCAGAGAAACCTGCCACAATCCTCTCTGGTCTCTGTACCTTTCCCTGGCGCACAGGTGCATCTCCAAGAGCTCGTCAGATCAGTGGCTCAAGGGAGCCTTTTTAAACAGATGGGAGCACACGGCTTGACCTCCCAGCACAGTTCGCCCCTTAGCATCCTGGTAAATGCAGTTCTGTTCAAACGCTTACTTGAATTTTTGTTGAAGTATTTCACCAAAGTTGGTGCAGGTTAGTGCTGTGAATATCTAGACACATGTGTTTCTGGATATTATCCTTCATCAGTAGAGATAAAAATGAAATTCTGGGGTTGCTGAGAAAGCTGCCACAATCCTCTCAGGTCTTCATACCTCTCCCTGGCGCATAGGTGCATCTCCAAGAGCTCGTCAGTTCAGTGGCTCAAGGCAGCCTTTCTGAACAGAAGGGGGGTGGGAGCACACTACTTCACCTCTCAGGTCAGTACACCCCTTAGCATCCTGGTAAATGCAGTGAAGTTAATGCTTAGTTGAAGTTTTATTGAATTGTTTTACCAAAGTTGGTGCAGGTTAGTGCTGTGAATCTCTAGTTATGTGTTTCTGGATATAATCCTTCATCAGTAGAGATAAAAAACTAAATTCTGGGGATACTGAGAAAGCTGCCACACACCACTCAGGTCTCTGTAAATCTACTTGGCGCACAGGTGCATCTTCAAGAGCTCGTCAGCTCAGTGGCTCAAGAGAGCCTTTTTAAACAGAATGGGGATGGGAGCACACTGAGTCACCTCCGAGCACAGTTCGCCCCTTAGCATCCTAGTAAATGAAGTACCATTTCAACGCTTACGAGACTTTTTGCTGAAGTGTTTCACCAAAGTTGGTGCAGGTTAGGGCTGTGAATCTCTAGACACATGTGTTTCTGGATATTAGCCTTCATCAGTAGAGATAAAAAATGACATTTTGGGGTTGCTTAAAAAGCTGCCACAATCCTCTCAGGTCTCTGTACCTCTCACTGGCGTACAAGTGCATCTCCAATAGTTTACCAGCTCATTCTCTCAAGGGAGCCTTTTTAAACAGAAAGGTGATGGGAGCACACTGCTTCTCCTCCCAGCACAGTTTGTCCCTTAGCATCCTGGTAAATGCAGCTCAGTTTAAACATTTGCTTGAAATTTTGTTGAAGTGTTTCACAAAAGGTGGTGCAGGTTAGTGTTGTGAATCTCTAGACACATGTGTTTCTGGATATTATCTTTCATCAGTAGAGATAAGATACAAAATTCTGGGGTTGCAGAGAAACCTGCCACAATCCTCTCTGGTCTCTGTACCTTTCCCTGGTGCACAGGTGCATCTCCAAGAGCTCGTCAGATCAGTGGCTCAAGGGAGCCTTTTTAAATAGAAGGGGGATGGGAGCACACTGCTTCACCTCCCAGCGCAGTTCACCCCTTAGCATCCTGGTAAAGGAATTACCATTTCAACGCTTACGTGAATTTTTGTTGAAGTGTTTCACCAAAGTTGGTGCATGTTAGTGCTGTGAATCTCTAGACACATGTGTTTCTGGATATTATCCTTCATCAGTAGAGATAAAAAATGACATTTTGGGGTTGTTTAAAAAGCTGCCACAATCCTCTCAGGTCTCTGTACCTATCACTGGCGCACAGGTGCATCTCCAAGAGCTTACCAGCTCATTGGCTTAAGGGAGCCTTTTGAAACAGAAAGGTGATGGGAGCACACTGCTTCACCTCCCAGCATAGTGCGCTCCTTAGCATCTTGAAAAATGCAGTTCAGTTTAAACGCTTGTTGCATGTTAGTGCTGTGAATCTCTAGACACATGTGTTTCTGGATATTTTCCTTCATCATTAGAGATACAAATCTAAATTGTGGGGTTGCTGAGAAAGCTGCCATAATCCTCTCAGGTCTCTGTACCTATCCCTGGCACACAGGTGCATCTCCAAGAGCTCATCAGGTCAGTGGCTCAAGGCAGCCTTTTTAAACAGAACGGGGATGGGAGCACACTGCTTCACCTCCCAGCACAGATCTACCCTTAGCATCCTGGTAAATGCAGTTCAGTTTAAACGCTTACTTGAATTTTTGTTAAAGTGTTTCACCACAGTTGGTGCAGGTTAGTGCTGTGAATCTCTAGACACAAGTGTTTCTGGATATTATCCTTCATCAGTAGAGATAAAAAATGAAATTCTGGGGTTGCAGAGAAACCTGCCACAATCCTCTCTGGTCTCTGTACCTTTCCCTGGTGTACAGGTGCATCTCCAAGAGCTCGTCAGATCAGTGGCTCAAGGGAGCCTTTTTAAACAGATGGGTGATGGGAGCACACGGCTTCACCTCCCAGCACAGTTCGCCCCTTAGCATCCTGGTAAATGCAGTTTTGTTCAAACGCTTACTTGAATTTTTGTTGAAGTATTTCACCAAAGTTGGTGCAGGTTAGTGCTGTGAATATCTAGACACATGTGTTTCTGGATATTATCCTTCATCAGTAGAGATAAAAAACAAAATTCTGGGGTTTCTGAGAAAGCTGCCACAATCCTCTCAGGTCTTCGTACCTCTTCCTGGCGCATAGGTGCATCTCCAAGAGCTCTACATTTCAGTGGCTCAAGGCAGCCTTTTTAAACAGAAGGGGGGTGGGAGCACACTACTTCACCTCTCAGGTCAGTACAACCCTTAGCATCCTGGTAAATGCAGTGAAGTTAATGCTTAGTCGAAGTTTTGTTGAATTGTTTTACCAAAGTTGGTGCCGGTTAGTGATGTGAATCTCTAGTTATGTGTTTCTGGATATTATCCTTCATCAGTATATATAAAAAACGAAATTCTGGGGATACTGAGAAAGCTGCCACACACCGCTCAGGTCTTTGAAAATCTACTTGGCGCACAGGTGCATCTTCAAGAGCTTGTCAGCTCAGTGGGTCAAGAGAGACTTTTTAAACAGAATGGGGATGGGAGCACACTGATTCACCCCCCAGCACAGTTCGCCCCTTAGCATCCTGGTAAATGAAGTACCATTTCAACGCTTACGACAATTTTTGCGAAGTGTTTCACCAAAGTTGGTGCATTTTAGTGCCGTGAATCTCTAGACACATGTGTTTCTGGATATTATCCTTCATCAGTAGAGATAAAAAAGTAACATTTTGGGGTTGTTTAAAAAGCTGCCACAATCCTCTCAGGTCTCTGTACCTCTCACTGGCGCACAGGTGCATCTCCAAGAGCTTACCAGCTCATTGGCTCAAGGGAGCCTTTTAAACAGAAAGGTGATGGGAGCACACTGCTTCTCCTCCCAGCACAGTTTGCCCCTTAGCATCCTGGTAAATGCAGTTCAGTTTAAACATTTGCTTGAATTTTTGTTGAAGTGTTTCAGAAAAGTTGGTGCAGGTTAGTGTTGTCAATCTCTAGACACATGTTTTTCTGGATATTATCCTTCATCAGTAGAGATAAGAAACAAAAATCTGGCGTTGCAGAGAAACCTGCCACAATCCTCTCTGGTCTCTGTACCTTTCCCTGGCACAAAGGTGAATCTCCAAGAGCTTGTCAGCTCAGTGGCTCAAGGGAGCCTTTTTTAAACTAAAGATGATTGTGGCAGCTTTCTCAGCAACCCCAGAATTTCATTTTCTATCTCTACTGATGAAGGATAATATCCAGAAACACATGTATCTAGAGATTCTCAGCGCTAACCTGCACCAACTTTGGTGAAACACCTCAATAAAAATTCAAGTAAGCGTTTGAACTGAACTGCATTTACCAGGATGATAAGGGGAGCACTGTGCTGGGAGGTGAAGCAGTGTGCTCCCATCCCCCTTCTGTTTAAAAAGGCTCCCTTGAGCCACTGAGCTGACGAGCTCTTGGAGATGCACCTGTGCGCCAGTGAGAGGTACAGAGACCTGAGAGGATTGTGGCAGCTTTCTCTGCAACCCCAGAATTACGTTTTATATCTCTACTGATGAAGGAAAATATACAGAAACACGTGTCTAGAGATTCACAGCACTAACCTGCACCAACTTTGGTGAAAGACTTCAACAAAAATTCAAGCAAGTGTTTAAACTGAACTGCATTTACCAGGATGCTAAGGGGCAAACTGTGCTGGGAGGAGAAGCAGTGGGCTCCCATCACCTTTCTGTTTAAAAAGGCTCCCTTGAGCCAATGAGCTGGTAAGCTCTTGGAGATGCACTTGTGCGCCAGTGAGAGGTACAGAGACCTGAGAGGATTGTGGCAGCTTTCTCAGCAACCAAAAAATGTCATTTTTTATCTCCACTGATGAAGGATAATATCCAGAAACCCATGTGTCTAGAGATTCACAGCACTAACCTGCACCAACTTTGGTGAAACACTTTAACTAAAATTGGAGTAAGTGTACAAACTGAGCTGCATTCACCAGGATGCTAAGGGCAATCTGTGCTGGAAGGTGAAGCAGTGTGCTCCCATCCCCGTTTTGTTTAAATCAGCTGCCTAGAGCCATTGAGCAGACAAGCTCTTGTAGATTCACCTGTGTGCCAGGGATAGGTACAGAGACCTGAGACGATTATGGCAGCTTTATCAGCAACCCCAGAATGTAGTTTTTTGTCTCTACTGATGAAGGATAATATCCAGAAACACATGTGTCTAGTGATTCACAGCACTAACCTGCACCAACTGTTTTGAAACAATGCAACAAAAATTCAAGTAAGCGTTTAAACTGAACTGCATTTACCAGGATGCTGAGGGGCGAGCTGTGCTGGGAGGTGATGCAGTGTCCCATCCCCCATCTGTTTAAAAAGGCTCCTTTGAGCCATTGAACTGACTAGCTCTTGGAGATGCACCTGTGCACCAAGGTGAGGTACAGACACCTAAGAGGATTGTTGCAGCTTTCTCAGCAAACCCAAAATTTCGTTTTTTTATCTCTACTGATGAAGGATAATATCCAGAAAAACATGTGTCTAGAGATTCACAGCACTAACTTGCCCCAACATTTGTGAAACACTTAAAAAAAATTCAAGTACGCTTTTAAACTGTACTGCATTTTCCAGGATGCTAAGTGGCGAACTCTGCTGGGAGGTGACGCAGTGTCCCACCCCCCCTTCTGTTTAAAGAGGCTCCCTTGAGCCACTGAGCTGGCGAGCTCTTGGAGATGAACCCGTGAGCCAGGGAGAGGTACAGAGACCTGAGAGGATTTTGGCTGCTTTCTCAGCTACCCCAGAATTTCATTTTTTATCTATACTGATGATGGATAATATCCAGAAATGGATGTATCTAGAGATTCTCAGCACTAACCTGCACCAACTTTGTGAAACACTTCAACAAAAATTCAAGTAAGCGTTTGAACTGAACTGCATTTACCCGGATTTTAAGGGGCGAACTGTGCTAGGAGGTGAAGCAGTGTGCTCCCATCCCCCTTCTGTTTAAAATGCTCCCTTGAGCCACTCAGCTGACGAGCTCTTGGAGATGCACCTGTGCACCAAGGAGAGGTATAGAGACATGAGAGGATTGTGGTTGCTTTCTCAGCTACCCCAGAATATCGTTTTTTATCTATACTGATGAAGGATAATATCCAGAAAAACATGTGTCTAGAGATTCACAGCACTAACTTGCACCAATGTTTGTGAATCACTTAAAAAAAAATTCAAGTAAGCGTTTAAACTGAACTGCATTTTCCAGGATGCTAAGGGGCGAACTCTGCTGGGAGGTGACGCAGTGTCCCACCCCCCTTCTGTTTAAAAAGGCTCCCTTAAGCCACTGAGCTGGCGAGCTCTTGGAGATGCACCCGTGAGCCAGGGAGAGGTACAGAGACCTGAGAGGATTTTGGCTGCTTTCTCAGCTACCCCAGAATTTCATTTTTTATCAATACTGGAGATGCACCTGTGCGCCAGGGAGAGGTAAAGAGACCTGAGAGGATTGTGGTTGCTTTCTCAGCTACCCCAGAATTTTGTTTTTTATCTCTACTGATGAAGGAAAATATCCAGAAACACATGTGTCTAGAGATTCACAGCACTAACCTGCACCAACTTTGGTGAAACACTTCAACAAATATTCGAGTAAACGTTTACATTGTACTTCATTTACTAGGATGCTAAGGGGCAAGCTGTGCTGGGAGGTGAAGCAGTGTGCTCCCATTCCCCTTCTGTTTAAATAGGCTCCCTTGAGCCACTGAGCTTATTAGCTCTTGGAGATGCACATGTGTGCCACGGAGAGGTAAAGAGACCTGAGAGGATTGTGGCTGCTCTCTCAGCAACCCCAGAATTTGTTTTTTTATCTCTACTGATTAAGGATAATATCCAGAAACACAAGTGTCTAGAGATTCACAGCACTAACATGCACCAACTTTGGTGAAACACTTCAACAAAAATTCTCGTAAGCGTTGAAATGGTACATTTTGGGGTTGCTTAAAAAGCTGCCACAATCCTCTCAGATCTCTGTACCTCTCCCCGGTGCACAGGTACATCTCCAAGAGCTTGTCAACTCAGTGGCTCAAGTTAGCCTTTTTAAACTGAAGGGGGGTGGGACACTGCTTCTCCTCCCAGCACAGTTTGCCCCTTAGCATCCTGGTAAATGCTGTTCAGTTTAAATGCCTCCTTGAATTTGTGTTGAAATGTTTCACCAAAGTTGGTGCAGGTTAGTGCTTTGAATCTCTAGACACATGTGTTTCTGGATATTATCCTTCATCAGTAGAGATAAAAAATGAAATTCTGGGGTTACTGAGAAAGCTGCCACAATCATCTCAGGTCTCTGTACCTCTGACTGGCACAAAGGTGCATCTCCAAGAGCTCGTCAGCTCAGTGGCTCAAGGGAGCCTTTTTTAAACTGAAGGGTGATGGGAGGACACTGCTTCACCTCCCAGCACAGTTTGCCCCTTAGCATCCTGGTAAATGCAGTTCAGTTTAAACACGTAATTGAATTTTTGTTGAAGTGTTTCACCATAGTTGGTGCAGGTTAGTGCTGTGAATCTCTAGACACAAGTGCTTCTGGATATTATCCTTCATCATTAGAGATAAAAAACAAAATTCTGGGGTTGCTGAGAAACCTGCCACAATCCTCTCTGGTCTCTGTACCTTTCCCTGGCGCACAGGTGCATCTCCAAGAGATCGTCAGATCAGTGGCTTGAGGGAGCTTTTAAACAGAAGGGTGATGGGAGCACACGGCTTCACCTCCCAGCACAGTTCGCCACTCAGCATCCTGGTAAATGCAGTTCTGTTCAAACGCTTAATTGAATTTTTGTTGAAGTATTTCACCAAAGTTGGTGCAGGTTAGTGCTGTGAATCTCTAGTTATGTGTTTCAGGATATTATCCTTCATCAGTAGAGATAAAAAATGAAATTCTGGGGATACTGAGAAAGCTGCTACACACCGCTCAGGTCTCTGTAAATCTACTTGGCACACAGGTGCATCTTCAAAAGCTCGTCAGCTCAGTGGCTCAAGAGAGCCTTTTTAAACAGAATGGGGATGGGAGCACACTGATTCACCTCCCAGCACAGTTCGCCCCTTAGCATCCTGGTAAATGAAGTACCATTTCAACGCTTACGAGAATTTTTATTGAAGTGTTTCACCAAAGTTGGTGCAGGTTAGTGCTGTGAATCTCTAGACACGTGTGTTTCTGGATATTATCCTTCATCAGTAGAGATAAAAAATGACATTTTGGGGTTGCTTAAAAAGCTGCCACAATCCTATCAGGTCTCTGTACCTCTCACTGGCGCACAAGTGCATCTCCAAGAGCTTACCAGCTCATTGGCTCAAGGGAGCCTTTTTAAACAGAAAGGTGATGGGAGCACACTGCTTCTCCTCCCAACACAGTTTGCCCCTTAGCATCCTGGTAAATGCAGTTCAGTTTAAACACTTGCTTGAATTTTTGTTGAAGTGTTTCACCAAAGTTGGTGCAGGTTAGTGCTGTGAATTTCTAGACACAAGTGTTTCTGGATATTATCCTTCATCAGTAGAGATAAAAAACTAAATTCTTGGGTTGCTGAGAAAGCTGCTACAATATCACCAGGCCTCTATACCTATCCCTGGCACACAGGTGCATCTCCAAGAGCTCGTCAGCTCAGTGGCTCAAGGCAGCCTTTTTAAAAAGAATGTTATGAGTGGATTTGTAGAGCGCGCAGCTACTCAATAGAGTGTCCCGGCGCTGAGATTGAAAGAGACACAAAGACTGACAGAGGAGCACATCAGTACCGGGGAGAACGGATTTTAAACTATTTGCTGGAACAGCCAGGTTTTTAGTTCTTTCCTGAACGCCAATATGTTCGTGGCCTGCCTGAGCGAGAGAGGCAGTTTGTTCCAGTGTCTAGCCACTTGCACTTGAAAAGACCGTCCACAGCGGCGACTTCTGAGACATTTTGGAGTCATAATTAGGTGTTGGTGTGCTGACCTCAGAGCTCTGCCAGGCACGTAATATGAAACTTTTCTGCGAATATACTGTGCCCCCATGTCGTGAAGAGCTTTGAAGGCCAGGACCAATGCTTTGAAAAGTATTCTGCAATGGATAGGCAGCCAATGCAGAGTCTTCAGATGGTGAGAGATCCGATCTCTAGGTCTGATCCCCAAGACTGCCCTGGCCGCTGCATTCTGCACGATCTGAAGTCTGTTCAGTAAGAACTCTGGAAGGCCCAGATAGAGGACGTTAGCATTGTCCAATCTGGAGGTAATGAGGGCCTGAACGACCGTCTTTCTGTGAGAGGTCGGCAAAAGGAAGAGAAACCTGCGGAGCATTTTCAGGAGACCAAAACACGTGCCCGCCACTGCCTGTACTTGAGATGTCATAGCTAAGGCGTCATCCATTTTCATTCCCAGATTTTTTACAGTCTTAACTGCTGACTGGGGGGGGGGACATATCAGAAGGCACCATTGTTTCCAAGCGTCCAGAGGAGGGGTGCCGAAAAAGATAATTTCGGATTTTTTCGGATTACATTTAAGATTATTGTGTCGGAACCAGACAAAAATTTCTTTCAGGCATTTATTTATCTTTACCCCATTAAACTCCTCGCCCTTCTCACAGGTGAAGAGCAACTGGGTATCGTCGGCATATGATATAATCATAGCCCCGCACTCTTCTGCTAGGGTAGCCAAGGGAGCCATATATATATTGAAAAGTATTGGACTCAAGATAGATCCCTGTGGCACGCCAACGTTCAAGGGCGGGATGCTGGCTGAGAACGGAGGCAGCCAAACTTCTTGGTATCTGTCCTCCAGAAAAGAGGAGAACCACTTCAACACCGTTCCTCCAAGTCCACACTCCCGTAGCCTCCACAGGAGGCGGTCATGGGGTACGGTGTCGAAAGCCGCAGAGAGGTCCAAAAGAACAAGAACTGCTTTGCCACCTTTATCAAGGGTTTCTTTGATAGATTCGGAGACTTCTAGCAGCGCCGTCTCTGTACTAAGGTTCTGCCTGAAACCAGACTGGCTCGAATGGAAAATGTTATTGGCTTCAGCAAAATCGCTGATCACAGTGTGAACGTATTTCTCTATTGTCTTTGCAAAGAAAGGCAACAAAGAGATGGGTCTGTAATTAGATAATTCCAGTGGATCCGCCGTAGGTTTTTTCAATAAGGGAATTATTTTGGCGCTCTTCCAACTTACTGGGACCTGACCACTATGCAGAGATACATTAAGACAACTATTCACTGTCGGGTTTAAAATCTCTGCCATGGCTGCCATAAATTTGGCAGGACAAGAGTCCACAGGTGAGCCAGACTTAAGGCCCTGCATAATTGCCAAGAATGTCTCTAAGGGCAAGGGAGGAAAGAGAGAAAGGGAGGCGCTACCCGCCTGATTCTGGGGGGCAGCCGAAAAGGAGGCCTGCACTTCTTTCTCATCTAAGGCATCAAAGGAGGATTTAATTTTTATAATTTTCGTGTGAAAGAAGTTAGCTAACTTTTTAGTCCAGTCCGCTGAGGGAGAGGAATGCCTTGTCATAGCCCTAGGTGAAGAGAAGCCTTTAACAATATCAAAAATGTCTCTGCTTTTATTCCCTGCGGCCTCAATTTTAAAAGCAAAGAAGCTCTTCTTGGCTTCCTGTATCCTATTATGGTAATCTTGTAATGCCTCTTTATAATCTCTTTTATTTTCTACATTAAAATCTCTCCTCCGTATTCTTTCCTTATGCTTACAGACCCTTCTACACTGTCGCAGGGTATCATTAAACCAGGGGGCAGAGTATCTAGAAATTTTAGAGGGACGAGAGATCAGAGGGGCAAGGGCCGAGGTCCCTTCTGAGACCCACTTAGCTAGGGCCTCGGCATCCTGCTCTATGTTGCCACTCGGCGAGAGAGGATGTTGGTCTAATTCATATTTGAGGGCATCCGAGGTAATTCTATGAAAAGGCCTAAAAGAAAAAGGCGGCCGCTTGCTCTGGGGCAGTAGATGCCTCATTAGTTTCGGTATCTTAAACCCCACTAGGTGATGGTCGGACCATAGTAAGGTTAGGGGAGCTTCTGTCTGTATTTTACAGTTGGAAACTATTTGGTCGAGGGTATGACCTTTAATATGCGTGGGGGCATCGACATATGGAACAAGATTCAGCACATCCATGGATTCCAACAGGAAAATGGTATCAGAATTCTCCTGTTTGTCCATATGCACATTAAAGTCCCCCAACACTAGAACATGTTTGAATCTAGAGGCTACTGGCACGATGGCATCGCTCAGGGACTTCAAGAAGGCCCCAGCGTGACCCGGGGGTCTATAAATGAGAACTCCCGCTAAGCACTGATGGGGGGACAGGGTGGCCTGAAAGCTTAGGCACTCGGCCCCTGCAATATCTTCCAGAGGAATACATGTGATGGTAGCACACTGCTTCACCTCTCAGCACGGATCAGCCCCTTAGCATCCTTCAAAATGCATTTAAGTTTAAACGCTTACTTGAATTTTTGTTGAAGTGTTTTACCAAAGTCGGTGCAGGTTAGTGCTGTGAATCTCTAGACACGTGTGTCTGGATATTTTCCTTCATCAGTAGAGATAAAAAACGAAATTTTGGGGAAGCTGAGAAAGCTGCTACAATCCTCTCAGGTCTCTGTATCTCTCACTGGCGCACAGGTGCATCTCCAAGTGCTTGTCAGCCCAGTGGCTCAAGGGAGCCTTTTTAAACAGAAAGGTGATGGGAGCACACTCCTTCACCTCCCAGCACAGTTCGCCCCTTAGCATCATTGTAAATGCAGTTCAGTTCAAAAGCTTACTTTAATTTTTGTTGAAGTGTTTCACCAAAGTTGGTGCAGAGTAGTGGTGTGAATCTCTAGACACATGTGTCTGTATATTATTCTTCATCAGTAGAGATAAAAAACTAAAATTCTGGAGTTTCTGAGAAAGCTGCCTCCATCATATCAGGTCTCTGTACCTCTCCCTGGCACACAGGAAGCATCTCCAAGAGTTCGCCAGCTCAGTGGCTCAAGGCAGCCTTTTTAAATAGAATGGGGAGGGTAGCACACTGCTTCACCTCTCAGCACGGATCAGCCCCTTAGCATCCTTCAAAATGCATTTAAGTTTAAACACTTACTTGAATTTTTGTTGAAGTGTTTCACCAAAGTCGGTGCAGGTTAGTGCTGTGAATCTCTAGACACATGTGTTTCTGGATATTATCCTTCATCAGTAGATATAAAACACATAATTCGGGCACGCCATTGGACTTCCGGCCGATGTTTTGCGAAGATCGCGAACCCAAACATGCAGAATTTGCTATCTGGAGAAGAATCTCTCTCGAGCTGCATCAAACCCTTCTCGAAATGGTGATTTGGATTGAAAAAAACTCCTAAGATTGACATTTGCCTGTACTTTTTTGTGCAACTAGTAATTTTTCTTTTTATACTTTTTTTTGAAGATGAAGGAAGTGCCCCAGATTCTCCAACTTCCTGTTCCTGTCCAGCTGGCTCCTCCCAGTTCTTTGTCCATCTCCTGTTCACTTTTCATTTGGATTTAGAGCTGGAAGGATCACTCTTTTTTGTCCTCATTTGTCAAAACAATTTACGTTTGGGGATAAAATGGAATTCCGGGGTTTTTTCCGGGCATACAATGTGTGGGATGCCCGATCACTCCTTTAAGGAGGTGATGTATTACATCTCGGGCCCCCACTTAGCCTAGCCGCCTTTCCTTTTACTCCAAATCTACAGGTGCTCATGGTTTTACCTTTACAGGTCTGCCTAAGCACCGGGAATACTATACCTAGAATTCAGGTGGTTTCTCCACCCACGCAACCTGCTGATAAATCACCTGCATCAGACCTGAGTAAAGGGCTTGCAGGGAAATCAGGACATAATCAAAATAAACAAACAAAGAAGAGGAAACCCGGGAAAATTACCCCCTCCCTTCGTTCTTATTTTAAGGTACAGGTGCAAGAGCCCCCTACTACTGCAGAAGATCATCCCAGTTCATATCAACCCCTTAAGATTATACCACTCAGACAAGGGGAGGAAAGTATGGCTACCGGCACCAAGGAGTCTACAACAACTCAGATCTTAACAAAAAATAGATTTGACCCTTTAGTAGGCATTGAAGACTGTTCAGCCTCGATTTCAGATAATACAGGCCCCACTGCTAAACACAGTGCTACTGCCTCGATGTCTTCTCCGGAGCATCAAACGCAGTCTATACGGGGCGATCCAGGAAGGACGATGGCCCAACCTAACACCCCCGAATTAGAAACTACAATGACGGCATTGCTATCTGAAATAAGGGACAGATTCGCTACTTCTGAAACCAACCAACAAAAAATACAAGGGCATTGTGAAACTATGGAAGAAAAAATTAATAGTTTGGTTGACAGAGTTGGAGTTATTGAAACTGCATACAAAGAGGTGTCTATGAAGGTGGCCGATACCCAAGAAGAGATTTTGAAGTTAAAGAAAAGCGAACAAGTGTTAAGAGACAAGTTAGAAGCCCTTGAAAATAATGCAAGGAGGAATAATATAAGAATTTTGAATGTTCCCGAGGGTCTGGAAGGCGGGGGATATCAAGGCCTTTATAATTTCTCTTCTAAAGGACCATAATATGGACCTTGAACAAACCACGCTAGAAGAGGATATACAAAGAGTTCATCGAGACCCATTTGTGCTCCGTGCAGGCAGGAAAACAGCTAGAAGGATTCTTGTAAACTTCAAAACGTACTCATTAAAAGAAAGTATTCTCACTGGGGGATTAAAAGCTGGATCATACAGGAAAAATGATTGGTCTTTCCGTATCAGGTCTGATATTTCCTGTACAACCTTCGATAGGCAGTGGGAGCTTGGCAAATTCATCCAGAAATTAAGAGATCTTGGTGCCACTGCAAATATTCGGTTCCCAGCATCCCTAAGGGTCATGAGGAACAATAAGATGCATAATTTCCAGGATCCAAACGAAGTAAAAAAATGTATAGAGCAGATTAAAGCACAAATGGTTTAACAGTTATATTAATTTGACCATCAGGACGTAGGAGAGTTCATAACGAGGTGTCCACAGTATACCTCTAGTTGCTAGGGATGGTTCCCCAGGGAGGGTTGGGAGGGTCATGGGCACAAAATGCAAGTATAGGAAAATTCAAAAAAAAGATTCACAAAGGGTGGGGGAGCATGTGGGAGAAAATAAAAAAAAAGTCCTCTAATGTCATTTTTCTTTAATTTTGTAGTTAGTTTATTTGTGTTATTGTTGCCTTTGCCTTTTGAACGGCTGAGCTACATAGAATATGATAGCAAAGTAATCTCATTCAATGGCAGGTCTAGATAATCCTAGGTGTCTAAAAATTCTAACATGGAATGTTAACAGGCTGAGGGTGATACCAAAAAGGAGAAGGATATTGGAGTATCTGAAGTTGTGTGATTCAGATGTTATTTTTATTCAAGAATCCCATCTTTTAAAAGAAGAATGGTTGGAAAATTTAAAAAGCCAACCATGGATAGAGCATTGCATATGCACTACTCAAACGGTTACAGTAAAAGGGGTGGCAATCTTGTTTAAAAAATCATCCCAATGTATTTTAGGTGAAACTTTGGTAGATCCATCAGGTAGATGGGCAATTGCACAGGTAAAGATTCAGGGAATCTGGCTTGCATTCGTTGGATATTACGGTCCAAACCTGGATGATCCCACTCCCCTAAATACACTATTCTTACACTTAATCGAGTTAAATGAACCTATCATTATGGGGGGGGATTTTAATGTAGTCCTTGACCTTGCTCAAGACACAACTTCTAAGAGGGCGGCTGTTACTGTCCCTAAAATGAGAGCGGCCCTAAGGCATATAATTCAGGACTTGGGCCTTGTGGATATTTGGACCCGTAAGGGCGTAAAGACGGGGGCAGAACCGGGTAAATACACTTTTTACAATAAAAAACACGGTCACCGATCGAGGATTGACTTTTTTTTTGGTTACAGCTGCCATCAGTAATCATATCAAGACTGTCTCCCATATTCCGGAGCATCTATCTGACCATTCGGCAGTTTCACTCCAATTCCTGGTAAAAGATGAGGCAGCTGAACGGCGCTGGACTTTGAATCGATCTCTACTTCTAGAAGCCTCAATAATTGACAAATTGAAAAACTCAATGAAAGAGTTTTTTCTTTTTAATCTTGACTCAGCCCCCTTAAATAAGGTATGGGACACGTGCAAAGCCTATCTTAGAGGCATATTAGTTAGTATTAACGCATCACATAACAAAATGGTCAAGAATGAGATTAAATCTCTAGAAGATTCAATTAAAACAATACAAGGAAATATAGGGCGCACCTTAAATCCATCTAACAACCCAGGTCTTGAAACGAAGTTAGTAAAAGCAAAAGCTAACTTAGCCGATTATTTGGAAATTAAGGTAAAACAAAAATGGGAAGCAAGCAAATTCGCTAATTACGAATACGGGGAAGGATGTGGCAAACTTTTGGCCTGGAAGGTTAAAGCCAATCAGGCCAGAAATGCTATTAAAGAACTAAAATGTCAATCAACCGGAAATATCATCACTGACGATGGGGCGATCAAACATGCATGTGTCCAATTTTTTCAAGAACTTTACACAGAAGATATTGACCCGGATAAGGATAATATAGCAGCCTATTTTCGGGATTTGGATCTCCCACTCTTCAGTGATGAATTTAGGGATGAATTATCTGCCCCCTTCACAATAGATGAGGTCTATAGTGCAATAAAAAGCTTAAAGAAAGGCAAGGCTGCAGGGCCTGATGCCCTCCCAAATGAAATGTATTCCCATCTGAAAGAAGAGCTGGCTCCTATCTTGCTTAATCTTTTTAACTCGGCCTATATATTAAAACAAGAGCTTCCTCCATCTTGGGATCTTGCCACAATAATCATCTTGCTGAAACCCAATAAAAATCCAAGGGTATGTGAATCGTATAGGCCGATCTCCCATCTTAACAGTGACTACAAATTGTATACACAGATAATTACCAAAAGGTTGGATCGGATGATCGGCCTTTTGATTCACAGCGATCAGAAGGGTTTTATGAAGGGGAGGTACCTACATGAACTGACCCATGAATTAATCGGCACAATTGACCTAGCAATGGAAAGCGCTAGCCCCCTAACTGTGATGACATGCGACACTGCTAAAGCATTTGACAGGGTCAGCTGGCCCTTTCTTCAAGAGGTGACTCAGCGTTTTAATCTGGGTCATATCCTTCTCTCTGCAATTAAGGCTCTCTATAAAAACCCATCCGCCCGAGTCTTAGTGAATGGCAATTTATCTAAACAAGTTAAAATAGGTAGGGGCACCAGACAAGGTTGTCCTCTCTCTCCCCTATTATTTAATTTGTATATCGAGCCACTCGCCATTAAACTAAGGGCATGCAGGAATATCATACCATTCTCATGTAACGGGTGGGAAAAGAAAATTGGGCTATACGCAGATGACTTGATGATTTTTACCGGCCAGCTACTTTTGTCAATTGCAGCCATATGGGAAATACTAGAGAGTTTTGGCAAATTATCGGGTTATGGTGTTAACCCAGCAAAGACAGAGATTATGCAATGGAACACAAACTATAGGAGTGATTTAGTTAGACAGAATATCAGGTACCTAGGGATTGAAGTGGTCCAGAAACTTGAGTCATTAGCAAAAACACATTTTGACAAGGTCACCTCTAAAGTTAAGAAACAATTAAAACAGTGGGAATCTTTACCTTTATCTTTCCTAGGTAAGTCTAACCTCCTAAAAATGGCAATTTTACCCAAATATACTTTCCTATTTAACTCAATTCCCTTTGAGTTTAAGAAGGAATGGATAAAGAAAGTGCAAGGTCTCTTTTCCAGTTTTATTTGGGGGAAGAAAAGACCTAGAATAGCCTGGCAGACGTTCAGGGAAAAAAAGGAAAATGGGGGTATAGCAAGTCCAGATCTCCTCCAATATCAGAGAGCCTTTCATCTAAAAATCTTCAGGCAACTGTTAAAAGATACCTATGATCTTTCACCACTTTTCCAAGCACTTACTTTTGGTCCTTCGGATCAATCCAGCTTTTTTCTTTTTAAATTTGGAGATCCGAATTTTTTTTAAAAGGTGAGATTAAAAATTCTCCAAGCGGCATGTAAAGTATGGTTGCAAATCAGGGGTATACTACAAATCCCGTATTATAGCTACTACGCCCCAATCTGGAGATCGCCTGGAACACCAGCCTGCCTACAAGACTCTCTTGCAGTTCCAATAAAAGAAAAAGGATTTCATAGATGGGGCCAATTGCTAGAAGGTTCGGATCTAATTTCTTGGCAGAAAATGCAGGAGATTACAGAAGGTTCCGCCTCCAAATTTAAGTACTATCAACTGCTAAGTTGGGTCAAAACTTTAAGAAAAGGAGGAAAGGGAAACAAGTTTTTTTAATCAAAAATAGTCTTGTGCCCACCGGGTCAAAAGGAAGTTTCAGTATGGTACTGGATGTTGATACAGCCTCATGAAAAACAACATCCCTGGTTCAAAGTGACTTGGAGGAAGGAGCTGCCGGAACACGATCTTGATACATTATGGCAAGTATCTCTATCTTTCTTATGGCATAGTGTGAAGTCTGCACCTCTAAGAAAAAAACACTTATTTACTATCCATAAGGCATACTGGACCCCCCGAAGGCTTTCAAAAATGGGTTTACAAGCTGTGAAGAAGTGCCCAAAGTGCGGAGAAATGAATGCAGACGAAACGCACATGTTCTGGCGGTGTCCTTCCATCCAAGTCTTCTGGCAGAAAGTGGGCACAGCGCTGTCAGGTATTGTGGGGCATGAAATTAAGGTGAGTTTAGCACTGGTTATTTTTGGGGTAATTCCGGACGAAGACTCCACACACATTTTATCTAAACAATACAAAACTCTTATTTTTATGTTAATTCTCCTGGCGCGTAGAGAGTTGTGCATTAAATGGATTTCACCTGTTTCTCCTTTAGAATGCGAGTGGCTCAATTCAATACATAGAATAGCAAAAATGGATAGGGCAACCTATAACATGAAAAGAACAACATTTTGGAGTTTGTGGGATAATTGGTGTAAGACTACACCTCCTTAAGAGGAAACTTTATTAGTATCCAATCTTAGTTTCTCATTTTTGTCTTTTCCTTCTTTGTCTGTCTTACTTTTCGTTTATTTTCTCCTTAAAGGTATATTATCTAGGCGTGTAACCAGTCCTATGATTAAGAATCAGAATTACAGGTTGTCTGGGACTGCCTAGGAGTGGCCAAGATGGATTGGAAGGATCACTCTTTGTGGCTGCTGCATCATATATCATTGGATTTGAGGACTTTTGAATCTGAGATTTCACAAGTAAGTTGGAAAATTGGTGTTGTTTGTTTGATTGGGGCATTGGACCTACATTTTTTTTGCACTTTTCACCGTTTGTTTAAATTTTTTGTGGTGGGTGGCCTGTAGTTCAGTAGGAGCCTAGTTGTTTCTTTGTAAGTCATTTTTCATCTTTTATAAAGGAAACATGTTGCACAGTTCACTGCATTTTCTCCAACTTTTGAAATTAAGCAAATTGCAATATTTATTTAATTCACTAGCCCAGTAGTCTGCCAATACTATAGGCCTTTCAGCCAGTAGGCCTGAGCTACTCATGGGTGCATGAAACAACTGTTTCTGTGGTGTCTGTTGAATTTAAACATCATTTAGGGCATGGATGGCATTGGATTGAATTGCAAAATGTTTTTTTGGGGTATTTCACTTTTTCTGTGTGTGTTAAATAAATGCCTTTGTTGGATGTGTGTGGTGTGGTTGTTGTGTAACTTGCAAACCTTTTTTAGCCCTGTGGATTTTCGTTTTTGCATTGTTGTATTAAAGCTGTGTTTTTTAGCATTGTTGTTTAGCATGCCTCCTTTGTCTGGCCATATGGCCTGCTTGAGTTCATTGTTTTCCAGGCCTCCTGCTTGTTGTGAGTGACCATGTGGCTGGTGGCCATTTTGTGGTGGTAGTGAGTGTTCTGCTTTTGCCATAGGCCTGCATGTCTTTCCTTTCTTCCTCTTGGCTTACTGCTTCTTGTTGTTGTGGCCTGGCCATGTGGCTGGTGGCCATTTTGTGAAGGCAGCCAGTGTGTTTTTGCCATAGGCCTGCATTGTCTGTCTTCCTTTTCTTGTTGTTGAGGCCTGGCCATGTGGCTGGTAGACATTTTGTGAAGGCTGTCAGTGTGCTTTTCCATAGGCCTGCATTGTCTGTCTTCCCTTTCTTGTTGTTATGGTTGCCTGGCCATGTGGCTGGTGGCCATTTTGTGAATGCAGCCAGTGTGCTTCTGCATTAGGCCTGCAAGCCTTCATTGTGGTGCTCATGCCTTGTTGTTGATTTACATGCATTTTTTTCTTCTTTTACCCAACAAACAAATGCAGCACAGTTCACTACATTTTCTAATACATTTGCAATATTATTGATTTGAATTGAGTCACTATGTGGCCTAGCCTGACAATGGGTTTTCCAACCAATAGGCCCAGAGCTATGTATGGGTGCATGAAACAAATGTTTCTGTGGTGTCTGTATAATTTAAACATCATTTAGGGCATGGATGGCATTGGATTGAATTGCAAAATGTGTTTTTGGGGGGTATTTCACTTTTTTTGTGTTTGTTAAATAAATGCCTTTGCTGGATGTGTGTGGTGTGGTTGTTGTGTAACTTGCAAACCTTTTTTAGCCCTGTGGATTTTCGTTTTTGCATTGTTGCATTTAAGCTGTGTTGTTTAGCATGCCTCCTTTGTCTGGCCATATAGGCCTGCTTGAGTTCATTGTTTTCCAGGCCTCCTGCTTGTTGTGAGTGACCATGTGGCTGTTGGCCATTTTGTGGTGGTAGTTAGTGTGCTGCTTTTGCCATAGGCCTGCATGTCTTTCCTTTGTTCCTCTTCGCTTACTTCTTCTTGTTGTTGTGGCCTGGCCATGTGGCTGGTGGCCATTTTGTGAAGGCAGCCAGTGTGCTTCTGCATTAGGACTGCAAGATTTCTTTGTGGTGGCTATGCCTTGTTGTTGTTGTTTTGCATGCAATCTTTTCTTCTTTTACCCAGCAAACAAATGCAGCACAGTTCACTACATTTTCTAATACATTTGCAATATTATTGATTTGAATTGATTCACTATGTGGCCTAGTCTGCCAATGGGTTTTCCAACCAATAGGCCCAGAGCTACTCATTAGGGTGCATGAAGCAACTGTTTCTGTGGTGTCTGTCGAATTTAAACATCATTTAGGCATTGGATTGAATTGTAAAATGTGGTTTTTTTTGGGTATTTCACTTTTTTCGTGTGTGTTAAATAAATGCCTTTGTTGGATGTGTGTGGTGTGGTGTTGTGTAACTTGCAAACCTTTTTTAGCCCTGTGGATTTTCATTTTTGCATTGTTGTTTAGAATGCCTCCTTTGTCTGGCCATTCAGGCCTGCTTGAGTTCATAGTTTTCCAGGCCTCCTGCTTGTTGTGAGTGACCAGGTGGCTGGTGGCCATTTTGTGGTGGTAGTTAGTGTGCTGCTTTTGCCAGCCCATAGGCCTGCATGTCTTTCCTTTGTTCCTCTTGGCTTACTGCTTCCATCCCCTTTGCCAGCTGCAGCTCCCTGAATGCTGCACCCAACGTGATGCACAATGCCAAACAGGTTCGATCCATTACATTTGTATTTTTGTTTTTGTTCTTCTTCTTGCCTATCCTTCCTGAGTGAATACAGTACACCATTAAAGCCCTTGTTGTCAAAGTCTCATAAATATATATACCGTTGTTATGTTTTTTTAATAACTGAGTTAATACAATTTAATAATATTAATAATAACACTAACAAGTGTGACCACACACTAAGTTATATATTATATTTGTTTGTTTGTACTAGTATTAATTGAACCACAACAATAAATGCCACGTTTCACTGATGTTCTTCTTGCTTCTTTGCTTTTAGGTGCACAAAAGAGGAGGAGGCGTCATCACCCATTGTACTGCCAGACAGAAGTCCTGCTGCGCACAACATCATGTGACATGTGACCACAGACACCTCTTCAACTTGTGCCACTGCATGCTGATGACATCTGAAGAATATGGCCCCAAAGAAAAGTACCAGGTCCTCCATTACCAAGAAAGTTGCCAGTGAGAAGAAGGAACTGCCACTTACCAAGACTGGTGTGCCACCCAAGATTGTTTTTGGGAAACCAAAAATTGTGCCTGTAGCAGCGATTACGGGGGAGCAAGCTGGGAGCAGCACCCTTGCATCAGTGGACCCACCCCACCAACCTAGGCCCAAGTACATGTCTGTCGCAGAGGCAGCTAGTCTAATCATGACAACGCCAATGAGCAGTGATGTTGAAATTGACTTATCGTTATCGCAAAGTAGTACCCAATCAACGCAGGAAACTCAGATAAGTGGACAACAACAGCCGCAACCACCGCCCACAATAGTGGTTGTTCCTCCCGAAGTGGGGGCAGTTCAGGAAATCAAGCTTCCTGCAGAGGAAGAAGAAGAGCAAGCCACTCTTTCAGAAGATCTATTGTCTTCCAGATCCCGAGCAAGGAAAAGGAGGGTTAGTCCATTGAGTTCTTCTGCAAGTCCACCTTCTGATGATCTAGACGCCACTTGGAAGCCACCACCTCTGTCTGAGAGTGAGAGAGATGCCACGAGACAAGGCAAGGGAAAAGGAAGGTTCCAGAAAGCCTTAGAGTTATGGAGGTAGATGTAGAAGAGGAGGAGGATGATGATGACGAGCCAGTCATCATGGACATTAGTCCCGCCCCAGTGGAGACCGACATTACCCCATCTCAAATTGCTGTGAGGGATGTGGCATGGATACCACCAACACAGATAACATCAACACCACCTCCAGCTTCCATATTTGCATTTGCAAAGGCCCGGCAGCAACCTACATCCAGCACAACTACCGCAGTAGAGGTAGGTACTGCAGAGAGTCAAACTCCACGCCCACCTACCAGTTCATCCGGCATTGAAAGTGGCACCAGCAGCTCCAGAAAGTTGACCTCCTCAGCTTGGGACTTCTCTTCGGTTAGCAGGAAGGAGATATGCTCCATTTGTGGACAAGGTGTTAGTTGGGGTAAGCTTGGTACAAACTATGGTACCAGAGGCCAAACAACCCATCTGAAAAAACACCACATGATCCAGTGGGAGGCGCACCTTAGCAGCCAAAAAACTGCACCCATTGTTGTTGGTGGGGATGAAGGAGTAGAAGATCCGATCACGGTGGAAGGTGAACAAGAGGGAGACATTTTCTCTGGTACACAAAGTAGCCCTGTCCACAGCAGTGCAGTGGTACCGGCCAGATCTGCATCAGCAACATCGCAGTGGAACAAGAGTAAGAGTCAGGCTGAGACACCAAGGGGTCCCAGGCAAGAGAGTACCGCAAAGAAATGTGTGTTGAGCCTAACAACATCTGGCATCAAGAAGATGTTACCTGCATCAGTGGCACCAGAAAAGAAAAAAATCCAGGCTACCATTCTCAGCATGTTTAGGTTGGAGGGGCAGTACCAACGCAATCACCCAATGGCACGTTTGTACAATGCGAAGCTGGCTAAAATGTTAGCGCTGGACCTTCTCCCTTTTTCTTTTGTGGAAAGGGTGGGTTTTCTTGAATTTGTGACAGCCATCTGTCCAAAATGGAAGGTTCCCAGCCGGTCCTATTTTGCCAGAGTTGCTGTTCCAGCACTACATCACGACGTGCTGGAATTGCTTGGACACGCTTTGCAGCAGAGTGCTGTTCACACTATCCACCTGACAACAGACATGTGGACCAGTTGCCAAGCCACTGATTACATGTGCATCACTGCACACTGGATCTCTTTTGTGGGGGTTAGAGAAAAGATATCTGCAGGTGTTGACACTGCTGAGATTTTTAATGCCACTCGGAAACATGCAACTGTAGACATGTTCGCCATGGAGAAATGTCATACTGCTGCAAACATTTTGGAAGATTTTAATAGCAAGGTCTTTAAATGGCTGCACCCAAGAGGGCTTAACATTGGTTTTGTTGCCATGGACAATGGCAGTAATATATTTAGGGCCATGTACGATGGTGGCTATTTCAGTGTCCTGTGTTTGGCGCACTGCATTAACATTATTGTTCAATACTTTCTGAAAAAAGAAGACCGAGTCACCAACTTACTGACCACCTGCAGAAGAATCTGCACACATTTCAGCCATTCTTTTAAAGCCCGGAAGCAGCTGAGGATCATTCAACGTGAGCATAGGGTGCCAGTTGAAGCACTCATCCAGGAGGTGCCAACACGTTGGAACTCAACTTATTACATGCTTGAACATCTGTTTGAGCAGTACAGACCAGTCAATGAATATGTCATGCAAAGAGGGGATGCTACTGTGAAAGGCATGACCGTTGAGATGGACCAATGGGGCCTAGTTAAATGCTTGACAGAGATGCTACTTCCTTTCGAGCTCTTCACACATGAAGCCAGCAAGGGGGACTCTACTATGGGCCAAGCTCTCCCATTGTTGCACATGCTACAGGAACAGCCGAAGGGGGTGTCTGCAATGTACGGAGGTGTAGAGGAAAAAAAAGAAGCATATGAGTCGGTGGAGAGCTTAACCCTTCGCTTATCTGAAAATACAAGGGTGCAAAGAGGCATTGTGTCATCCAACCATTACATTTCTGCCACAATTCTGGATCCACGGTACAAAGCAGTACTGAACACTAACACATTGATTCCTTTTTCAGAAGTGGAGGTTGACAAGTACAAAACTTGGATAGCTGTGGAAGCTAGTCGCTTAGAAAAAGAACGGCTGGGAATTAGAGGCCCGCTACTCCAGCCCACAACAAGTACTGCAGGGCAGCCGGCGTCAAGTTCAACTTCAGAGCCTGAGGGCAGTGCGGTTGGGTCACAGCAGTCAAAACCACCAAGAACAACATCAACAACAGCAAGAACAGGATCATCAGCCTCAGTAAAATTGGCACAGGAATGGTATGAACGGCAAGGGCTTGTTAGGTCCAGTGCTGAGGCAAAGGCAAAAGAGGCAGATCAAAGCGGAGCACCCCTGAGCATTGAGCGGATGGTCCAGGCCTATCTGGATGACCCGACAGAGGTCTACATTGACCAAAACCCATTGGTGTATTGGTTTGGGAAAAGAAGCTATTGGCCCGTGCTTAGCAGGCTGGCGATAAACTATCTGGCTTGCCCTATCACAAGGGTCTCTTCTGAACGTGTTTTCAGTGCTGCTGGTGCCGTTGTAACAGTGAAAAGGACCAGTCTCTCGCCCCAAAACGTGGAGAGGTTAACAATGATCAAAATGAATCAGCACTTTATACCACCGGATTACACCATACCTGAAGTAGCACAGCAAGAAGATGATGACAGCAACTTAGGTCATGGAAGTAGTGTGTTAGATGACCTACTTCTGGGTTAACCACCAGAGTTTGAGGACCAGCTCTACTTCCCTGACAACTAGGCTTTCAACTTGTTACTTTCTTTCTTCCTTATTTACTTTTATTATTTGTGTGTGTCTCTCTCTTTCTGGTTCGAATCACAACAAATCCATCACCACCGTCTTACTCTTTTACTGCCGGATTGGAGTTGCAACTGTGTGCAGTCATTAAAGAAGAAAGTCCACTCCTCCGAGTCCTGCTCCAGTCCACTCCTCCTGACTCGCCCTAAATCAATTTCCCTGAAGCCAGACATTGGATGGAGAATAGTACAAGAAATGTGTGCCTGCCTCGTCGAGTCCCTCCAAAGAACATAACTAATTGACTATAGCTATCCTCCTTTCCGAGCCGAGAGGGACTGCCCCTTAAGAACAGGTAATAATGATGGCATGCATTGGACGCTGATTCTGAGTGATTGGTGTTTGTGTTGTTGTTGTGCATGAAGTGTACTAGTATTTAATCTATTCTACACACAAAAAAGTGACTCAAGTAAATGTTTCCCTTCTTGTTGTTTAATAACAAAATTGTACTTCTACTGCAGGCCGATCCATTTCATTTTTGAATATGGAATCTGAACTCACTCGGTACACTACAGAGCTGGACACCATGATGACCATACTATACTGGTCGCAGTCAGTCAGTAGGATCGGAGATGATTGATGGAATAACTCGGGGCATTTCATGAAGTGACCTAAAAGGTAAACAAGTCAGCAACAACCACAGCAGACCTACATGTCTGTGTAGTGGTGGAGGCGAGTGTAGTGGTATGACTGACAGCGGTGGATTGATTTCGTTACTTAATTTGGAAAATGCTATGTTGCTGTATATGTGTGCTCTGTCTGGCTCAAAATCTAAGCTAAGTGGAGGTTGGGTGGGCACCGCAGGCCTGCTCTGTCCTGCTGTTGTTGCAGGTTAAGGCTGGAAACAGAGTAGACATGATTTAGCCATGCCGCCTCTGAAAGTGATCTTGTTGCACTTCTCCATAATTTATGCATTTTAACTTTACTTTTCTCCTTGATTTTTCAATATCCCTTTTGTTTTTCCATCTACCCTTACAGGCCGGCCTTTACCCTGTGCTATACTGGGAAAAACAACTCACACTTACCTTACCAATCTGCATCCGCCAGGCAGGCAGTGGCACCCAAGATTGACGGACGGAGTGTCCATGGAAGAAAGGACCAAGAGGAATGCCGAGATGCAACTCCCAATTTGACCATAACATAGTCACTTATAGTGTCGTCTTCCTTTATTTCATTTGATTCATTTTTTCTCGTCAATCATTTTACGACTGTGTGTGTTGTTGTTTATTATGTTTGCTTATATATTTGACCCCTACAGCTATTTTTTAATTTTCTTTGCTAGCTTTAAAAGGAAGATTGGTACAACAGAACATAAAATGTATGTAATTTGGGTCTCTCTGGGGGCAGACAGGCAAGGCAATTGGATAATAATAATAATAATAAATAATATACTGATGCCCTGGCCTGTACTACTAGTCTAGTACTACTCATCATTAACCATCAAGTCATCATTATGCATGCATTTCCATTTTCTCCCTTAGCAGATTTATGATGGTCGTTTGCCAAGATTGTGTGTTGTCCATGTTTAGTGTTTGTCTTTGTCAAACCTTTCCCTCAAATACCCCTTCCCAACCATTCATCAAACCATATCCCTCTTCCCCCAGGCTGTATGATTTATATTGAGGTGTGACTCAATTAAATTAATTTACACCAATAATTGATCACACACTTGCTGGGGCGGATGTGGTGGAAGCAACACTAACTCAAGGCAGGGCGAGGATCTTCTTCTGCTTGCCCACCCATGCTCAGTATTTGCAAGTCAATTCTTTTTCCAGAGGAACATAATCCATCATAATTAATTGCTGGCATCGATTCATCATCCTTACAGCACTAATGGTTACGCTTGTCCACTACATAGGTCGAGTCAACTACAGTTTGTAACTTGTACTAGGCTATCCCCGCCCCCATTATGTTTTATTTTACTTTAGCATTGCTTATCATCATGGTTTCATGTTTGGCAGTCTTCTTGTGTACTGTACTTCATTCTACTACTCCTTCCCGAGTCTCCCTCAGGCGACTGACTGTCTCATTTTCTTTTTTTGCAAATGCTACTGCCAGTGTCTACTACTGCTACCACCACCACCATGGCATCTTGGGAAACCAAACCATCATCACCATGCAGCCATCGCTTTGCCTAAGTTCAAATAAACATCAATCACAGGTAAGAGAAGAAGTTTGGGGGAGGCATAATTAATAATATGGAAATTAATTCATTAATTCACACACCCACACCCTTCCGTTCCGAGTCCAGTTGCAGACTGCATAGACTAGGACGAGAGACTGACAGTACTAGTAGGACAAGTCACTCACAAGTGAGGGTACCGCATCTATCTGTTTGTGTTTTACACTATCGGCAGATTATTTATATCAAAAACTGGCTGCCGCCCTGCATCAGCAAAGGAAACCGTTTGAAGTAAAAGAGTAACCCCCCACAAAACATTTACATCGTATGTAAACTTTAAGTATAAATAATTTATTCACCTAACAAAATAAACTAATGTAAAAATCCCACAACACCTGACTACCCCACTCCCTAACCCCAAACGATGTCCAAAGATAAAGAAAGAGTCCAACCAATGTCCGCTCGAGTCCATTTTCCATAATAAATAATAAATATAAACCCCAACTTTTCCCCAACGCCCAATTCCCACCCACCCAAAAAAAGATTAAAAAAGGGGCAATGTGACGGCGTTCTAGCGGCGGGCTCGCTTGTTACCCTCCAGGACCTTTATTCGCTGCTCTAGGTGCGCCACTTGGAGGAGCATGCAGTGCTTGAATGCTTTACAAGTGCATCCACAGAGGGGGGAAGCAGTGTTGAATGAAGCGCGGTGGGCGGCTGCCAGACCGCGGCGCTGTATCACTGGGGGGGCCTGGCTGGGGCCCGGGGCATTGGAGGAGGCTGCTGCCGCCTCCTCCTCCGCCAGAACCACCAGCCATTGATATTCTTTGCTGATGGCCTCCAGCTTCTGGCGCTGGGCCATGGCTGCCAAGTCCTTCCTGATTGGTGGTCCTTTTGGTTGGGAAGGAGTAGCTATATCAAGAAAGAAAAAAGACAATTGTAACCAATACTCTTAGCAAAACAGTAACACAAAATTAATTCTACACATAGTGGCACAGTATCACTAGCAAGCGTAGTACATAACATTTGTGGTATCCTCCCACTCCCTCGGTCTCTAACATTTGTGGGAGTTTCAGGCATTACTACTAGGCACTTTGGAGTAGACAAGTCTTCTTCTTTTCTCTCTTGTTTAGCTAAATTAACCTTGTTGTAGGCATGCCAGCTCAGTCAGTTTGCGCCCTAGACAAACATACTCGTGTCGCAGACTCATGTTATTTTTATTTACTACTGTCTGCAGGTGGGGAACCTGTAGTCTACAACTACACAATTATCTTATTTTTCTATTATGGGTGGCCATACTCTGTTACATCAATGGCAACTGCTCAATTTCACTTTCACCCTGACTACAACAACAAGGCAGATGATAATGATATCTGATCCAATTGATCATTGATTATATATAGGACGACATGAGGTACTTTTGATTGATTGTGCCATGCAGCCGATAGGCCACCCATGGCAGGCTGACACAGTCGAAAATAAATGACATAGGTAGGGAGAGGGCCTCGGAGTTGGAGGGAGGTGCTTGATAACATACATACACAATATATATGCTGTGCTTGCAAACTACTGTGAGTCAAGGGAGTATTCTGAAAACACAACCTTGAATCAAAAACCTTGCAAAAAAACAGTCCTGTTGTTTCACTTCCCAGCGATTTTTCCGTTTATCAATCATTGCATTGCTCTTCTAGCCTTATATTTTTTTTAACTCTAATCTTCTATTCTCCTTGGCTTTGCTACTCTGGCACGGTTTATTTTTCTTTTACATTCTCTTCAAAGACTCTTCATCCAGTGACAGTCTCCACCTATGCTATGATGATTGTATGCCATCCAGGCATCCAAAGTAAACATGTCTATCATTCTTCTTAATCTCTCAACAAGCCTTAGTTTCACCAACAACATACATTTGTTATTTTTTTAATCCACCACCCATGCGTCCTTCCTTGCTTGCCTTTGAGTTTGACCCATGAGACCCCCGGAGGATTCTTCCTATCACCCATACAGTTTCACCCACCCAGGCAGGCATCTTTTCTTTCACCTTTCACCCATCCTTCAGCCACCCAATCATCCGATTCCTATCAGCCACCTATGCATCCCACGCATCTGTTTCTGCCAGTCATATATTTCATCTTGCCCGTCCTTCCTCCTTCCATCCTACTTTCCCTTTTCGTTCAACCCATCCATCAAGGTCGTCTGACTGTTAGTCTTCTCCATAAAACTTTCCCAGCTCAGTTGAAGTCAGATAGAAGAGGCTATTAGTTACTCAACTCCCGCCGCTAAGGCTATTGCTAATGCTAAGTAAAGGGTGTCTTCTTCTTCAACTGTTTTTCACAACAACTAAGGGGTCGATTCCGATTCGGGCCGGAAAACGTACCGACCGACTCGGAGCCGGAATTAATTCCGACCGACACGTACCGGTGCAGCCCGACCCGCAAAGTACGATGAGAAGCGTGCAAAACCCGACCGACTCGTACGGAACACAAGCCGAACGACCGAGCCGCGCGGAAAACAGCAATCCGGCCGGAAAAACACGCAAATCTAAACAACCGACACGCACCCGGAACAATCCCGAATGAAACGTACCCGCGAACTCCTACCCGCCAAGTACGATGCAACGCGTGGAAAACACGACCGAGTCGCACGGAGGACAAGCCGTACGACCGACACGCATACAAAACTGCGAGCCGAAGCAACCCAAAACACCGCGACCGATGCGTACGCAGCATAGAAAACAGCACAAACACAGCGTGAATTAATCGGAGAAGCTCGTACGAGACAACTGCAGGGTCCGACTCGGTCACAAGAACGTCTCCTACATGCACGAAAAGTACAAAGGGAAAATACACAAAAAAAGGCCAAACAAGCAATTACAAAGCCAATAAATACTGGGGGGGGGCAGGGAACAAAGACACGCCCACAACTCCACCCATATAAAGGACACAAATCCCTACCATGATCCTTTGCAAATTCAAATTACCTGCCAGCACTCAACAGACAGCAACCATACACCCACAGCTAATCCATCACACAAGCCACACACCATCAGCACCTCAACAAATAGCAACCTCACATACACCCAGCAAAACACACACTCACACACCTTCACCTGCACACCAACACACACATCACTCACCATCACCACCCATCACCATGTCCCCAAAGAAGAATCATAAGTTCCTAGATAGTGAATTGGAAGTCCTGGTAGATGAGATCCTCAGGGTAGAGCCACAGCTGTTTGGTACACTGGTCCAACAGACACCCATGTCGCAGAAAACCAAGATGTGGGAGAGGATCGTCGACAGGGTGAACGCACAATCACCATGTTTGCGCACAAAGATAGACATCCAGAACAGGTGGTATGACGTGCGCAGGAGGGTCAGGGAGCTGTTGAAGAAGGACTACCTCGTGAGCCAACACACCGGCAGTGGCCCTCCTGCCAAGCCAGTATACCTCAGGCCCTGGGAGGAGAAGGTGCGGGCCATCCTACCACCAGTGAGCGTATATGGACTAGAAAACATCCCAGAGCCTGGTGAGTACACAACAAATGTACACAATATTGTGCGACAATACACACACATCACTGTCAAGGGGAGAGTCAAACCATGCACCCTTAGCAAATACACAGCAACCAGAACAGAATCATCCCAAAATGTGTATGTCAGTCAGATAAACACAACACATGCCATCTCATAGTGACATGTAACTGTCTCATCACATGTACAAACACAACTACAACTACAGCTAGGCAGTGGCACAAATATAACTAACAAAGACATCCAGACATGTAGCCACCACTACAACACCACCACACAGTGAAGCCCACTGAAAGAAAGGAATTCTGTGTATGCTGGGCAAGTCAGTGTAGCCAATAGCATCATGGGAGTCGTAGTCACAGATATTGCCCACCCTCACAATGCGCACATCAACACCACCATGAACCATGCTCACATCACAGGGAGTGGAAAACAACTGACAAGATGGCTGACACTGGCTACTGCTGTGGGGAGCACAAGGCCCTGCTGGCAACTGTGCACCAACCAACAGCAGGACACCACTGACTGACATCCTGAAAGACAACTTGCACTCCCTGCAATGGAAGCACGTTCCATGGTGGAATATCTGGCTGGGTGGGAAGGAGGGCCGGATGTCAACCAAATACAACCAATGCAGACCATGTACACACCCCAACATTCACATAGAAATGCCCAAATAATGCAGGACAATGTGCTACACCAATATCAACCCCTGACTGTGACAACTTAGGACAATGCAATGTACAGGCCCGCATCCAGAGGCACAGTCACAACTGTCAGGTGTGTCAACCATTGATGCCTGCAGAAACATAACATACATTGTGTGTGTCTCCCAAAAACAGGTGATGATGGGGACACAGCAGCAGACGCTGAGGAGTCCCCGTCCCAGGCTCAAGAGGATACGGAGCTCACTGGTGTGGAACAGCCTCTGCCCTCCTCGGATGAAGAAGACCCACCTGGCACCTCCGGAGCAAGTCATCATGCAGCACCAGCACGACCACCAGCTGCACCCCCTGCACCCACCCCTCCAATGACTGTCAACACACATACCACCCCTGCTGACATGGACAGACCAAGGAGCACCACCACCACCAGCACAGGGACCCTGGACCAACGTGGGGCCATGGACACCAACACCACCAACAACCCCCAAGGGGGCCCAGGGTCACCTGTGCGTGCCACCTCAGGTACTGCACGTGTCGCCAGGGGTGGTGGGAGGGGTGGGAGACATAGGTCGCTGCTCGCAGAGGGGTCTGGACTGCATGATGACCCACAACTGGCACGCATAGCCGATGCATACCAGTCCAGCACCGGAGAGTTCAGCCAGGTAGTGGGGCTCCTCAGGGACATTAAACAGCAGCAGGCTGCCCATCATGCCCGCTTGGACTCACACATGTCCAGCGTGGAGTCCAAGTGGGACACACTGCAAGAGATGACGGCGGTGCATAGGGACATATTACAATGCCTCCACCAGATGAGCAGCAACCAGTCAACACCTCCCTGTGTGCCCACAGCATCTGGTGCTGAAACAACTGCAACTGCCACAGGGAGGCAGGATGACTCTGGCGGAGAGTCCCCTGCACCGCAGCAGCCTGCACTTGAGGGTCCCCCCCCAAAGAAGAGGGGTCGTCCGAGGAAGGACAACTGAGAGGCTGATGGCCATGCACAACCCCCAGGAAGCCAACACCTGTTCTGGAAAATCACCTTTGTGCCCAAACTGTTCACCCTGTCGAATGCAACACAACTCTCCCACATGACATGGGGAGCTCAAGTTGGACCAATGTATCAGATGACTGTGGACTTTACTCTGGACATTTCTGCTACCAGGACTTCCAAATCATCTATAAACTTTGGATTACAATCACAATGTACAGCACCCACCATCCTGTGCACTATACTCACACATGTATGTCAATAAACTCACTAATACACCATACTTGCCTCTGTTGTGATTCCAACGTTGTTTCTGAAGTGGCGATGATGTTCTGTGAAATGACACTGTGCATGCTAACTGCTACAGCAAGTACAACACCGGCATGTGAGTCATGGCGACGTGACACATATGAGGGAGACACACCACCAGGGTTACACAACACATACACACCAGGGCCATCTGACTCATCGCCTACACTGATGTTGCCAGGAAATACGTTGCATTGCACAGACTCAACACCTATTCACAGTCTGTGTTAACTAGCCCACTGGTGCAGTAAGCAAATGTCAGTCAGATGTGTGACCACAGACAACGCACATCACAAAGTGAAGCATAGGTTTATTACACATTTGCAACATGTTGTAACCACCACAGATGCAAGGTAATCCCACCTGGCAGCGGGCACACAGTCAACAAGTGTAGAAGGAAGGAAGTCCATGGGTGTGGCGCACATCACCTGTAGGGACACGACAGCTACCACCCTGGAAGTCGAATCACAGTGTCGGGGATCACAGTTGACCAAACGACTCTGAAAGTACCCTGTGAAGGACAGAAATGACACACAGTCAAAAGCACTGAAGAACAGGACAGAACTGCAATACTCATGCCCAATACATGTCACAAGATACCCACCCAGAACCAAGTTAGCATGTCAACACTGTTGGGGAGTACAGACTACCTGTAAGGACACATTGCTACACGCATACAGTCATGTAGCCCATGGACACACTCAAACAGCACCAGAGCACCACCAACACATATCATGCAAACTCATATCATTGATATGACATCTCTGGATACTCACATTCAGCTGAAGAAGTTGGTGATGAGATGTGTGCGGACATCACCATCATCATCATCATCATCACTGGCATCGTGGTCCAGGCCAGGATCCTCCACAGGTGGCGGACGTTGGTCATCGTCATCCAGGATGAGAGGCAACTCCTTCCGCACTGCCAGGTTGTGTAGCATGCAGCAGACAATGACAATCTTGCACACCTTTGCTGGGGCATATGGGAGGGACCCTCCTGTCTTGTCCAGGCAGCGGAAGCGGCTCTTCAGGAGACCAAATGTCCGCTCAATCACTCTCCTGGTCCGACCATGTGCCTCATTGTAGCGCATCTGGACTGGTGTCACAGGGTTCCTGAGGGGCATCAGCAACCACGGCATGTTGGGGTATCCGGAGTCACCTACATACAGACAATTGCACATTAGCTAAGTTGGAAAAGAGGGTGGAACACTACATTGCAGAACACACACAATGGTACAAAGTCAGTACACACCAACAAGCCAGGCACGCTGGTTCCGCATCTGTGACATCATCCTCGGGATGCAACTACTCCTCATCACGTAGGCATCGTGTGCAGAACCAGGGAAATGGGCACACATGTGTGAGATGCTCATATCTGCAAGACAGACCACCAGTGCATTGACCGAGTGGTAGTGTTTGCGGTTCCTGTATGCCTGCTCTTGGACCTGTGGTGGTACCAAAGCCACATGTGTCCCATCAATGGAACCAATGACATGCGGCATCCTCCCCAGGGCATAGAAGTCACTCTTCACGCCAGTGAGTTGTTGGAGTCTAGGGAAATAGATGTACTGGTTCAGGTATATCAACATAGCCTCCAAAACATCGCGGAGCACACGGCTGAACATGGTCTGTGACATCCCACCAGCAGTCGCCACAGTGTGTTGAAAGGTACCGGTGGCAAAGAAGTGTAGGGCTGCCATCACCTTCACCTTGGGGGTCAGCGCTGTAGGGTACGGCCGGCCAGGTTGCAAATGTGGTGCCAAGCGCACTGCCAAATCCTCAATCAGCTGCCTGGTGAAGCGGTACCGTCGGATGCTGTCACGTTCCACCATCGTTGCCAGGTCAGGGAATGGTCTAAGGACAGCTGGTGCCCTGCAGTGCATAGGTGAAGAAAGCAAGATTGTCAGTCACCCCACATATGTGGCATTGAACACACTCAATATCACATGATACATCATTATGAGGCACAAGTACATGATGTGTGCAGTTCCGTAAGGATATGTATGGCACATACATGGCCAACATCTAACATCACAGTTCAACAAGTGGCATCAATAAGTCCCAGGTTGTGCCATTGGATATCATGAGGCCGTGTCCCAGTTCCCATCTCCTGCTGCCTTGTTACAAACACACCCCACAGTGACATGTGAGGACAGATGTGCCCCAGGCATCACAGCTCAACGACAGGTAGATTCCCAGGGACCCTGTATTGCCACATGGACACTGGCATGACATGGTGTATCATGTATACACCACAGCAAAACAACCATGACCCCCACAGGTAGTGGTCCCTGTTGCCTTGGCAGGACAGACATGGACGTCTGTGACACACACATGCACAACATCAAAGTCCATGCACAAACAACGTGGATGTGGAGACTGCCTCCCATTGTGCACATGAAATCAGAGACATTGTAAACACTTGACAGGCATGGTGACATATGCCAGTGACTTGTACAGGGATGCGTTGGACAGCAATGGACCGATCGGTGCGCACACATTGGCCATTGCATTCAATGTGAGCTGGTACGCGTTGTATTCGCAATACGCGTTGGACAGCAATGGACCGATCGGTGCGCACACATTGGCCATTGCATTCAATGTGTGCTGGTACGCGTTGTATTCGCAATACGCGTTGAACAGCAATGGACCGATCGGTGTGCCCGGCCGGCCCATTGCATTCAATGTGTGCGGGTACGCGTTGTATCCTGGGTACGCGTTGAACAGCAATGGACCGATCAGTGTGTCCGGCTGGCCCATTGCATTCAATGTGTGCGGGTACGCGTTGTATCCTAGGTACGCATTGAACAGCAATGGACCGATCGTCGTGCCCGGCCGGCCCATTGCATTCAATGTGTGCGGTACTAGGCCTGGGTGGTAAATTCCGTTCCGCTCGCGGAATTTGGGTAATTTCGCGTTCCGCGGAGAATGCCAAATTGCCGAAAATTCCGCGATCCGCGACTTCGCAGAGTTTTTTGCTTGTTCGCGCTTTCAAAATGCGTGTTCGCGAGATATTTCTCCCCGAGCACGCAAACAGCGTTCGCGAACAGGAAAAAAGCATCGCGAACGGGCGGAACAAGCAATTCCACGTGTTCGTGGAACTTTTGCGTGCTCGCGGAGATTTTTTACCGTTTCGCGGAGCTTTGCGTAGCGCGACTATGCAAATTCCGCCCACCCCTAGCGGGTACGCGTTGTATCCTGGGTACGCGTTGAACAGCAATGGACCGATCGGTGTGCCCGGCCGGCCCATTGCATTCAATGTGTGCAGGTACGCGTTGTATCCTGGGTACGCGTTGAACAGCAATGGACCGATCGGTGTGCCCGGCCGGCCCATTGCATTCAATGTGTGCGGGTACGCGTTGTATCCTAGGTACGCGTTGAACAGCAATGGACCGATCAGTGTGCCCGGCCGGCCCATTGCATTCAATGTGTGCGGGTACGCGTTGTATCCTAGGTACGCGTTGAACAGCAATGGACCGATCGGTGTGCCCGGCCGGCCCATTGCATTCAATGTTTGCGGGTACGCGTTGTATCCTGGGTACGTGTTGAACAGCAATGGTCCGATCGGTGTGCCCGGCCGGCCCATTGCATTCAATGTGTGCGGGTACGCGTTGTATCCTGGGTACGCGTTGAACAGCAATGGACCGATCAGTGCGCACCCATTGGCTATGGCCTGGCCTGGCAACGGACGCGTTTTCAAATTTTGAACAAGTCTGATGCTGTAAATTCAGTTGGTCACCCACAACAATGTTGCAAATTCATGGGTGTCATGAAGTTGAACTTTTGAAGGATGCTGGGGGCGTGTGTAAGTGGTGCAATTCCATGGATTGGCCAGATTCAGAAGATGCAAACGACTTGGACCTATCATTTTGGACACATGGGACAGTATCTGCCTCTGCAGCACACATATAATGCTGGCTGTTCCCCTGAGAGCTCACTTGCCTGCACTACATGCTCCAGGACGACATCTGCCACTACACTGCTGCTGTATCTGCACCCTCTGGACCCTGCAATGGCACGTATTGTGGAGAGAGCCCCAGCCTTCAGCACTGAGGAGAACCAGGCCCTGCTGGACAACCTCCTTCCACAGTACAGCAAGCTGTATGGGAAAGCAGGGGAGCAGGTGAGTGTTCTGTCCACTGCCTTTCTAAATGTGCATGTTGTCTGACTAGCAAGGCTAACAGTCTGCACGCCACTGGCTAGCAGGCTCACTGAGTAGTTGTCACCCCCATAGTGTGTAGTTACATGCACTGGACAGGTATAGTGCAGTGACAGTGCATTTAAACAAGGTTTTACTTCCCAGGCAATGATACCATGTAGTAACTGCTGGCATACTGTCCATGGCCATCGTTGCACTGCCTGTGTACATCATGTGCCCCTGTGATTGAGACATGTATATACAACTGTGTAATGCACAGATATGTTGCATGTGTAGTAATGGCATTCTCACTTTGTCATCCTCACAGGTTGATGCCCACCAGAAGCAGCAGATATGGCTGACCATCGTCCGGGCAGTGAGATCCGTGGGGGTCTACAAGCGCCGGATCCGCAACTGCCAGAAGAGGTGGCAGGACCTTCGGGGCTGGACCCTGAGGATCGCACGGGTCCAGCTGAAGCTGTCGCCTCCTCGCAGGAGGGGCGGACACCAGACCCTGACCCCCCACATGCTCAGGATCCTGGCGGTGGTCTTCCCTGATCTGGATGGGCAGCTGAAGGCCAGAGAGCAGCAAGGTGGGGGTGAGTCCATGACTGCATTGTGAACTATGTCTGCCATGCTATGTGCCCTCCTCTGGCCTGGTTAAACTTCCACAGTACATCAGTCATGTGGTCCAGGACCCATGTCCCTCGACTGTCCACTGCCCACTCCTCATCTGATACCCAGGTGTGGCCCTTACAGTCAGGGAATTGTGTCACTTGGGTACTGTGTCCTTGCAGTTTGCTTGACTCAAGGTGGGGGACAGCATCTGTTTCCCTAACTCTGTGGTGGCCATCATGGGTGGGTCCATTGCTTACACAATGCCTGTGTTCTGACATGTAATCTGCGTGTTACTTTGATATGTGGTCCAATTGCAGAGCTGATCCACCACATGTGCCTGGGGTATCTGGCACACACCCATGCTGCGGGTGGGAACAATGTTTGGGCCCCAGGAGTGTGTATATTACGTGTGTCACACATACTTAGCCAGCTGCCTACTGTCCAGGGCTCATCCCTCATTCATGTGGGGCAGGACAGTCATGCCTACTCCAGGCCATACAATACACTCTGTACTCCCACTCCTGTGTATCAGCTGACACGTTGTGCGCAGTGATTTGTCCCCTCAGGTGTCTGCCTCTGTGTCAGTGTGCTGTGGCTTCGTTGTCAGGTCTGCTGGGGTGTTTCTCGGTTGGGGCTCAGCATGCCACTGGAGATGTGACCATAGGAGACGATACTTGTGTGACACATAGGTGTTTGATCACCTGACCGTGCAGACTGGGGTATGCGAATGTGAAGTTCAGGCAGCTGTTTCCCATTCACAGCAGATTGTGAGGTGCTCAGGTTCAGAGGGTAGTGTTTCAGGTCTCCCATATGTCCAATCGGTATGACCTGGACAGATAAGTGTTCAGATGATGTGGTGTGTGGGGGATGTACATGTGCACTTGTTCAGCTCCAGGACTTGCATTCCCCATGACCTACTATTGTGACACAGTGCAGAGTGTTGTTGTCTGGCTGCCCTGCCCATGTGACTGGAGACAGTGATGTATGACTTAGCAGGCATGCCTGTGCCATGGCATGTGACTTCCTATTAGTGATCCTGCAGGGGAGTGACATGTGCTACATGCACACCATTGTGGCAATGGCTATCAGGACATGGGTGCATCATGGTGTCTGTCGCTGGTATGCATCACATGCATTTCCTATTTGACTCTGGGCATCCCTTTCATCCGGACACCTGTACTGACTCAGTGGCAAGAGTTGTGATGTGTGCATGTTCACATGCTTCACCGGGTTCTCTGCACTGTCCAACTACTGTGTAGGTGGTGCATGTGTCCACACTGGGGTATTGCCATACAACAGACACCAGACAGATGGGTGCAAGGCCAGGTGGGATGTGAGTGCCATGGTTGATCATCAGACTGACAATTGGCTTCTCCTGTTCTGTTTGGGCACTTTTAGCAATGTTCAACTAAAGATGCCAGGGCTTGCTCTGTAATGTGCTGTACTTACTCTGGTGTGTGCGTTCGGTGCAGGTGACTGATGTCTGTCTGTTTCCCTATTGATTGCAGATACATCCATGGCAACAGGCTGGAACAGCTCCACGGACCAGGAGGAGCCGCAGAGCCATACTGGGTCAGCAGCCGAGGAGTGGTCGGAGGGACCCAGTGGCACGGAGGGCAAGGGGAGCCACACCGAGGAGTCCTCAGCACCATCCACCTCAGCTGAGGACCACAGCAGCTCGGAGGATGACTCCCTTGTGGAGGCGGGTGTCAGCAGCCACCACACCCCAGCTAGTGTTGCTGTCCCCGCCACCACCACCACCACTACCGCCCTCCCATTGGCTCCCATTCCCGAGGTCTGTGGAGGCTCCCATGTTCGGGAGCGTGTCTCCTTCGGGCCAGGCACCGCACCCCCTGCACCTGTGTCCCCTGCTGCTCTGAGTGAGGAGTCTGTGTACCTCCTTCGCCAGCTCCATGTAGGGCAGACAGCGATGCTGAGTGTCCTCCATGCACACACCACTCTGTTGACTCAGCTGGTGTCGTTCATGGAGGGCATCTCATTGGGCATGTCTGCCCTACAGAGGGGCAATAGGTCCATGGACTCCTCCCTGACGGCAGCAGTGTCCCTCCTCTGACAGTCCCTCACCCCTCCTGCCTCTGCCCCATCCACACTCCCCAGCACCTTACCTGTCCCAAGCACACACACACCGGCACAGACACACACCAGCACAGACACATGCAGCACACAGACACACATACCACAAAGAAGACGCACACGCACGCACAGTCAGGGGACTGAAACCACACTCACAGGGGATGGGGCCCAGGCACACACACACGCATCCACGAGCACTGCGCAGTCCTCAGTTGCCTCTCCCTCCAAAGCCCCCACCCTTGCCTCACCTGCAACCCCAAAGACACAGCGGCTCTTCCTCAGTGACCTCGGCCTCTTCCCCTCCGATCCAGCTGATACAGCATTCAGGGGGAAGAGGAAGCCCACCCACACGGAGCGGAGTGCCCCTCACCCACGGACACCCTCCCCCAGGCGCAGACCGACTAACGCCCCCACCCGCAAGTTCCCCCGGACCCAGAAGAGCAAGACCCCGCCGCCGCCCTGCAGCTCAGGCACCAAGTCTCCTTCCTCCATCCCTCAGGCCCCCACTCCACAGGTGGCCCCACCACACCCTGCCCCAGGTTCCCCCACCCACAGATACACCATCCCCAAAAGGATCAGGCCTTCTCCCCCTGCCACTTGCTCTTCCGGCCCCACACCCCCGCTGCACTTGTCTGTGCCACTGGTGTGGTGAGGGTGTCCTCCCCTCTGTCCTGCCCACCTTACCTGATCCCCATTCTCCTCCCCTGGAGGTAGGCACTGCAGTGGAGTCCACTACCACCCTGTCTGACTTGGGCACTGCAGTGGCAAACCTGTCCACTCCATCTGCACGGTCCACTGCAGTCGTGCCGGCACCCACACCATCTGAGTCATGCCCCCAGTTGTGCCGGCACACACCATGTCAGACACCTCCACTGCAGTTGTCAGTGGCTCTCCAGCAACCACCACCCCTTCCCTGCCTCCTCCTGGTGAGCCCTGATCCTGTCCCTGCGGTGCCTGGCCTGCCCCCCCGTATGCCCCTCCTAGGGTATTGTCCCTGGTTTTTATCAGTGCAGGCATGCGTAGGGTGACATCTGCCACTGTCACCCTGTTTTCACTTTCATGATGGACTGGCCATTGGCCTTAGTTTATTTTTTAAATGACTTCAAGTTTCGAACACACATATGCTGAATAAAGCAACTTTCTGTTCTCTAGTGCTTTTGCTTCTGATGTACATGATGTTGATGATGCTAACCATGCCCTTGCTGCAGTGATGGTGATATTTGGTCTCATGAAAATGAAGTGTTACTGTGCCGGAACCCATGTGGTCCAGGGGGACTGTGTCCTATCCTGTGGTGTATCCATGTCATCCTTAGCAGCATCTGAGGGTGTCATGTTTTCAATATTTGGCAATGGGATTTCGTACTTACATTAGCAATGTCACATCTGTGGCTTCCACCCCTGCACATCTGTTGTGCTTGCCATTGTTCAATTAGTCTAGTTCCCTGACCGTGTGGCCATCTCCACTGGACATGCAGGTTTGGGCATCAATGGGGAAGGGCTCATCTGTGTTGTCAGTGCAACTTGCTATACATGTGTGTTGGATCTGTGCTGATGATTTCGTTGACACTCCCATGACAGGCTGATGTGACGGGAGCCTTCATTTGGTGCTAATTGTTGACTGTGTGACCAAGTGGTCTGCTGACATGATGGAGCCCTACTGATGCGACATATGGCACAGCTTTCCTCACACAGGAGTGGAGTCCCCTCATGGCAGTGTGTACTCCTGTGACATCGCCTGCGCCCAAGGTGTGTGTTGTATGAGCATTTCTGTGTGTTCACTTCCATTTTGCTGGGCATGCTGGGATCCCTAGTGATGTTCTTGTTTGTGATGCTTGCTGAGTTGACCTATGTTCCCCCAAAGTCTTCTCCCTGGGTTCTCTGTGATGTGGGTGCATGGCTCATTACTGGTCATCAGGGTGTCACCCATAGGTGTGTTTGCTGTCCGGGCTGAGTTTGTGGGCAGACGCTGATGGGTCACAGTCAGGATTCCCCTTGGCACTTGTTGTTTACACCTGTCATGTGATTTCCGGTTTGTGTTAGCTTTCATTGGTTGTGACACGTTGTGTGTGTGACTGCTGGCACTCCTCAGGGTCAGGGCTGCAATGTTGGTAGTTGTCTATGTGTGTTCTTTGTGGGTGACCTTGGCTTCTTCATTGGTGTGTGACTGTGGCAGGGATCCCATTGGTTTGTGTGGTATTGCCGTCATGTCCATGTACAGCATAGTGTGCAGTGTGTCAGACATTCAGGAGTCCTGTTAAGTGGCCATGTGTGAAGTGTTTCTGCACCTTGGTTCCCACCACCCCCCCTGGGATTGTCATGGGTGCATGTGCAATGTCACCAGTGCATGTGAGCTTCACTGCTGCACATTGTTGGAGGTCGAGGTGTGTGGTGTTGAGTGTGTGCAAATGAGAGTTGTTGCCCGGCTAGTCCCCTGCCTCCATGTTGCCCTTGGCTTACTGGCTGTGCTTGTGTAGGTGTGATGGTAGTTTGTTGCTCAGGACACATGACTGTGGTTCACAGTGTGAACGACATCTAGCTTTGTCATCAGAGTGGGATTGTAATGCAGCCCAGGGTCACCACATTGTGGGGGCCCTGGGGGTAGTGCTGTGGTGTCTCTGTGTCTTGCTGTGTCAGTTGCTGTTCCTACATGCTTGTGTGACATGTGTGATTTGTGCTCCCTATCTTCTTACAATGCCTGATTGCCCACATAGGGGATTTGGATCCATGAGTTGCCTTTGTGTGGCACTGTATGCACATCTGTGTAATTGGTATTCAGGCCTCCACATGTGTTGTGTGGTTGCCAGGGGACACTGGTACCCCCCCCCCCTCACCTGTTGTGTTTGATGTGCAGTGTGGGTCTGCCTGTTTGTGTTTGTGCATCTGCACCACTGCATTGGCATATCTTTAGTGTGCCATTGGCTGTATGTTGTTTGGTGTGTTTCCCCTGCTGTCCCTGGGACTCCTAGGTCATCAGTCAGCACAATGATCATTGTTTGTGTGTCCCATTGCTGCCATGGTATGGTATCTGTTCACCTCACATCTACAGTCTCCACAGGGTATCTGCATTTGTGTGCCCATTGGTGCAAATATGTGGGTCTGCATTCTGATGGTCACTTCTGTCATTGTGTCATTGATGAATGTTGACAGTGTCAGCCCCCAATCTATGTTGCTATGGGACACAAGCACTACTTTGCCACTGATGTGTTTGTTGTTCTGTGACCAGGAATCATCCATGCAGTTTGGCAGTTGCAGCTTTTTCTTTGTCAACACTTACATTTTGGTCACTTTGATGATGGGGGTTTGGACCCCATTGCCACAATGTTCAAAATGTGCTTCAGCTATGGACCACACACTTACATTTTGGTCACTGTGATGATGGGGGTTTGGACCCCATTGCCACAATGTTCAAAATGTGCTTCAGCTATGGACCCCACACTTACATTTTGGTCACTGTGATGATGGGGGTTTGGACCCCATTGCCACAATGTTCAAGATGTGCTTCAGCTATGGACCCCACACTTACATTTTGGTCACTGTGATGATGGGGGTTTGGACCCCATTGCCACAATGTTCAAGATGTGCTTCAGCTATGGACCCCACACTTACATTTTGGTCACTGTGATGATGGGGGTTTGGACCCCATTGCCACAATGTTCAAGATGTGCTTCAGCTATGGACCCCACACTTACATTTTGGTCACTGTGATGATGGGGGTTTGGACCCCATTGCCACAATGTTCAAGATGTGCTTCAGCTATGGGCCCCACACTTACATTTTGGTCACTGTGATGATGGGGTTTTGGACCCCATTGCCACAATGGTCATGGCCTGCTTGCATTGTGGGGGCCACACACATTAATGTGTGGCACATGTGATAGGGGGTCACATTGTAGGTTCAAAGTCATGTTCAGTGTTGTAGGCATTTGACACAGTCTACACACGCTTGTCATGGTGTTGGGGGGATGTCTTTATGTTGCATTCTTTATGTTGGTGTGTGCTTGTGGTGTCATGTATTAGCCATCCTGTGAGTGGGGGTGTTGTTGGTGGTAGGCATCCAGCCCCCCATGGGTAGGGGTGGTAGTAGTGACAGGCATCCAGCCACCCATGGGTAGGGGTGGTAGTAGTGGTAGGCATCTGGCACCCCCTGGGTAAGGGTGGTAGTAGTGACAGGCATCCAGCCCCCATGGGTAGAGGTGGTAGTAGTGGTAGGCATCTGGCACCCCCTGGGTAAGGGTGGTAGTAGTGACAGGCATCCAGCCCCCCATGGGTAGAGGTGGTAGTAGTGGTAGGCATCTGGCACCCCCTGGCTAGAGATGGTAGTAGTGGTAGGCATCTGGCACCCCCTGGGTAGAGGTGGTAGTAGTGGTAGGCATCTGACACCCCTGGGTAGAGGTGGTAGTAGTGGTAGGCATCTGGTACCCCCTGGGTAAGGGTGGTAGTAGTGACAGGCATCCAGCCCCCAATGGGTAGAGGTGGTAGTAGCGGTAGGCATCTGGCACCCCCTGGGTAAGGGTGGTAGTAGTGGTAGGCATCTGGCACCCCCTGGGTAGGGGTGGTAGTAGTGGTAGGCATCTGGCACCCCTGGGTAAGGGTGGTAGTAGTGACAGGCAACCAGCCCCCCATGGGTAGAGGTGGTAGTAGTGGTAGGCATCTGGCACCCCTGGGTAAGGGTGGTAGTAGTGACAGGCATCCAGCCCCCCATGGGTAGCGGTGGTAGTACTGGTAGGCATCTGACACCCCCTGGGTAGAGGTGGTAGTAGTGGTAGGCATCTGGCACCCCCTGGGTAAGGGTGGTAGTAGTGACAGGCATCCAGCCCCCCATGGGTAGAGGTGGTAGTAGTGGTAGGCATCTGGCACCCCCTGAGTAAGGGTGGTGTAGTGGTAGGCATATGGCACCCCCTGGGTAGGGGTGGTAGTAGTGGTAGGCATCTGGCACCCCCTGGGTAAGGGTGGTAGTAGTGACAGGCATCCAGCCCCCATGGGTAGAGGTGGTAGTAGTGGTAGGCATCTGGCACCCCCTGGGTAAGGGTGGTAGTAGTGGTAGGCATCTGGCACCCTCTGGGTAGAGATGGTAGTAGTGGTAGGCATCTGGCACCCCCTGGGTAGAAGTGGTAGTAGTGGTAGGAATCTGACACCCCTGGGTAGAGGTGGTAGTAGTGGTAGGCATCTGGCACCCCTGGGTACGGGTGGTAGTAGTGACAGGCATCCAGCCCCCCATGGGTAGAGGTGGTAGTAGTGGTAGGCATCTGGCACCCCTGGGTAAGGGTGGTAGTAGTGACAGGCATCCAGCTCCCCATGGGAAGAGGTGTTAGTAGTGGTAGGCATCTGGCACCCCCTGGGTAGGGGTGGTAGTAGTGGTAGGCATCTGGCACCCCTGGGTAAGGGTGGTAGTAGTGACAGGCATTCAGCCCCCATGGGTAGAGGTGGTAGTAGTAGTAGGCATCTGGCACCCCCTGGGTAAAGGTGGTAGTAGTGACAGGCATCCAGCTCCCCATGGGTAGAGGTGGTAGTAGTGGTAGGCATCTGGCACCCCTGGGTAAGGGTGGTAGTAGTGGTAGGCATCTGGCACCCCCTGGGTAGGGGTGGTAGTAGTGGTAGGCATCTGGCACCCCTGGGTAAGGGTGGTAGTAGTGACAGGCATCCAGCCCCCATGGGTAGAGGTGGTAATAGTGGTAGGCATCTGGCACCCGCTGGGTAAGGGTGGTAGTAGTGGTAGGCATCTGACACCCCCTGGGTAAGGGTGGTAGTAGTGACAGGCATCCAGCCCCCCATGGGTAGAGGTGGTAGTAGTGGTAAGCATCTGGCACCCCTGGGTAAGGGTGGCAGTAGTGGTAGGCATCTGGCACCCCTGGGTAGAGATGGTAGTAGTGGTAGGCATCTGGCACCCCTGGGTAGAGGTGGTAGTAGTGGTAGGCATCTGACACCCCTGGGTAGAGGTGGTAGTAGTGGTAGGAATCTGGCACCCCTGGGCAAGGGTGGTAGTAGTGACAGGCATCCAGCTCCCCATGGGTAGAGGTGGTAGTAGTGGTAGGCATCTGGCACCCCTGGGTAAGGGTGGTAGTAGTGGTAGGCATCTGGCACCCCCTGGGTAGGGGTGGTAGTAGTGGTAGGCATCTGGCACCCCTGGGTAAGGGTGGTAGTAGTGACAGGCATTCAGCCCCCCATGGGTAGAGGTGGTAGTAGTAGTAGGCATCTGGCACCCCCTGGGTAAAGGTGGTAGTAGTGACAGGCATCCAGCCCCCCATGGGTAGAGGTGGTAGTAGTGGTAGGCATCTGGCACCCCCTGGGTAAGGGTGGTAGTAGTGGTAGGCATCTGGCACCCCCTGGGTAGGGGTGGTAGTAGTGGTAGGCATCTGGCACCCCCTGGGTAAGGGTGGTAGTAGTGACAGGCATCCAGCCCTCCATGGGTAGAGGTGGTAATAGTGGTAGGCATCTGGCACCCGCTGGGTAAGGGTGGTAGTAGTGGTAGGCATCTGGCACCCCCTGGGTAAGGGTGGTAGTAGTGACAGGCATCCAGCCCCCCATGGGTAGAGGTGGTAGTAGTGGTAGGCATCTGGCACCCCTGGGTAAGGGTGGCAGTAGTGGTAGGCATCTGGCACCCCCTGGGTAGATATGGTAGTAGTGGTAGGCATCTGGCACCCCTGGGTAGAGGTGGTAGTAGTGGTAGGCATCTGACACCCCCTGGGTAGAGGTGGTAGTAGTGGTAGGAATCTGGCACCCCCTGGGTAAGGGTGGTAGTAGTGACAGGCATCCAGCCCCCCATGGGTAGAGGTGGTAGTAGTGGTAGGCATCTGGCACCCCTGGGTAAGGGTGGTAGTAGTGGTAGGCATCTGGCACCCCCTGGGTAGGGGTGGTAGTAGTGGTAGGCATCTGGCACCCCCTAGGTAAGGGTGGTAGTAGTGACAGGCATCCGGGCCCCTATGTGTATATGTGGCATTGGTGATGGCCATCCCGCCCCTATGATGCTGCTGTTGCTGGTGTAAGTAATTTCTGCATCCCTCTGTGTGTGTGTGATATGTCGGGTACGTGTAGTTTGTTTTTGTGGTTGGTGTCTGGCTTACCTTCTGTGCCGTACGCGTCCGTGCGTGTTCCGGTAGTAGGTGTAGAATATTGGTAGGATCGGAACGATGGGATTCATGGTTGGTTCATCTTGTTCGTCTTTCTCGTTGCTTCGCCTCGTCCTCGTCGCTGGCGTGTTCGTCTCGTAGCCGTGGATCGTGTTGTGGCGCGAATCGGAGCTTATGTGCGCCTCTCCCGGATGCTTTGACGTGCCGTGCGTAGCGACGGGTTCGGCGCGTACGGGAAGCGCATCGTACTAGTCCGGCCGGACGGGGCTGCATTTTGGCTTCCGTGCGACTCGATTCTGCGTTTCCGGATCCGGCTCGGTCGGGGAACAGGACCTGGATTGGGTGAGTACGACTGGGTCGGAATCTATGCTGTTGTGCGCATCGTACTTGCTCGTTCGGAATAATGTGCGGATCGGTCGGGAAACAGGCATTCGCATGGCTTTTTTCCCGACAGAATGGTGTTAGGTGCGCCTCCGACCGAGATCGGAATCGGCCCCTAAGTCTCTCTCAACATACAGTGTACGCCCTTGCAGCTAGTGTGTAACTATTGTCAATAAGTAAGGAATATAAGTATAACTTACCACTGCCCGCCACTGCTGCTGGCTCACCCACCCCTGCGGCAGCTGCCGCATCCGCTGCCCCCTCCTAGCTGGCGTCGCCTGCCTCGCCGCTGGCCCCGGCACTGGTGGTCGGTATGCCTAGAAAAAACATTACACATTTTTTAGATGCCTTATACGCCTCCCCCTATTTATTCTTTTTCACTAGCAAGATTAAAAATAGTTAATACAATACATACATACACCACATACATCACTAGTACAAATCGGGTACAAGACAGAGTAGAGTAGACAGTAGTAGTATGTCCTATCCTATCAAAAATAGTAATTCTGGTGGGGCATTTTGTTGGTGGCAATTGTCGAAAAGCCTCTCAAGATTAAGAATAGGACAACCCAAAGGACTGGACTCAGTGGCTAGAGCTATTGGTGAATTTGAGTTTTAAAACTTTTAAAAAATAAAGAGTGGCCAACTGGGCAAGCTACAGACAGACTAATAGTAGTAGTACAGAGTCAGAGGCAGTAAGAGGCAGGGATAACAATAATTAAGAAACAGATAGATTGAAGAAGATTTGGTAAAAAATAGAATTAGGAAACGGAAATAATAGTTCGGAAAAAATAAGGTGCAGTAAAAGTTAGGGAAATATAATTATTAATATTAACAACAGGAGGACTTACTGGGGCCAGCAGCAGAGCCCTCGGTAGAGGAGCGTTCCTGGCCCTGGGAGCCATCTCCAGCTCCCGCCTCAGACCCTGTCGTCTTTTGCCCCTGGGTGCTGATCATGTAAGATATAATAAAGAAAGAGACAAACATTGATGATTGGTGTGAAATAAATAAAATATTTTAAAAAACGCTCTAGAAACATTTTTAGAAACAACAATTGCAATAACATTGACCTATCTAATCTGATCGACTAGTAGTATCGCTGGATTCGCTGACCTTCTAGTTATTATTTATAAATCCAGTGTTCCATTCTGATTCCAGAATCCTAAACCTAAGTACCCCCTGACCTAGCCCACCTATTCCAAAGACATTGGAAATGAATTGCCAAAAATATATATTTGCTTCTTCTAAGTTTCAATCTCATTCGAAATCATCAATGAATCAAACCCCTTTGAAGGGCCAATTGTTCAGTAAGTCTGCATTTCCATTTATTTTAGTCCTCAAAAATGCAAAGATGGACGCATGCATAAATCTGCATACACCAAATTGTTGGTTGGTTGCCGCTGATGTGCTGATGACTTAGTTGCTATATTACTCACTCACTAACAAACTACAAGAGGTTCTACTAAGGACTGGAGTCAGCACTCAGCAGCACATGAGTGACGTGATGGAGAACGCATCACGCAGACCGCTAAAAAATGACCAACTAATACTAAGTAACTAAACTACCTATCAATCCAACACTATCTTAGTGACAGGAGGACAAAGGAAAGGACTGGAGTCTCTCTAGCATTACCTAACTTAAGTTCTCTAAACTCTCTTACATAAAGATCAGCCCAAGCGAGCGCAAAGTTTCAAACAAGTAAGATTAGTAGCGCCAAGCACCTGTCTAGTGTCTAGAAGAATAACAATCACATAAGATTTTTAAACATAACTAACCAGCATGTAAGCAGCAGCATTCTTGCTATTTGGGAAAAAATAATATTCGCAATAACACAGAACAGAGCACACAACTGTAATAAATTAGCTACTCACCAAGCCCAACGACCTCAACACCTAGCAGGTCCAGCAGGCCCTGCTCTCGGTCCAAGATGTCTGACCACCGTTGAGTCAGCTGGTTATGGGTGCGCCGGACCCCAGAGCAGCGAAACACTGCACGGCGCACCCTCTCCCACCGGCGGTGACACTCCTTGGTTGCATAACCGGAGCCAGGCCTGCCACCTGCTGCCAAGGTTAAGGGAAGGTGGCGCCGTACAAAAAAAAAAGGGCGGCCACCTCCGCCTCGGTGAAAAGGGCCCGGGGCTGCACCCCTTCCGAGTGCCCTCTGCTGCAAGGAAGGCAGCTCTTGGGTGCAGGTGCCTTCCCCTTCCCCTTACTAGAGCCGGTAGAGGTAGCCTTAGCCATGGTTCTGGGTGGGCGGGGGCAGAAAAATAAATGTAAGAGTAAAAAATAAAGTTAGGACAAGAAGTAGGAAAGTAAAAAAGCAAGTAATATAAAACAACAGAAAAAAGTTTAAAAAACGCAGTAAAAGTAGAAATAAAATGCAAAATATACACTTAGGGAGAGAGAGGGATAGATAATAAATAAAAAAGATCAGAAAAACAGTGTATAAAACATAGGATTGAAAAGATTAGAGAGGGATGAAAAACAGGCCCCAGAATCATGCAAAGACTAGGAAAACAACACACAGGTGCATCTCCAAGACCTCATCAGCTTAGTGGCTCAAGGGAGACTTTTTAAACAGAAGGGGGATTGGAGCACACTGCTTCACCTCCCAGCACAGTTTGCTCTTAAGCATCCTGAAAAATGCAGTTCAGTTTAAATGCTTACTTGAATTTTTATTGAAGTGTTTCACCAAAGTTCATGCAGGTTAGTGCTGTGAATCTCTAAGACACATGTGTTTCTGGATATTATCCTTCATCTTTAGAGAAAAAAAATGAAATTCTGGGGTTGCTGAGAAAGCTTCCACAATCTTCTCAGGTCTCTGTTCCTATCCCTGGCACACAGCTGCATCTCCAAGAGCTCGACAGCTCAGTGGCTCTAGGGAGCCTTTTTAAACAGAAGGGGGATGGGAGAAAGCTGCTTCACATCCCAGCACAGTTCGCCCCTCATCATCCTGGTAAATGCAGTTCAGTTTAAACGGTTACTTGAATTTTTGTTAAAGTGTTTCACCAAAGTTGGTGCAGGTTAGTGCTGCGAATCTCTAGACACAAGTGTTTCTGGATATTATCCTTCATCAGTAAAGATAAAAAACAAAATTCTAGAGTTGCTGTAAAAAGCTGCCACAATCCTCTCAGGTCTCTGTACCTCTCCCTGGTGCACAGGTGCATCTCGAAGAGCTCGTTACCTCAGTGGCTCAGGGGACCCTTTTTAAACAGAAGGGGGATGGGAGCACTCTGCTTCACCTCCCAGCACAGTTCACCCCTCAGCATCCTGGTAAATGCAGTTCAGTTTAAACGCTTACTTGAATTTTTGTTAACTTGTTCTCGGCCGGATTTGCGCTGGGTGCGCGAATCCGGCCGAGAAAATTTAAAAAAAATGAAATGCAGGCTCTCGCGCATCGATTTCTGTAAGCCCCCGGGTGGGCAGGTCCCGGGGGCAAAGTGCAATAAATTAGTTGGGGCCCGTAGGGGCCCCCACAGCCCTGGGGACCACCACCTCCCCGGGGCTTCATCCATAATGTGCGGGGGGCATGCAGCCCCCCCACAGCCCTTCCCCCCAAGCTGCCCCGGGGACCACCACATCCCCGGGGCTTTTGTTTAATAGGGGTGGGGGGCCTCGCGGGCCCCCGAGCCCCGGGAACTGCCCGCTCCCTGGGGATCCAATGATATTAATGAAGTGTGGGGGGGCTCCTGCCCCTCCCCACACTGACCCGGGGACCACCACCTCCCCGGGGCACTAATTATTTAAATACAGGGGTCCGTTGCGGAGCCCCGGGCCCCGGGGACCACCACCTTCCTGGGCTTAAATAAGTTGGGAGGGGGCCGCGTGTCCCCCCTCCTGGAGCCCTCGATGGCCCTGGGGACCTCCACCCCCCAGGGCTGGTTCCTGCAATGTCCCGGGTGCCCACCCCCGGGACATTGATGTTTGCTATGGCAGGGCGGGAGCACGGCTCCCGCCCTGCCATAGCAAACACTGCTTTGCTTCTTGAAAGCGAGAGCAGGAAACCTGCTCTCGCTTCCAAGAAGCAAAGCAGAATTGCTTTTGGGCAAAGGGAGCTGCATGTTAGCAGCTCCCCTTGCCTAAAAGCAATGCCAGCTCCCGCAGGAGGCGGGGAGCCAGCAGGGACCGTGGGGGCATTGGGGATCCCCCCCACAGTCCCCAACGCTGAGGCCAGGCCCCGGGGAATGGGGACCCCGGGGCCAAAAGTGGCCCAGGGGAGGGGGGCCACGCGGCCCCCCTCCCGGAAAAAAATATATATATATTTATTTAAAACAAGGCCAGCCCCCAGCTCAAGCCCTAGGGGATGGGGTCCCCAGGGTCCAAAAAATACTAAAAGAAGGAAGGCCACGCAACCCACTTCAAAAATATTTAAAAAAAAGAAAAGCCGGCATCTCGCCGGAGGCCCCGCCCCCTCCCTGCACCACTCTGCAAACGCACCTCCTGGTGCATTCTAAGTTGGGGGATTAAGTCCCCTTGAATCCTGAGGGTCCCTGGGGGCTAACTAGCCCACCAGGTACCTCCACTAAACCCCACACAGTGGGATAGCTGAGAGGGGGTCCGAGGCCATGCCCCTTTTTACACCACTCTGCAAACGCGCCTCTTGGCGCACTGCTGGTGGGGTGATGAGGTTCTCTTGTGTCCTGAGGAACTCAGGACTAAAGTGGACTTCATCCCCTGAGCAGCAGTGCGCTAGGAGGCCCCTCTGATGGTTTTCAAATGATAGCTTGAGCCTTCGGAATACCTCTCAAAGCTGCCGATTGTGCTCTCATTAGATTGCACTTCCTGTTATTCGAGTTCCTCTGTCTTAATTTTATTAAATCGGTTTTACTGATTCTTTGAATACATCAATGGTATCAAGGGTTAGTGTTGGTACAAGTGTCGATTTAGCTTTAAATAAACTAAGAGGATTAAATGCTCATTCAGAGCGAGATTGTAAACCCGATGTCTTGATGAAATACATTTCAAACTGAGTAACATTGAGATTAATGAATTATGGAAAGTAATATGTTAGATAAGAAATGAATAGCTAATGACCAATGAAATTGGGAAAAGTGTGCAATTTGTCAGTACGAATACACTGCCACTGAGAGTTTGAATATCGTATTGCCCAGTATTCAAAGATGGCGGCCGCTATCTTGAGAAACTCTCTGTTACACTTATGTCCTATTTCTATGACTGTGTCCGCATAGGAAGTAACGTGGACTGTTTATATAAAAAACACGGTAAAATTGCACATCACTGAATGTGGATTAATGCGTTAGCCGAAACGCGTTCGTTGTTCCTGTAACCCGATAATAAAGAACGGGTTATTCTCCTGACTCGTGAGTGCTGTCTCTTCTTTTGAAGTTCTGGAGCTGGATATTTATCGCGGTACCACCACCGCAAACTAAGACAAGCACCCGCCCCGGAGTGCTTAGCGTGTAATGGTGGACTTTGAGCTTGGATTTGTAAACATACATAGCACCGCCGCAAGACTTTGAAAATCACGATTGAAGAAAGAAGACGGGTGAGTCGGATGACTCGTGAGCCGTTGTATATCTATGTCTCCCGCCGTCTCAAATACCCTTAAAACTTTGATACTCATTGATGTTGAGACAAAAAGATATACGGACATAGCGTCTGGGGTGAGAGTCAGGAGATTGTAAATTAAAATGCACTTTCTTTCTTTGGAGTGCAAACGAAATGTTCAGTGATGCAGCACGCTGTGAAGCGGCAGCGGGAATCTTCACAAGAGGACCGATAAAGGAAGGCAATAAGAGTGACCCTAACGTGACAGTACAAGGAGGACTGAAGAGTAAATTCATCAAGTTGTAAAGACTGTATGAACGTGATACCCGCAAATGGTGGGAAGCCACTTCACTCCAAAATGATGTGGATGTTGGTCGCATTCCAAGAGGATTACGTATCTATACAGTGCCGGCCTACGAGAATCCTGATCCACATCTCTTGGAGGAATGGGCCACATATACAACAGAATCCTCAACTGGAATGCTCAAGATTCTTATAAAATTCAGATGGAGTGATAGGGAGAAATGCTTGAAAGAAATAGCAGAGCTGGAGACTCTAATTTCAAGCGACCCAGTCACCAAGACACAGGAAGAATTGAGAGAAACTATGAGGAAACGACTCACGTCCTATGAAGAGAAAATCAAACAACGGAAACATACGAAATTTAATCGCGATGCTCACGATTATGAACAAGGACGCGTGTTGACCTTTGCGCATAAATTCGAAGCTCCAAGGCGTGCGTTGAGAAGCAATCTCAACCGAAAAGTGGTCGAAAATATAGAGACATCTGAATCAGATATCACAACAGATGCTGAACAATCTGGAGAGGAATAAAATAACCCCCAGAGACAAGCACAAGGTCAAACCCGTTTTCACAAGGAGTTTCAACTACTCAGACAATCCTGGCAACGTGGGGGGAGAGGCAAACCACTGGATCGAAAAACTCAAGAAAGAAGCGTAAATCGAGAAGAGGAGGCTTCAACAAGCAAAGGAATAGCCTCACAAACAAGAAGCAAAGGGGGAACCAAGAAATTATAAAAGAAGATGAACTCACGACTATTAGTCTGACCTCACGAGTACTAACTAAATCAGAAGAATCAGTGTTGAAAATGGGGATGTCATTCTGCCCCTCAAAAAATCTTGAATACACGCAGACATGCATTGATTTATTTCGCCTGACCAGGAAATTAAAAATACACAAATTCTTTAAGTTGAAAGGAATGGGCCAACAACGTACACCTGACAATATTGCAGAAGTCACAGATATACTTACAGGTCAGGACTTAGAGATATTAACAGTCTTGGATAACCTTGATAGTACATCACAAATTGAATCAAGTCTGGGAGATCGCTCCCAAGCTGAAAGAATGGGCATCAAACAAAAAAGCATCAAAAGCAAATTTAAAGCTAAATCGACATTTGTACCAACACTAACCCTTGATGCCATTGATGTATTCGAAGAATCAGTAAAAGCTGATTTAATAAAATTAAGACAGAGGAACTCGATTAACAGGAAGTTCAATCTAATGAAAGCACAATCGGCAGCTTTGAGAGGTATTCAGAAGGATCAAACGATCATTTGCAAACCATCAGATAAGGGCGGGAACATCGTCTTAATGACAAAAGAATACTACTTTTATGAAGCGGTGAGACAACTCTCAGACATAAATTGCTACTGTCCAATAAGCAGACAAGAATACAGCGACAGCATAGACAATTATCATGAGATGATACAAAGATGGTACGACAAGGGCATGCTGGATAATGATGAGATTGCGTTCTTACGATGCCCTTATCCTACAACACCCACCTTTTACCATCTTCCCAAAATACATAAAAATAGTACTGTGCCACCTGGACGCCTGATAATTTCCTCAAAGGGGAGTTTGACAGAGTGTCTGTCAGAATATATTGACAGTTTCCTTTTTGAACTTGTAAAAACTTTGCCATCATACATTCGTGATACGAAAGACTTTGTGAGAACTATTTCCAACACCATGTGGGAATCAGACATGCTGATGATAGTACTCGATATTACCAGTCTCTACACAAGTATATCGCATGAGTACGGACTAGTAGCTACACAGTAAGGGTGGGCGGAATTTGCGTAGTCACGTCACGCAAAGTTCCGCGAAACAGTAAAAGATCTCTGCGAGCTACCCGGAATTCCGCGAGCACGCGGAATTGCTTGTTGCGCCCGTTCGCGATGCGTTTTTCCTGTTCGGGAACGCTGTTTACGTGCTCGCGGGGAAATATCTCGTGAACGTGCCCATGCGGTCGCCAATTGGCGCGGCCATCTTGTTTTTCACATGTCCCGCCCGTTCACGATGCTATTACCTGTTCCGGGTCACGTATTACGTGCTCCCGCCCGTTCGCGATGAGTATTTCCTGTTTGGGAACGCATATTACGTGTTCGCGACGCTTTTTGCGTGCTCGGGGGAAATATCGCGCAAACTTGCCCATGCGGTGGCAACGGGCGCGGCCATCTTGTTTTTCACTATATTGCTATATTTCTGGGCCTGCTTTTCTATCCTCCCTTTATCTTTGCAATCCTTTGTTTCTGTACACTTTTTTTTAATCTTTTTTATTTATTATCTATCCCTCTATTTTCCTAAGTCTATATTTTAAGTTTTTTCTACTTTTTGTAACTTTTTCTACTACTTTTTCACTCTTTTTCTATAACTTGCTTTTTTCATTTCTTGTACTTTCTTTTCTAATTCCTCCCTTTTCTTTTCCGCCCCCCCGAGTCCCAGAACCATGGCCAAGGGAGAGAGCAAGGGCAACAAGGGCAAGGGCAAGGCTACTACTACTCGTAGCCGCAGCCACGACCGCCTTCCCTGCGGAATGTGGCTCCCACAAGGGGTGCAGGCTAGGGACACCTTTAGCGAGGCGGAGTTGGCCACACTTGATTTTTTTGTGCAGCGCCACCTCCCCTTAACCCTAGCAGCAGGCGGCAGGCCTGGGTCCGGGTACGGGCTCTGGGAGCGTCCCCAGCAGTGGGGAAAGGTGCGCCGGGCAGTGTTTCACTGCTATGGTGTCCGGCGCACCGATACCCAGCTGACGCACCGGTGGTCCGATATCCTAGACCGGGAGCAGGACCTGCTGGACCTGCTAGGAGTTGAGGTCCCGGGGCTTGATGAGTAGCTATTTAATATTTCTACTTTGTGTTCTTCTGCTCTGTGTTATATTTCGAATATATATTATTTGCGAACAGCAAGAACGCTGCTGCTTACATTGCAGGTAAATTACGTTTAAAAATGTTCTGTGTTTGTTATGACACAGGTGCTCGGCGCTACTAATCTTACTTGTTTGCAACTTTGCGCTCGCTTGGCCTGATTATGTAAGAGTTTACTTTAGAGAACTTAAGTTAGGTAATGCTAGAGAGACTCTAGTCCTTCCTTTGTCCACCTGCCATTAAGAAGAGATAGTGGTGGATTGATAGGTTTAGTTACTTATTAGTATTAGTTGGTCATTTTTTAGTGGTCTGCGTGACGCATCCTCTGTCACGTCACGTGCTGCTGAGTGATGCTTACCCCAATCCTTAGTAGAACCTTTTGTAGTTTGTTTAGTGAGTGGTAATAGGCTTATCACTAGCAGAACATCAGCAGCAACCAACCAACAATTTGGTGTATGCTAAAATGTATGCATGTGTCCTCCATCTATGAATTTTTGAGGACTAAAATAAATGGAAATGCAGACTTAGTGAACAATTGGCCCTTCTGGAATACGTGGGCTAGGTCAGGTGGTACTTAGGTTTAGTTAGTATTCTGGAATCAGAATGGAACACTGGATTAGTGTTCATAAATAATAACTAGACGGTCTGCGAATCGCGCAATACTAGTCGACCAGATTAGATAGGTCAATTTTATTGCAATTGTTGTTTCCATAAATGTTTTTTGAGCGTTTTTTAAAATATTTTATTTGTTTCACACCAATCATCCATGTTTGTCTCTTTCTTTCTTACATCTTTCATGATCAGCACCCAGGGGCAAGAAGACGGGGTCGTCGGAGTTGGCGGGAGCAGCTGATGGCCAGGACCGCTCCTCTACCGAGGGCTCTGCTGCTGGCCCCAGTAAGTCCTCCTGTTGTTAATATTAATAATTATACTTCCCTAACTTTTACTGCACCTTATTTTTTCCGAACGGTTTCCAAATTCCATTTTTTACAAAATCTTCTTCGATCTAGACTATCTGTTTCTAAATTCTTGTTATCCCTGCTGCCTCTGCTATGACTCTCTGTACTACTACTATTAATCTTTCTGTAGCTAAGCTTGCCCAGTTGGCCACTCTTTATTTAAAAGGTTTTAAATAAAACTCAGATTCACCAATAGCTCTAGCCACTGAGTCCAGTCCTTTGAGTTGTCCTCTTCTAGTCTTCTTAACCCCTTCCCTGCAGCGCGAATTCCGCTGCGGTGCGGGGAGTTAATTAGGGGGCATAACCCCTTGAGTGCTCAGGACGGTCCCCGGCCTTCCTACGTCACGGTAGGCATGTGCAGAGGATGGCCGGGGGCCGTCTAAACTCCGCCCACTAATTAATTCTTCCGCACAGGTGGGGAATTTGCACTGCGCTGGGCAATCAGCGGCGTTCGGATGGCCCCCGGCTGTCCTAAGCACACGCCCACTGTGACGCAGAACGGCCGGGGGCCGTCCTGAACACACAAGGGGTTAATCTTGAGGCTTTTTGACAAATCCCACCAACAAATGCCCAACCAGATATTTTACTATTTTTGATAGGATAGGACATACTACTACTGTTGTAGGGATTCTGCACATACAGAACTATGCACAAGAAAATAGGACGTTGGTGATGGGAGGTTGGACCTTCCTCACACCTCAGAACCCACAATCCCCTGACCGACTAGCTATAGTGTCTCATTAGCTCCCCGAACCCCCCGAAGGTACCCAATGATTAGACAACCCAGAACATAACACTCCAGACCTCTCAGAGTCGTGGAAGCAATGCACACCCTTTCGCTCACTCACTCGTGTAAGTCCACACCAAATACCACAGAGTCTATGTAAGTTCAAAAGGTTTATTTTCAACTAACAAGCTCTGTACGTTGTTCTATAATGCAGTATACGAGCCAGCACAAACAGCAAAATGCATAAGATTAAAACAATAAACATTGTTACAACTGCAAGTCCATAGAAGACAAAAGGGGAAATCATGATAACTGAACAGTGGTGGAAGAACCACCCTCCCCTTGGTAGTAATATAGTTTATATAAAATTATAAATGAAGATCTCTGAGCGAATTCTGGGGGACCCCTCACCTTAGAACCTAGAAGTACTGGTTACATCATAAGCTCTGCAAAGCTCTGGTTCGTAGAAGGGAAGCTTCCACCTGTTATGAGAAAAAGGGTGCGCGTTAGTATAATGCAAGCATTTCTCAGTCGTGCCAAATGTGTAGCATGTTATGGCTAAGGAATACGGACTGACCAGAACTCCATAACAAAGTGGCTTGTTTTTCGACCTTGTAAGCAGCTCTCAGACAGTAGCAGTATGAGCTCATGTGGGCTCAAAGGCGTCTTACAGAACAAGCTGCGAGGTAACGTGCGCAAAAATAAAAGACATGAAGCTAAAATGGTTGCATGGCTCAGGCTAACTTAGCAAAGACTAGAATGACCCTAGAGACCATATAACACTACTAGTGTCTACTCTACTCTAGTACCCGATTTGTACTAGTGATGTATGTTGTATATGTATGTATTAACTTTTTTTTCAATCTTGCTAGTGAAAAAGAATAAATAGGGGGAGGTGTATATGGCATCTAAAAAATGTGTAATGTTTTTTCTAGGCGTACTACCGACCACCAGTGCCGGGGCCAGTGGCGATGGCGATGGCGATGCAACCATTTCGGAGGGAGCAGGAGATGCAGCAGCTGCAGGAACTGCAGGGGGTGAGCCAGCAGCAGTGGCGGGCGGTGGTAAGTTATATTCCTTACTTATTGACATTACACACGCTGCAAGGGTGTACACTGTACTGTTGAGACTTAGTAAGTAAGAAGTTGTTGTGAACAACGGTTGAAGAAGACACCCTTTACTTAGCATTAGCAATAGCATTAGTGCCGGGAGTTGAGTAACCAATGGCCTCTTCTATCTGACTTCAACTCAGCTGTGAAAGTTTTATGGAGAAGACTAAAAGTCAGATCAAATTACCTTGATGGATGTGTTGAACAAAAAGGGAAAGAAGGGTGGAAGGAGGAAGGACGGGCGAGATGTAATATTTATGACTGGCAGAGAAGGATACGTGGGATGCATGCATAAGTGGCTGATAGGAATCAGATGCATGGGTGGTTGAAGGATGGGTGGAAGGTGAAAGAAAAGATGCCTGCCTGGGTGGGTGAAACTGTATGGGTGGATAGCAAGAATCCTAAGTGGTGTTTGGGTCAAACTCAAAGCCAAGTCAAGCAAGGAAAGATGGACGCATGGGTGGTGGTTTAAAAAAAAAGAATAAATGTTTGTTGTTGGTGAAACAAACTAAGGTTTGTTGAGAGATTAAGAAGAATGATAGACGTTTACTTTGAATGGATGGATGCCTGGATGGTATTCATCATAGATAGCATAGGTGGAGACTGTCACTGGATGAAGAGTCTTAGGGGCATATTCACAAGGACTTATCACCGAGTTATCTGCACTTTAGCGCATCAAAAGAGGAGATAGATTTATCGCCCCATTCACAAGTGGGTGCAAACTGCAGACATCGCCAGTATTCCCGCAATAACTGCCGCAAAATGTATCTCCACAGGTGACACCACCAACTAACCCTAATGAGATGCAGAGTAGGCGTTCCCGTGCAAAAACTCACGAAAATACCACTACACCACTTTCACAACGAACTGCCAGATCTGCAATGCGTACCAAAAACAGGCGATAAGCCGCGGTAGCAGCAGGGATTTAACACCTGCCTTTTGCTGGTGTTAAGCAGGATGACTACCTGCAGCATGAAAGGGAGCCCAGCCCAGAGCCACATCTGAAGACCCACAGATGCCATGGAGACAATGATCATGCAACTCGGAGACCCATGAGGGCCACAACACCCACCGCCACCACCCCCAGGCCCGCCACCACCCCCAGGACCTGCCCCGCCCCCCCCAGACCACCACAGAGGCAGCGTAGACAAAGAAAGCGGACCCACCGTAAACGCACCAGCCGCACAGACCTAACGCTAGAGGAGGCCATTGCCCACTACAGGCCCAAAAGGACAACCATCCTCCGCATACTGACCCACATCGCCCACAGGCTGACGGTACCAACACAGCGGCCAACCAACATCCCTCCGCAGACAAAGCTGCTGGCTGTGCTGCACATGTTGGCCTCTGGTACCTTCCAACCCACAACTGCCAGAGTCGGAGGAGTCTCACAGCCAGCCCTATCCAAGTTCATCACACCTGTCCTGGATGCCATCATCAGCCTGGTCCCCCAGCACTTCCACTTCACCCACACTGCGCAGGAACAGCTGGAGACCAAGCAAGGCTTCTACGCCATAGCTGGATTCCCTCACGTGTTGGGGGCATCGACTGCACACATGTACTCCTCTTGCCCCCTGCCGACACTGCACACAACTACCTCAACAGAAAGCACACGCATTCCATCACTGTGCAGGCAATAGTGGACCACCAGGGACTCCTCAACAATGTTGTGGCCAACTACCCAGGCAGTGTGCATGATTCATACATCTTCCGACAGTCCATCATCAACTAGTGCTTCCTGGATGGCACCTATGGAAATGCATTGCTCGTTGGTAAGTACCAAATGAACACACCACACACCTCCACTCCACAGTCATGCAACTCACGACACTGGCAATGGGCATGCAGCAAAACTACATGCAACATGCCATACAACATGCCAACCGACCACACACGACAACACGACTCCATTGGGAACCTGTGCTTGCCATGCACACAACCCGGCCACGGCATGGCACCACAGCCACACAATATCAGAATGTGAGGAGAGGCTTGGAGCAGGCATGTGCGAGAGCGGCAAGTGACTAATGAATGAGAACCTACCCAATGCCAAGTGTGGCGTGGATGTGCCGGACAGACTTCAGTGTGCAAACCACAGAAATGACCATGTGGACATTAACTGCTGGTGCATGGAGTGTAGTGGTCAGTGGACGCTACCATGTCACCACAGGCTGTGGGGCAGAACGCGGAAATGTCGCTCGTTACGTCCTCCCCTGTAGGCGCGGGCAGAGTGGGTTGGCCCTGCGTACGCCAGGCCTGTGTAGGGGTGTGAATAAAAACCCCGTTGCAGTGGGCGTGGTTCTCTTTCGGAATGGCCAATGTGTCTGCCAGGGCGGCACCTCTCAGCCCGCCACGAGGCCGACACGTGAGCGGCGGGGCCTGCGACCCTGTGCGCCTGCTGCACCCCAGGCTGCTGGTCCCCAGACCCGTCTTGGCTGCCCCAGCGCACCAAGGAGGCTCCGCTCACCTGCCGACACTGGCGTGTGTCAAAGAGGGCCCACCACGTGCCGGTGCAAGCTCCAAGCCCCAGTCCCGTGACCTTTGCAGCCTCCGCAGACCATCGCTGGCCTCCACGACGCTGGCCCACAGTACTCCTTTTTCGTTTACATACCCCACCGGCATACTCTTCGGCCCAGTTGTTGGCTCATGTTATACTGAGTCGTGAGTTTTGAATGGCAGTGACCAAAAGTCTGTGGCAGCGTCCACATCACTATACTCCCTCCGATCAGTGAAGCCAAAGTCTGCATTGCAAGCACACGACACGTGGTGCCACTAACCCTGTTCAACGCAAGCCGGCGACACGTGTCGCCACTAACCCTGTTCAGTGCAAGCCGGCGACACTTGGATGAGGGCTCAGGCCTACACTGCAGTCCAGTAGGTCCCACATCCAGCACTTAGTCGTGATTCATGAATGGCAGAGTCCATACCAGTGAACGCACGGAGAGGAGTAAGAGGAAGATACGGTTCAGTCCAGATGAAATCCGGATCCTCATCACAGAGGTGACCGAACACTAGCAACAATTGACCTGGTGCCACTAACCCTGTTCACAGCAAATCCGCATCGCGTGGTGCCACCGAACCTGAACTACGCAGGCCGGTGGGACCATCCAACGTAAGCCGGCGACACTTGGATGAGGGCCTCTGCTGACCGCTGCCTCAGGCCTACACTGCGGGCCAGTAGGTCCCACATGTGGAACTGTGTCTTGGGTAACTTATGGAAGAGTTCACACCATTAGACATGCCTCATCGTAGGCAGCATCCCCAATCAGCACCGGTGCCACTAACTCTGTGCGCAATGAGTCATGGGCACTCTCTGGTTGAACTTTGGTGGCATCTGAGTCCCTGGCCTGGGGGTTGTCTGCATCATCATCTGGCTGGGACGGACTTGGTGTTCGACATGTGTCTGTTCCATTCATCTCCACCATAGTGACTGTTTCTGCGTGGTTCTACCCTCTGCATCATGCCCTGGGGGTACACCTTCCACTGTCCACCGAGACACTCCGCGACAACCCCATTTGACATCTACGAGAACCTGCTCTGCTCTCGTGACCCTGCCCCAGTGCACCGCAAGTCAGCGGCCCGCGGCGGTAGGCCCGTGCAGGACGCTGTGCATCTGGGGCCACTGACTCTGTGCAGCTCAAGTCATGAAGCCTTTATAGTTGAATGGTTGTGTCCTTTACGATGTACACTGTTGTCGTTTTTGACTGCACCAGGCACTCCATGATGGCTGGTGTACACACACCCCACACACATCCAACACAGGTGTCACTTGACATGTGAGCCTGCTAATAAAAGTGGCCAGGCGCACGTGCCCGTAGCCATTCACACCATCTAAGCAAGTGTGTCCGTGTGGTCATTATGTCAGCATGATGGGCCCGAGCCCTGCAACATCACAGTGTGCTGTCTTCAGCAGACGATACCATGTCACCTCAGCAGTGGCTAAGACATTGGACATGTAGCTTCGTCCACCCCCCCTGCATGCACAAGCAGCGTGTGCTGGTCCGGCGTGCATCAGGTCAGCGCCGGGGTGTGTTGATTCGGCAGGGGGATCAGAGTGTGGCTCTGGTCTGGCCTTGAGCAGGAAGTGATGTAAGCGTGTCTCTATGTTGGAGTGTTGTCGCCACCAGGGCCACAGTAGTCGATGTTGCAATGTAGCATGCACCCAGAGTGCGGGCCCGCACGTACGGGGAAATGTAGGAGCGCAAGACCGCTCGGGGTCTTGGCTCATACATGCCAAGTGTTGTGTGTATAAGTCCTGCGGCTGCATGAGTCAGATGCCTAGCCTCAATCGCAGCGCGATCACAGCCAGCCATGGACTGTACACCTGTGTCCGCCCAGTCCAGACCATTGGCCTACACTCACGTGCCCGCACACCCTCATCGGCCAGCATCACCGTGTTGTTGGCATGCCGCTGGACATGCGCAGACAGGCATGTCAATGGTGTGCCATAGGAGTGCACGTGATGCAACCGCACAGCGCACACAAGTGTGAGGGCTCGTGGGAGGGAGGAGCAGCTGTGAGGCAACGTGACACACAGTGAGGCCGCTCATGTGCCACGTGCTCGGCATATCATCCTTGATTCCCTGGGTCGCAGACATCCCACCCCACCCGCGACATGCCTCTGCACATCTCCTGTATGCAAGCAGATGGTAAACTGACTGTAGGGATGAAAGGTCCTTTGTCTGGACTATCATGCGGAGGCACATCTGCAGCTCCGAGCTGGGACTTGCATGTGCCCAGCACCCCCTGACAGATACAATAGCATTTGCTGACGACTCCCACACTACGCACTGCCCGACGTGAGACCAACGTGTACACATCCCACACACAGAAGTCCTTGGTCGTAGTTAGCGTGCGTGAAATGGCCTTCACACGTACTCCCACCCCATCCCAGGCATGCACCCATTGCACACAGACACTGCTCATTGATCCGAGCTGTGGCATTTCATCCACAGGACTGGCGCAGGTCAGCACAGTGCCGATTCAGGCAGAGCCACTGACGCAATGGCAGACCATCCCGGACACATGTACAACCCCAGTCACGTGCACCGGTACCATGCACGTCTGCTGCATGTACTGGGGGCACTGCCATTGGCAGTGCTGCAGATCAGTTACCGGCTAAGCTTCCGCCTTGACAACGTCACCTGCGTTCAGCCTGTGTTGCATTGTCACTCGTGCATATTCGAGTGAACCATGGATGTCTGCCTCTCCAACGTAACAGTAGCTGAACTGGATTTCGACGTGTGTGTGCGCCCCCTGTTGGCCCATGACCAGGAGTGTCACCGTGATGCCCGTTTATGGCATGCCTGGATGATTGGCATGCATGCTGGCACCTGGACGATTGCACGACTCGTCGTGTGCGGTGACCACATTGAGCCGCTCCCCTATTGGGCTTTGGTGCCAATTGGGGCCAGGGGTTGGAGTCAGCACATCTGTCCGGGACAGCTGATGGGTTACGTCGCTGACATGTTAGATGTAGTCGACAACGAGCTCATATTTGAAATGTTGGCCTACGCTGCTGCACTCGCGCTCATGGACGAGTGACAATGTACCTGCAGCCACAACTGAATGTGACCCATTGCACGCGTCCCGACGCCTGATTGCATGTTGGGGATCTGGTCACATGTCCTAAGACGACAGTGGACATGGCTGCATTGGCCTGGACTTCAGATACATGCGCGGACAACCAACGCGCGTTGGCACTCACTTGTGTGGGTGATGGACTCCCCCGGGGTGGACATGGGTGCTTTCCAACGTTCCTCATTCAGACATGCTGCTGCATTGGTCTGCATGTTGTGGCACTTCTCTTGGCCGTACTGACACGCAATTGTTGATGAAGTTTCCACACCTTCACTTGTCTCTAACTGTGATGAGTGTTAATTTGTATGCCAATGTGTGTGTCACGGCCTATCTGGGTCCCTGCCATACATGCATTGCTACCCCATCAGGGCTGTGTGTTTGTACTTGTGCATTATCATGTCCCTGTTTCGTGCTTTGCCAGATGCGTATGGCCATTTACCGGCCACAAGCGGGTGCACTTGTGTCCTGGGTTCGGTTGTGCAAATGTTGCTGTTTGTACCACATTGTGTTCGCTGTTGGGGTGCTCTGCTTCCTATGTGTGTGTGCTGCATTGTGTGTGAAATGTCCCTTCAGCTCTGATTTGGCTCACCCTTCTCCCTTTCAGGCAGTGTGGTTTTCACTTCTGTGCTTGTTCAGTGGTGTGGTATTGCCGACTTGTGTGACTTGTGCTCTTGGTTGGTGTTGTTACTCTTGGGCATGGTTTGGCTCCAGTTGTGCTGTGCCTAATTGTGCATGTGTGCCATTGTGCCCATCTCCCCCTGTCCCCCCAGTCCCTGGTCGTTCCTCTCCCTGTTGCTGTTGTGTCTGTTGATTTTGAGCAGTTTCCGGTCCCCGACTCCTGCCACCATCTCCAGACTGATGTGGTGGACACCATTTCCTCCATGTCATCCAGCTCCTGGTGTGGCGCTGGACTCCCACCTCCGGTGTGCATTGCTGCCTTCTGGTTGTTGCCGTGTTTCTGCTTGTTTTAGCATTTTGCATCATTCCTGCTGTTCTGGTTGTCTTCCATTGTCCTCCTCCGCACTCCGGCTGCATTCACCTTGTCCACGATGGACTGCCATGTACAATGTTTTGTTGCCAATGGTGCTTGTGGGGTTGTGTACTAGCTCCAACTGCCTCCATTGTGCTTCGCTGTTGTTTTCTGGTTGGTTTGTCTTTCTTTTTCCTGCTTTTGTTGTGTTTATTCCCACCTGCCATGTGTGTATCGCGGGCCTGGCACTGCTTATCGCTGCTTTCCTCATCGCGAATGGGCTCATTGCACGTTTTTTTGCGTTGGGGTTTGTGTTTTTATCTCCGTCGCGGTGGTTGTATCGCAGACATTGGCCGCGTTTTCGGGAATCTATCGCATGGTACCGCCGTGTGGTGAATTCCACGTTAACACGGGGTTATTTTCCCACGATAGACTGCGATGTGTAAAGTTGCGTTAAGCTTTTTTGGAGATGTTTAGCGCACGTTCTTGTGAATGTACCCCTAAGTTTGAACAGAATTTAAAAGAAACCGCGCCAGAGTAGCAAAGCCGAGAAGAATATAAGTTGTATTTTCAGAATTCGCCCTTGACTCACAGTAGTTTGCAAGCACAGCATATATATTGTGTATGTATGTAGTTATCATCAAGCGCCTTCCTCCGACTCCGAAGACCACTCCCCACCTATGTTAATTTATTTTCGACTGTGTCAGCCAGCCTCCCATGCGTGGCCTATCGGCTGGTTACACAATCAATCAAAACAAAGTACCTCATGTCGTCCCATATATAAGCAATGATCATTGGATCAGATATCATCTGCCTTTTTGTAGTAGTCAGAGCAGGGTGAAAGAGAAATTGAGCAGTTGCCCTCGATGTAACAGAGTATGGCCAGTGCCACCCGTAATAGAAAAATACGAGCTTCCCCACCTGCAGACAGTAGTAAATAAAACAAACGTGAGTCTGCGTCATGACTAACCCTGGGCGTAGTTCGCGAAGTAACGCTTCGCGAAGCTACGCAAAGTGCAGTTCGCACTACGCGAGCTACGCGTAGCACTACGCGAACTGCGTAGTGCGTGTTCGCAATGATTGCACAGTGCCGGATGCTTGTCCGCACTGTGCAATCATTGAAAACAGCATCTTGCACAGTGCGAGCTGTCTTTTACTGTCGCTCGAGTAGATTTTTACTCGAGCGGCAGCTTTCTCAACGCGGACTGGTAGTTTCTAATCGCGAGCGGTCGCGAGCATACGCGACCACTCGCAATGAGAAACCTGACCTCCCCGCGTTGAGAATCTCGCCGGGAGGTTTATTTTCCACGCTCGCGATCGGCAACTTGATGTTGCTGATCGCGAACGAGGAAAAAGTCTCGCCGGGATGTCATTTTGCTTGCTCGCGGTCGCCAACTTGACGTTGAGGACCGCGAGCAAGCAAAAATGACCGCTGCGCTACGCTATGCTACGCGTGTTTGCGCTGTGCTACGTGCAATTCGCGTAGTGCGAAGTAGCGCAAACTTCGCAAACTACGCGAGCGTAGCGTAGTTTTCCGCCCAGGCCTAGTCATGACTCGAGTATGTTTGTCTTGGGCGCAAGCTGATGGAGCTGGCATGCCGGCTACAACAAGGTTACATAATTTTGCTAAACAAGAGAGAAGAAGAAGACTGGTGTACTGTGTACTCGAGTCCATAGTGCTAGTATAATGCCTGAAACTCCCACAAATGTTAGAGGCAGAGGAAGTGGGAGGATAGATACATACCACAAATGTTATGTACTGTGCTTGCTAGTGCTACTGTGCCACTATGTGTTGAATTCATTTTGTGTTACTGTTTTGCTAAGAGTATTGGTTACAATAGTCTTTTTTTCTTTCTTGATATAGCTCCTCCTTCCCAAGCAAAACTAACCAGGAAGGAGTTGGCAGCCATGGCCCGGCGCCGGAAGCTGGAGGCCATCTGCCAAGAATACCGGCGGCTGTTTTTTCTGGCGGAGGAGGAGGAGGAGGCAGCAGCAGCTGCAGCCTCCTCCAATGCCCCGGGCCAGGCCCCTCCAGTGGTACGGCGCCAAGGTCAGGCAGCCGCCCGCCGCCGCACTTCAACATCCAGCACTGCTGCCCCCCCCTGTGGATGCAACTGCAGGGCAAATGCGCGCCGCTAGAGGAGCAGTTAGAGGAGGTGAAGAAGAAGATCAAGGTCCTGGAGAAGGACATCAGAAGAGCCCGCCAATAACTTATTAGGACCCTGTTGGATTGCCCCTTTTTTAATCCTTTTTTTGGTGGGTGGGAATTGGGCGTTGGGGTTTATTTATTATGGACATTTTGGACATTGGTTGGACTTTCTCGTTTTGGACATTGGTTGAAATTAAGGAGAGGGGTGGGATGGGTGTTGTGGGATTTTTTACATAGTTTATTTTTGTTAGGGTATTAAATTGTATTTATACTTAAACATAGCATACGTTGTTAATGTTTTGTGGGGGGGTTACTATTTTACGTCACATGGTTTCCTTGCTGCTGCAGGGCCGCAGCCAGTGTCTGATTTAAATAATCTGCCGATTTTGTAACACACAAACAGATAGATGTGGTACCCCTCACTGAGTGACTTGTCCTACTAGTACTGTCAGTCTCTCCTCCTAGTCCATTATTGTACCTCCCCCAAACTTCTTATCTTACCTGTGATTGATGTTTAAGTTAGGCACAGCGATGGCTGCATGGCGATGATGGTTTAGATTCAAAGAGAATGGAGATGCCATGGTTGTGGTGGTAGTAGTAGACATTGGCAGTAGCATTTGCAAAAAAAGAAAATGAGACAGTCAGTCGCCTGAGAGAGACTCTGGGAGGCGTAGTAGAACAAAGTAAATAAAATATAATGGTGGCAGGGATAGCCTAGTACAACAAGTTACAAACTGTAGTTGTGTCGAGTCACTCGACACAAGCATAAGCTTTAGTGCTGTGTAGGAGGATGTTGATGAATCCAATCGATGCCGGAAATTAATTATGATGGATTAGGTTCCTTTGGAAAAAAAATTGACTTGCAAATATAGTGAGCAGGGTGGGCAAGCAGAAGAAGATCCTCGCCCTGCCTTCAAATTGAAATAGTGTTGCTTTCACCACATCCGCCCCAGCAAGCGTGTGATCAATTATTGGTGTACAATTAATTTAGTCACACCTCAATATAAATCACACAGCCCGGGGGGAGGGGGTTAGGGTTTGATGAATGGTTGGGAAGGGGGGTTTGGGGAAAGGTTTGACAAAGAAAAACACTACGCATGGACAAACAACAAAACACAATCTTTTTTTTTTTTTTTTTGTCCTCATCTCACCAATAAGCATCTGCAATTCTCAAAGAGAAGCCGTTGATCGTATCTGTGCACCCTACGGCTACTGCGTTCGCTTAGGCCCAACCAGGCCAACCCCCTTTGTTGGGAGCTTGGTGTAATCATAGGACTAGTTGGACCAGGAAGGAGCTATACCATACTCAGCTCCCTACCCCATGATAGAAGTGCCTGCCAGATGTTCACACTGCTCTCTGTCTCTCCCCCCTGGCCCAGACGAGCCATGGCGAACACTGCTTTTAACCAGTCCTCACACGTAGGGGGCCGCGGTTCTTTCCATTTCATACAGATTTCTCTTCGGGCTATTAATACCAAATATAGCAACAGACCTCTATCGACCTGCTAGAGGTTCTTCCAAAGCATTCCGTCATCTCCAAATAATACCAATGAAAGATTAACCTTGATTTTAAATTTGAAGATACCAGTTAAAACATCCCCCACCCCGCCAAAAGTTACTAAGTTCAGGACACTCATAAAAGATATGGATGTCATTAGAATTAAGAAGATTACACCTTGGACATTTGGGGGTGGATAATGGTGCAAACTTAGCGATCTTAGCAGGGGTATAGTAAAGCCTATTAATAACAAAAAATGGTTCTTTTTTAAGCTGTCCGGTTTAACATATTTATAAAGCAGCTTCAAAGAAGGTTTGTACAGTTCTTCGATCACAGACTCAAAGGCAGACTGATTCCAGACTGCATACTGCGGGGGAAATTCCATAACTTCCATCTCCAGAAACTTCTTATACCAGATGGAAACCTCCTTTCTTTTGGTACATACTTGTTGCAACAATTGCTCCGTCTCCCAATTTCCTTGTATATCCTCCTTTTTCGTAGTCCACCATGAGGCTAATTGCAGATATTTAAATTTAGATAGACCACTTCCTACCTTAGCTCTTAATACCTCCCAAGGAAACACTCCATCAGGGGATAGAAGCTCAGACCAGATTACAATACCCGCCCTTTTAATTGGGATTGCAAGGCTATCCGTCAAGCATAACGGAGTCCCTGGAGAGTCTCAGATTGGGGTGAAATCTGAATAGTACCCTATCCCCCATCTGCATCTGACTTTATATCAAAGACAAAGGGCTGCCCTAAGAACTTTCAGACGAACCCTTTTGAAGAACCTTGGTGCCCCAAATTTATAGAGAAAGCCTTTACCTCCTCCTTCCCCCTCTGACTTTGCCATTTCCCCCAAAAGTCTCCCCCACGATGTCTCTTCCGGTTTTACAAGCAGCATCCTGATGTTTTTAAATTGGAAGGTGACTAAATACCAGCTAATATCTGGAAGAGCTAACCCTCCTTTCATGAGCCTACGTCTTAGCTTTTTCCATGACAGTCTTGCACCCTTATTTGCCCAAATAAAACTTACAATCTTACTTTGGATTTTACTTATAATTTTACTAGGGAATTCCAGGGGGATTGCATTAAACAAATATGTCAGCTTGGGTAAAATGACCATTTTCACCAGGTTGACCCTACCAAAGATTGTTAGTGGAAGATTTTTCCATCTTGCAAATAGACGGTCCACTTCTTTTATGGTCTTATTCAGATTAATCTGAGAGATTTTGCCCAGATCTTTAACTATGGTAATACCCAAATATTTAAACTCATTACTCGTGGTACCATCCCAACTGTCGATGTTCCAACACATCACCTCTGTTTTGGCGGTATTTGCCAAAATTCCTGATAGTGAACCAAACTCTTCCAACAAAGCCTCAACCCTAGGAATTACCACCCCCGGGTTATCGGAATATAGCAACAAATCATCAGCATAAAGAGCCAACTTACTACAATATTGCTGAAATTTAAAAGGGGAAATCAAATCATCTAATCTTATAGCTTGTGCTAGTGGCTCTATATAAACATCGAACAACAGTGGGGAGATGGGACACCCCTGTCTGGTTCCTCTTTGGATGTTGAAGCTAGAAGTTAACATGGCATTTAGCAACATTTTTACCGGGGCACCCTGATAACAATTTATTAAGGTCTGAACAAAGATAGGGCCAAAGCCCATTTGCCTGAGTACCTCCCAGAGGAATGCCCAACAGACTCTGTCAAAAGCCTTGGCCGCGTCATAAACCACAACGGCCAAGGGATCCGATCGCCCCATTGCCAAATCAATATTACCAATTAGCTGTTGTGTCTGCTCCTGAATATATCTCCCGGGGATGAACCCTTTTTGATCAGAGTTTATCAACTGAGGGGCCAACTTGACCAATCTCCCTGCAAGAACGCTCATAAAGATCTTATAATCGGCATTCAGCAGAGAGATTGGTCTATATGAATCTGCTTTTAAGGGATCCTTCTGCAGGTTTCAAAATGAATACAATAGTTGCCTTTTTCCAAGATCTTGGAGCTCGACCTTCCGCACTATAGAGTGTGTTGAAAAGAATACCCAGTATCGGCACCAGTTCATCCGTGAGTAATTTGTAAACCTCACTAGGAAGCGCGTCCGTACCTGCTGCCTTATTATTCTTACACTTGCTTATTTAGACTCTAACTTCATTTTCAGTGATCGGGGCATCTAGGCTTTCTCGACCCTCATTCGTTAAAGTTGGGAAGAGTTTCCCCTTCAACCAAGTTTGAAGGGTTTCAATGTTAGGCACAGTTTCTTCCCTATATAGTTCTGAGAATAAAGAGAGAAGGCAGGCTTGCATATCCTCCATGCTACTTGACTTTTCTCCGCTTTCATTAATTATCAATTCATTAATGTTGCTTTTTGAGCGGTCTGCTCTTGCTTTCCATGCCAAAAGTGCTCCTGCCCTCTCTCCGTATTCAAAGTTCTGCATATTTTTTGACAACCACTGAGCCCTGCACTTATGATCTAACCTTCCCCTATATTCCTGGCGAGCGTCATCCAAATCTCTGTTGACCTGTGAGAGCCTATCGGTATTCCCATGATGATTCCGAGACCACTCCTCCTCCAGTGAAAGAATTTTCCCCACCAGGGTCTGTAACTCCCGAGCATCTGCCCTATTCTTAGAGCAGATAAGACTGTGTAGGATACCCCTTATGTTGACTTTAAAAGCATCCCAAACATAATCCATGGAGGTTGAACCAATATTGATTCTAAAATAGTCTACAGTGGCCGATTTAAGAGCCATTGCAATATCTACATCTAACAGCATAGACCTTTTAAGTGTCCATCTGGGACGTAAATTATGCCTTTTTCCAACAAAGGAGAACAATACCGGGGCATGGTCTGAAACGTGACTGAGCAAAACAGTTATACCGGGAATGTCATCCAAGCTTGGCCTGCCAGTTAGGACATAATCTATTCTAGAGGAGTGGCTGTGCTTCTTACTATGGAACGTGAACCCCTGTTTGTCACCCATCTTTGCCCTCGAGACATCCACAAGATCTAAGTCGTGTAGCAAATTGTTCAATGCCTGTCACCTTCGAGGGGCCCCCACATAATAACTCTGATTGGATCTATCTTTCATGGGGCCGAGAAGAACATTAAAATCACCTCCAATTATTATTGGTGATACCACATCAAGCATATTAGATTGTAATCCACAAATATATGTTGGGTCATCGATATTGGGACCATAAAAAGAACCACATGCTAACTCTAGGCCTCCAAAGTCTAATATGGCCACTAGCCACCTCCCTGAGTGATCCGAATGGATGGATTTGATGGAACATCCTGCTCCTTGTTTTATCAATATGGCCACCCCCTTGCTGTGGACTGTATGATCAGAAGAACAAAACTGTTTTACTCAGGAATATTTAGGAAAAATAATTCTACACTCTGCATGACTTAAATGAGTCTCCTGGATAAGACAGATTTGGGCAGGGGATAATTCTAGATACTTCAAAACCAATCTTTGTCTACGGGGGCACCTTAACCCATTAACGTTCCATGTAATAAACTTAACCTCGCTACTCACAGGGAGAATACCTGCCATCTAAGGGTGAAACCCATATCCAACTGACTTATGAATGTGAGATTGAGGATATTTTTTAAATTTTTACCCACTGCTCCCCACCCTGTGCAACCTACCACCACCCCCCCTCACTCCCCCAGTGACCCCCCTCCCCTCGGGAAACCCTCCCTTCTATTAGGCCTAGGCCTATTCGACCACTGTCCCATGGTCTAAAGAAAAAGTGAATAACTTAATATACGATCACAGGTCTCACTGGACGGGGCCCCCATACTCCTACCTTCTGCCTTCTCCTACTTATATTCCTGCTTATATTCCACCTTTAATTTTTTCTATAAGCAAATCGACCTCTTCAACTGAACGAAACATGTACATATGATTATTCCACATGACACGTAGTGATGCAGGGAACTTCAGTTGGGCCTTAGCCCCCAGTTTATTTAGAGCCTCCATTCTTTTTCCCAGTTCCCACTGTTTTGTTGCAGTGATGTGGGATACATCCGATCTGATGGTAAAAGAAAATGGACTGGAAAAGGATGTTGATGTTATACGACCTTCCTTTAAAGCCGATGTGAGGATGGCTTCCTTAACAGTGTACGTTAGGAAATTGATTAAAATTTTCCTAGGCTTTTGTTTCGCCGGATTTCTTTTGAATGGGTCACGGTGTACCCGTTGTATTTCTTGGGCAAGATCTATATTAGGAGAGTCTTTTAACACTGTTTCTTTTAGCAGAGAAATCACAAACCCTCTGATATCTGCACCTTCAATTGCTTCAGGAACATTAATAAGTCTCAGATTGTTCTTCCTGGTATGGTTCTCTAAACGCTCGAGATCTTCCTTCAGTTCTTTATTCTGAGTGGCGAGTTTAGCCATTTCTGTTGTTGAGGTATGGAGTGCCTCCCTAATTTTTGGTATCTCCTGTTCTAATGCATCAGTTCTTGATGAGACCTCCTCCAACTTCTGTGCTAATACCACGCAGGAGACTTAAATCGCTGCCTGGTTTGTCTCCGAAACTGTGAACCTATTTCTCATCTCATCTTTTAAAGACAATAAAATGTCAGCCAGAGAACCAGAAGAACCTAATGAACCTGATGAGCCAGTTGGACCTAAAGAAAACCCTGCGTCTTCAGTCACAGGTACGGGGTCTTGTTGACCTTCATAGGCCTCGCTGACCTCTAAAGCAGTAAACCTATGTGAAAGGCCAACTACGGGGTGTATGGCAGAATCGAGACCTCCAGAAGCCCCAGGAGACCCAGAGCCCGTCACCACATCACACAAAGAACTCGGAATATTCGGAGGTTGCATGGTAGATTGCGGGGAATCTGACATATCGAGGAAACTGCACTGGGCAGGATCTAATACAATATCAGACTGCAACCTGCTAGGGATTTTCTTATCTGAGCCCGAGATTGTGGAAGAGGATGTGGACAAGACCTTATAAAACGATTTTAAGGAGGGGGTTATTTTAACTTTTAAATCTGCTGTTTTCTTACCCCTTCCCCTACCCCTCCCTCTTCCTTTAACCCCAACAACGGGTCCAATATTGACTCCCTTGAACATGGCTTGTTTATCTGACACCCGTACTTCGACTACAGGTGTTGCTGTAAAACTGGGCAGACCTGGCCCGCAGCGTGTACCTGCAAGCTTTAGGTGGTGGTGGAGGGTCAAAATGCTGCTGCTCACTTGTCTCCGTACACTTAAAAATCTCCTCTAAGTTGCTGAAAACTCGTGCAAACAAATCAGGGAGACTCACTTGATGGCACCTGCACACGCAGTCAAAATGAAAGATTCGAAAGTCTTGAAAATGTCCAACCCGAGATAAGCTCTTACCTTCTTGCTGGATTTGAGCAACGATAGACTTCTTACCAAGATCAGGCCCCAGGCGCCCCACCTGCACAGCTAACCCAGCCGACTCAGCCACGCCGACTCCATCGCCATTGCCACCGGGACTCAGACTGGAGTAATCCCCAGTGCTGACTCTGCCTCCTGTACCCCGGACCTGGAAGTAGGCAGCACTGCTACGCCTCCACTCCCGGGCTGCACCTTCCCACCGTGATACTCAGAACGCCGGGAGACTTCCGCAGAGCTCAGGGGCCATAAGCGTGCAAAATGAAGGAGAACCAAAAAGAAAAGGAAAATGAATCAAGGCACCATAAGGTAGGAGAAAAGTGACTCAAATGAATTAATTATGGCATTCTGGAGGGGCCCCCGCTCGAGATCAGACGCTGACCCATGGGAACAGGAGCCGCGGCCGATTAGCTTACGGCCGTCATGTTCCCCAGCATCTGAGTGACAAAACACAATCTTGGCAGACGACCATATCCATGAATCTGTTAAGGGAGAAAAAGGAAATGCATGCATGATGATGGTTAATGATAAGTAGTACTTACTAACTACTACTAGACAATTAGACAGTACAGGGCAGCAGTATAATATGCAATTTGCCTTGCCTGTCTGCCCTCAGAGAGACCCAAATTACATACAGTTTCTGTTCCGTTGTACCGGGCTTACTTTTAAAGATAGCAAAGAAAATTTCAAAATAGCTGTAGGGATGAATTATAAGCAGAGAGCAAACATAATAACAACAACACACAGTCGTAATGATTGAAGATAAAAAATGAATCAAATTATTTAAAAGATGATGAATGTTGATACTGTTACTGTATGTTATCCTGGTCAAATTGGGGAGTTGCATCTCGGCATTCCTCTTGGTCCTCCCTTCCATGGACGCTCCGTCCATCAATCTTGGGTGCCGCCACTGCCTGCCTGGCGGATGCGGATTGGTAAGGTAAGTGTGAGTTTTTCCCAGTATAGCACAGGGTAAGGGCCGGCCTGTAATTGTAGATGGAAAAACAAAAGGGATATTGAAAAATCAAGGAGAAAAAAAATGCATAAATTACGGTGGAGTGCAACAAGAACACTTTCAGAGGCGGCATGGATACATCATATCTACTCTGTTTCCAGCATTAACCTACAACAACAGGACAGAGCAGGCCCATGGCACCCGTGACCCATCCTCCATTTAGCTTACATTTTGACAGAGGCAGACAAAGCACATATACAGCAACATAGCATTTTCCAAATTAAGTGACTAAATCAATGCACCGCTGTCAGTCATACCACTACACTTGACTCCACCACTACACAGACATGTAGGTCTGCTGTGGTTGTTGTTGACTTGTTTACCTTTTATGCCACTCATGAAACGCCCTGATTTATTCCATCAATCATCTCCGATCCTACTGAGTGACTTCGAAGATATTATGTCACTGTGGTCATCATCATGGTGTTGTCCAACTCAGAGTGCAGTGTACAGAGTGAGTCCACATTCCATATTCAAAATGCAATGGATCGGCCTGCAGTAGAAGTACAATTTTGTTATTAAAAAACAAAAAGGGAAACATTGACTTGAGTTACTTTTAGTGTGTAGATTAAATAATAGTACACAATGAATTCACTTCATGCACAACAAACAACAACAACATAAATCACTCAGTCAGCGTCCAATGCATGCCATCATTCATTACCTGTTCCTTCTCATCTTAAGTTAAGGGGCAGTCTCTCTCGGCTCGGAAAGGAGGATAGCTATAGTAGTCATCATGTTCCACTTCTTTTGGAGGGACTCAACAAGGCAATGTTTTCTTTTTTCTTCTATTATTCTACATCCAATCATCATCTGGCTTGAGGGAAATGGATTTAGGCGAGTCAGGAGGATGGAGGAGCAGGAATCAGAGGAGTGGACTTCAGTTAAATGCAGACAGCTGCAACTCCAATATGGCAATAAAAAGACTAGAAGACGGTGGTGGTGGATTTGTTGTGATTCGAAGTTTCGAACCAGAAAAACAGACACACACAAATAAAATTAAATAAGGAAGGAAGAAAGTAAGAAGTTCAAGCCTAGTTGTCAGGGAAGTATAGCTCGTCCTCAAACTCTGGGGGTTCAACCAGAAGTAGGTAATCATCTAACACACTACTTCCGTCACCTAAGTCGCTGCCCTCATCTTCCTGCGTTGATTCATGTATTGTGTAATTCGGCGGTATAAAGTGCTGATTCATTTTGATCACGGTTAACCTCTCCACATTTTTGGGCGAGAGACTGGTCCTTCTCACTGTTATAATGGCACCAGCAGCACTGAAAACACGTTCAGAAGAGACACTTGCGACAGGGCAAGCCAGATAGTTTATCGCCAGCCTGCTGAGCACTTGCCATTTGCCCCTTTTCCCATACCAATACCGCAATGGGTTTTGATCAATGTAGACCTCTGTTGGGTCATCCAGATAGGCCTGGACCATCCGCTCAATGTTCAGGGGTGCTACACTTTGTTTGGCCTCTTTTGTCTTTGCATCAGCACTGGACCTAGCAAGCCCTTGCTGTAAATACCAATCCTGTGCCAATTTTACTGCGGCTGATGATCCGGTTCTTGCTGTTGTCGATAGTGTTGGTGACCGCTTTGAGCCAAACACACTGGCCTCTGGCTCTTAAGTGGAACTTGACACCTGATGCCCTGCTGCAGTACTTGTTGTGGGTTTGAGTAGTGGGCCTTTAATTGTCAGCCGTTCATTTTCAAAGTCACTGGCTACCTTAGCTATCCAGGTTTTGTACCGGGCAACCTCCAGTTCTGAAAAAGGAATTAATGTCTTACTGTTCAGTGCCGATTTGTACAGTGGATCCAGAATTGTGGCACAAATGTAATGTTTTTCTGACACAATCTTAGTTTGCACCCTTGTATTTTCAGCTAAGTGACGGGATAAGCTCTCCACCAACTCATATGCTTCATTTTTTTCCTCCACACCTATGTATGCTTCAGACACCTCCTTCAGCTGTTGCTCTAGCATGTGCAACAATGGGATAGCTTGGCCCATAGTACAGTCCTCCTTGCTGACTTCACGTGTGAAGACCTCGAAAGGAAGAAGCATCTCTGTAAGAGATTTAACTAGGCACCATTGGTCCATCTGAAGGGTCATGCCTTTCACAGTAGCATCCCCTCTTTGCATGACATATTCATTGATTGGTCTGTACTGCTCAAACAGATGGTCAAGCATGTAATAAGTTGAGTTCCAATGTGTTGCCACCTCCTGGATGAGTGCTTTGACTGGCATTCTATAGTCAGGTTGAATGATCCTCATCTGCTTCCGGGCTTTAAAAGAATGGCTGAAATGTGTGCATATTCTTCGGCTGTTGGTAAGTAAGTCGCTGACTATGGCATCTTTTTTCAGAAAGTCTTGAACAATAATGTTAATGCAGTGCGACAAACACGGGACCCTGAAATAGCCACCATCCTCCATGGCCTTAAGTACATTACTGCCATTATCTGTGGCAACAAAACCAATGTTAAGCCTCTTGGGCGCAGCCATTCAAAGACCTTGCTGTCCAAAATGTTTGCAGCAGTATGAGATTTCTCCATGGCGAACATGGCTACAGTTGCATGTTTCCGAGTAGCATTAAAAATCTCAGCAGTGTCAACAGCACCTGCTTCAGATATCTTTTCTCTAACCCCCCAAAGAGATCCAGTGTGCAGTGATGCACATGTAATCAGTGGCTTGGCAACTGGTCCACATGTCTGTTGTCAGGTGGATATTGTGAACAGCACTCTGCTGCAAAGCTTGTCCAAGCAATTCCAGCACATCGTGATGTAGTGCTGGAACAGCAACTCTGGCGAAATAGGACCGGCTGGGAACCTTCCATTTAGGGCAGATGGCTGACACAAATTCAAGGAAACCCACCCCTTCCACAAAAGAAAAAGGGAGAAGGTCCAGCGCTAACATTTTAGCCAGCTTTGCATTGTACAAACGTGCCTTTGGGTGGTTGCGTTCGTACTGCCCCTCCGACCTAAGCATGCTGTCAATGGTAGGCTGGATTATTTTCCTTTGTGGTGCAGCTGTCTTCTTGAATCCAGTTAGGTTCAACTACGCATTTTTTTTCATTGCAGTACACGGTTGCCTTGGTGTCTCAGTCTGACTCTGAGTCTGACTCTTCTTACGGTGCCACTGAGATGTTGCTGAGGATGTGGGCGGTACCACTACACTGCTAGGGACAGGGCTAGAAATGTCTCCCTCTTGTTCACCTTCCACCGTGATCATATCTTCTTCTTCTACTTCTTCATCCCCACCAACAGCAATGGGTGCAGTTTTACTTTTTTGTACGCGAAGTAGGTGAGCCTCCCACTGGATCATGTGGTGTTTTTTTAGATGACTTGTTTGGCCTCCGGTACCATAGTTTGTACCAAGCTTACCCCGCCTAACAGCGTATCGACAAATTGAGCATATAGCAATGTTCTCCTCCTTACTGCTAACCAAAAAGAAGTCCCAAACTGGGGAGCTGAACTTTCTGGCGCTGCTGGAGGTGCCACTTTCAATGCCAGATGAACTGGAGGGTGGGCGTGGAATTTGTGCACTTACAGTACCACTACCTACTGAGGTGGTGGTTGAGCTGTATGTAGGTCCTTGCCGGGCCTTAGCAAATGCAAATATGGAAGCTGGAGGTGGTGTTACATGTCTTGGTGGTATCCGTACTACATCCCTTGCAATGACTTTGGATAGGGTAATAATGTTGGTCTCCATCTTCTCCTGGCCGGGAGTGATGTTGATGATGACTGGCTCATCATCATCATCCCCCTCTTCTACATCTACCTCCATAACTCTAAGGCTTTCTGGAACCTTCCTTTTAACTAGCCTTTTCTTGTGGCGTGCATCACTCTCAGACTGAGCTGGTGGCTTCCAAGTGGCATCTAGATCATCAGAAGCGGGGCTTGAAGAAGAAGTTGATGGACTAACCCTCCTTTTCCTTGCTGGGGATCTGGAAGACAATGGATCTTCTGAAAGAGTGGCTTGCTCTTCTTCGTCTGCAGGAAGCTCGATTTCCTGAACTGCCTCTAGTTCAGGAGGAACAACTACTATTGTGGGCTGTAGTTGCGGCTGTTGTTGCGGCTGTTGTTGCGGCTGTTGTTGGGGCTGTTGTTGCAGCTGTTGTTGCGGCTCTTGTTGCGGCTCTTGTTGCGGCTCTTGTTGTGGCTCTTGTTGCGCCTCTTGTTGCCCACTTATCTGCTGAGTTTTCACCTGCATTGATTGGGTACTACTTTGCAATAATGACATTTCAACATCACTGCTCGTTAGTAGATTGGCTACGTCTGCGACACTCATGGGCTTGGGCCTAGGTTGGTGGGGTGGGCCCGCTGATGCGGAGGTGCTGCTCCCAGCTTGGTCCCCGGACACCGCTGATGCAGGCATAATTTTTTGTTTCCCAAAAAACATATTGGCCGGCACACCAGTCTTGGTAAGTGGCAGTGCCACTTCCTTCTTCTGTTCCTTCTTCTCACTGGCAACTTTCTTGGTACTGGAGGACCTGGTACCTTTCTTTGGGGCCATCTTCTTCTTCCTTCCGATGTGAGCAGGACGCAGGTGCACAAGTTGCAGAGATGTCTGTGGTCACATGTGGACGTGACGTGGTGCGCAGCAGGACTTCTGTCTGGCAGTACAACGGGTGATGATGACACCTCCTCCTCTGTCTTTTTGTGCACCTAAAAACAAAGAAGCCAGGAGAAGAACATCAGTGAAATGTTGCATTTGTTGTTGTGGCTCAATTACTTCTAGTACAAACAAACAAATATAATATATAACTTAGTGTGTGGTGGTCACACTTGTTAGTGTTATATTATTCAATTTTATTAACTCAGTTTAAGTTATAAAAAAAAACATAACAGTGTAGCCTTTTGTGAGACTTTGACAACAAGGGTTTTCATGGTATACTGTGTACACTCAGGAAGGATAGGAAAGAAGAAGAACAAAAACCAAAATACAAATGTGATGGAAGTGGAACCTGTTTGGCATTAAATTATTTGCTCATCACGTCATTCAGGGACCTGCAGCTGGCAAAGGGAATGGATGGAAGCAGTAAGCCAAGAGGAACATAGGAAAGACATGCAGGCATATATGGCATATGCAGCACACTACTAAACTACCACCACAAAATGGCCACCAGCCACATGGACACTCACAGTCACAAGCAACAAGCAGGAGGCCTGGAAAACAATGAACTGAAACAGGCCTATAATAGCCAGGCAAAGGAGGCATGCTAAACAACACTGCTTTAATGCAATAACCTGCAAAAACGAAAATCCACAGGGCTAAACAAGGTGTGCACGTTACACAACAAACACACCACACACACACACACACAACAAAGGCATTTATTTAACACACACCCAAAAAGTGAAATACCCCCAAAAAACACATTTTGCAATTCAATCCAATGCCATCCATGCCCTAAATGATGTTTAAATTCAACAGAACACACAGAAACAGTTGTTTGATGCACCCATGACTACCTCTGAGCCTACTGGATGAAAGGCCTGTTGGCAGACTAGGCCACAAGCTTGCAGGCCTATGGCAAAAGCACACTGCCTGGCTTCAAAATCAAAATGTCCACCAGCCACATGGCCAGGCCCACAACAACAAGAAAGGGAAGACAGACAATGCAGGCCTATGGCAAAAGCACACTGCCTGGCTTCAAATTGGCCGCCAACCACATGGCCAGGCCCACAACAACAAGAAGCCTAGACCAAAAAGGAACAAAGGAAACACATGCAGGCCTATATGGCAAAGGCAGCACACTTATAACTAAAACCAGAAATGGCCACCAGCCACATGGACACTCACAATCACAAGCAACAAGCAGGAGGCATGGAAAACAATTAACTGAAACAGGCCTATAATAGCCAGGCAAAGGAGGCATGCTAAACAACACTGCTTTAATGCAATAAAATGCAAAAATGAAAATTCACAGGGCTAAACAAGGTGTGCAAGTTACACAACAAACACACCACACACACACAACAAAGGCATTTATTTAACACACACCCAAAAAGTGAAATACCCCCAAAAACACATTTTGCAATTTAATCCAATGCCATCCATGCCCTAAATGATGTTTAAATTCAACAGAACACACATAAACAGTTGTTTGATGCACCCATGACTACCTCTGAGCCTACTGGATGAAAGGCCTGTTGGCAGACTAGGCCACAAGCTTGCAGGCCTATGGCAAAAGCACACTCCCTGGCTTCAAAATGGCCACCAGCCACATGGCCAGGCCCACAACAACAAGAAGCCTAGGCAAAAAGGAGCAAAGGAAACACATGCAGGCCTATATGGCAAAAGCAGCACACTTATAACTACCACCAGAAATGGCCACCAGCCACATGGACACTCACAGTCACAAGCAACAAGCAGGAGGCCTGGAAAACAATTAACTGAAACAGGCCTATAATAGCCAGGCAAAGGAGGCATGCTAAACAACACTGCTTTAATGCAATAAAATGCAAAAAAGAAAATTCACAGGGCTAAACATGGTGTGCAAGTTACACAACCAACACACCACACACACACAACAAAGGCATTTATTTAACACACACCCAAAAAGTGAAATACCCCCAAAAAAAACATTTTGCAATTCAATCCAATGCCATCCATGCCCTAAATGATGTTTAAATTCAACAGAACACACAGAAACAGTTGTTTGATGCACCCATGACAACCTCTGAGCCTATTGGATGAAAGGCCTGTTGGCAGACTAGGCCACAAGCTTGCAGGCCTATGGCAAAAGCACACTACCTGGCTTCTAAATGGCCACCAGCCTCATGGCCAGGCCCACAACAGCAAGAAAGGGAAGACAGACAATGCAGGCCTATGGCAAAAGCACACTGCCTGGCTTCAAAATGGCCACCAGCCACATGGCCAGGCCCACAACAACAAGAAGCCTAGGCCAAAAAGGAACAAAGGAAACACACGCAGGCCTATATGGCAAAAGCAGCACACTTATAACTACCACCAGAAATGCCCACCAGCCACATGGACATTCACAGTCACAAGCAACAAGTAGGAGGCCTGGAAAACAATGAACTGAAACAGGCCTATAATAGCCAGGCAAAGGAGGCATGCTAAACAACACAGCTTTAATGCAAAAATGCAAAAACGAAAATCCACAGGGCTAAACAAGGTGTGCAAGTTACACAACAACCACACCACACACACACACACACACAACAAAGGCATTTATTTAACACACACCCAAAAACTGAAATACCCCCAAAAATACACATTTTGCAATTCAATCCAATGCCATCCATGCCCTAAATGATGTTTAAAATAAATTCAACACACACCAAAGGAACAGTTGTTTCATCACGCACCCATGACTAGCTCTGGGCCTACTGGCTACTCACAATACATTTTTTTTTAAATGATGAAAAGTACCAAAATTGTAGTTGCAGCAACTGCAATGCCCCAATCAAACAAACAACACCAACTTACTTGTAAAATCTCAAATCCAAAAGGCCTCAAATCCAAAAGTCCTCAAATCCAATGATATATGATGCAGCAGACACAAAGAGTGATCCTTCCAGGTCCAAATCCAAATGAAAAGTGAACAGGACATGGACAAAGCACTGGGAGGAGTCTGCTGGACAGGAACAGGATGTTGGAGACTCTGGGGCACTTCCTTCCTCTCCCAAAAAAAAGTTTTAAAACAAAGGACTCCTAGCACCAAAAAGTACAGCCAAATGTCAATCTGAGGAGTTTTTTTCATCCATATCATAATTTTCGAGAAGGTTTTATGCTGCTCCAGATATTATTCTTCTCCAGATTGCAAATTTTCTGTGTTCGGCATCGCGAGCTTCACCAAACTTCCGCCGGATGTCCAATGGCGCGCCCGAATGACGTGTTCGCGATCGCACACTCTCGCGGTGTCGGAAGGCGCGTCCGAAATGACGTGTTTGCGATCGCACACTCTCGCGGTGTCCGATGGCGCATCCGAATGACATGTTCGCGATCGCACACTCTCGCGGGATCGCACGGCCGGCTACCAAAATCTCGTGGCGCATGCGAACGGATAGGAAAACTCATCGGCGAACACAGGGATCCCGGTAAGTCGCTTCCGCGCTAGCAAAAACGCATTTTTAAAGCGTGAACAAGGAAAAAATTCCGCTACGCCGCGGTTCGCGGAATTTTCGGCAATTCCGCGTTCTCCGCGGAACGCGGAATTGCTAAAATTCCGCAAATTCCGCGAGCGGAGCGGAATTTACCGCCCAGGCTTACTACACCGTATTTTTTGAAAGGAAGATCTTTGAAATTTTTAGAACACAGTGCCATGCTATTAGAATTTATGAACTTTTGTCTTACTAACAACATCTTTCTATTACAGAAACAATTGTATAGACAGATACACGGCACAGCCATGGGCACCTGCTTCGCCCCTAACTATGCAAATCTCTATGTAGGCTGGTGGGAGAAGCAGGTGGCCTGGTCTGAAGCTAATAAAGCCTGGATTGCTAGTGCAATGGGGTGGTACAGGTACATAGATGACCTGTTCATCTTATGGAAAGGCCCACGGAGTGATGCAGAACAATATATTAAAGTTCTGAATCAGAATAATGTAAATCTTCACTTCAGCTGCAAAATCAGTGCGACTGAGGTACATTTTTTAGATCTTAAGATATTTATCGCTGAGGGTCAAATCTGTACAACACTATTACGGAAACCAACAGCTGGGAACTCGGTACTTGAAGCCACTAGTAATCACCCTCGTCCTCTGAAACAAAGTATCCCCTATGGGGAGTTACTTTGACTAAAAAGGAATTGCATTAGGCAAGATGACTATGACAAGGAAGCAATGGGCGCCTTAGAAAGATTTAGAAACAGAGGATACACAGAGGACGATCTTGCTCAAGCTCAAGAAAGAGCATCAAAAGTATCTCGTAACACACTTCTAAGAGACAGACCCGCAAAAGAGGAAGCGATCAATGAGTTTAGATTCATTACTACATTTTTGAATGATTCGATGGCGCTTAGCAGAATTATGCGTCGCCACTGGAATATTTTGAAAACAGTTCCTGTGATTGGCAAATATGTTCAAGATTTTCCAAAAATAACCTATAGGAAGAGTCGCTTGATCAGAGATACTATAGTTCAGAGCCATCTGTCCGCAATAGTGCCCAATCCTAGAATAAATGACATCACAGGATTTTTTCCTTGCACCCAATGCACAGCATGCAAGAACAGTACCAAGGTTCATACATACACTGTGCCTGGATGTTAAAGACCCAGAGACATTAAGAAATTTATGTCATGCAATACACCATATTGCGCATACTGTTTAAAATGTCTGTGTCAATTACTATACCTAGGTAGCACTAACCAGCCAACTAAACATCGTATTTTAGAGCATGCACGAGCAATTGAGAAAAATGATCCAGCATACCCAGTTGCTAGACATTTTGCTACCCATCAAACAGCAATAGAAATCCTTTGAGTTATTTTTGCATAGATCACATTCCGATAAATGAAAGAGGAGGAGATAGAGTGAAAAGTCTGAGACGTTTAGAGTCTAGATACATAGTAGACTTACAAACTAATATCCCCTCCAGCTTAAATACTGAAGAAGAACTTGCTATACATCTGGGTTAACAAAGCTGATTTACCTTAAGCAAAGTCTCTCCACAGGATGTATGTTTTGACAATAACTTCTATGTGACTGCCATATCTGATGAATTTGAATAATAAGCAAATAATCTTCGTATGAAACCTTAGCCCTTCCTTGTAATATTTAAGATGTTTTCAATTGAACCCATTAGATAAGAATAGGCAATGTATGCAATAATTTAAGCTCATTCAGACAGAGCAAGATGGCAGATAGTATGGAGATACCTGTTGCATATTTGCCATGTTTCCCTTTCTTTCTGTTTCTTTGTCCTCTTTGTTTCCTTCAATTATCTCTAAAGATACAATGGACATAATGTTAAATTAAGAGGATTAAATGCTCATTCAGAGCGAGATTGTGAACCCGATGTTTTAATGAAATACATTCCAAACTGAGTAACATTGAGATTAATGAATTATGGAAAGTAATATGTTAGATAAGAAATGAATAGCTAATGACCAATGAAATTGGGAAAGTGTGCAATTTGTCAGTACGAATACACTGCCACTAAGAGTTTGAATATCGTATTGCCCAGTATTCAAAGATGGCGGCTGCTATCTTGAGAAACTCTCTGTTACACTTATGTCCTATTTCTATGACTGTGTCCGCATAGGAAGTAACGTGGACTGTTTATATAAAAAACACAGTAAAACTGCAAATCACTGGATGTTGATAAAGACGTTTGCCGAAACGCGTTTGTTGTTCCTGTAACCTGATAATAAAGAACGGATTATTCTCCTGACTCGTGAGTGCTCTCTCTTCTTTTGAAGTTCTGGAGCTGGATATATATATATATAGAGAGAGAGAGGGATAGATAGATATATAGATATAGATATATCGATATAGATATATAAAGAGTTTATGGGTGTTAAACATATATGCTAACCTACTACAAAAGTTAAATTAGTATACTAGGTGCAATACTACTGAGTGATACTCTTTCTAACATATATTATATGAGTGGCTGTCTGACTATGTATCCTTGTGTGTATGGGTGTGTAAGTTGCTCTATGGGGGTATACTTGGGTGTGTGAGTGGCTGTATGGGTGAGTGAGTAGCAGTGTGAATGGCTCTATGGGTGGGTAAATGGGTGTATAATGACTGTATGCGTGAGTGAGTGGGTGTCTGAGTGGCTGTATGAGGGATTCATTGGGTGTGTAAGTGGCTGTATGAGTGAGTGAGTGGCTGTAAAAGTGGTAATTTGGTTAAATGAGTCCATGTGTGAGTGGCTGTATTAGATAGAGTGAACGTCTGTGTGAATGGTGGTACTGGTGAGTGAGCGGATGTGTGAGTGCTTGTATGGATGAGTGAATGAGTATATAAGTGATTGTGTGGTATGTGAGTGAGTGTATGAGTGCTTTTATGGGTGAGGAGTAAGTGGCTGTGTTGAGAGGCTGAATTGGTGAGTGAGTGGGTGTATGAGTGACTGTGTAGGCGAATACATGGGTGTGTGACTAGATGTACGGCTGAGTTTGTGGCTGTGTGAGTGGCTGTATGGGTGAGTGACTGGTTGTATGAGTAGCTGCATGGGTGAATGAATGGTTGTGTGAATGGCTGTATGAGTGAGTGAGTGCATGTGTAAGTGGCTCTATGGAAGACTGAACGGGTGCCTGAGTACTGATATGGGTCTGTGAATGGCTATGTGAGTTGTTGTGTCGGTGTGTGAGTGGGCATACAAGAGGCTGTATGGGGGTGTGAATGGTTCTGTGGATTATGTAATGAGTGATGTCATCAGAGATGTTACTGACCATGTCATGAGTGATGTGATATGTTAGGTCACAAGCAGTGCATTGCAGGGGCATAAGTTATAGTTAGCTCATGTAACTATAACTGATGTCTATCACTGGTTTTGTATGAGTAAAATCTGAGCCTAACTATAACGACCCTGTAACATTTGGTTTATTGAGTGAATTTCGAAGGTTTTTCAAAAACTAATTCCAAACTATAACATCCCTGTGACCTTTGGTTTTTAGATGAATGTCTATATTTTTTTAACTGATAGTGACATTTGCAGAGTGGTGGAGAAGAAGGCGGGTCCTCCGACCGGCTTTCAGGACTCCTGCTGTGTCAGACTAACTGAAGGTAACTGGAGGGCTTCTGGGTGCCCAGGAACCCTCAACATTTAAGAGGACTTAATTTCCCAACCAGCAGTGCACCAGGAGGCATGTATGCAGAGTTGTGGAGAAAGGGGGTGTGGACTCTGAAGTCCTCTCAGCAATTATGTTGTGTGGACTTACTGGAGGTAACAGGAGGGCTTATTGGCCCTTTAAGGACCCTCAGCATCCAAGGGGATTTCATCCCCCAACCCGCAGTGTACCAGGAGGCACATTTGCAGAGTGAGGGAGAAAGGAGGCTTGGCCTTCTAAGACCTCTCAGCAATCCCGCTGTGTGGGACTTACAGGAGGTAGCTGGAGGGCTTGTTGTCCCCCAAGGATCCTCTGGAGGCAACGGGACTTCGTCCCTCAAGCAGCAGTGCACCAGGAGTTGCATTTTCAGAGTGGTAGTAAAAGGGGGCGGGGCTATGGTGACTTCCTGGTCGTTTTTATAATTTTATTTTTATTTACTATGGGAGAGGGGCTGCATGGCCCCCCCTTCCCTGGGCCAATTTCAGCCCCAGGGAACCCCATCCCTGGGGCAAGGCAATTTTTATATTGGGAAGGGGGGTCATACTGCCCCCCTCTCCAGGCCGATTTCGGCCCTTGGGACCCATCCCCTGGGCCCGGCCTCTATAGTGTGTGCCTGGGGCCACCCAGGGCACCCACTTACCACTAATCCCTACTGGCTCTCCATCTCCTGCAGAAGCCGGCATTGCTTTTACACATAGGGAGCTGCTAAATATGCAGCTCCCTGTGTGTAAAAGCCAAAACATAGCAAACATCTATGTCCATGGAGTGGGCACCCCTGGACATTTAAGGAGCTGGCCCTGTGGGTCTGCAGTCCCCAAGATCATCTATGGCTCCAGAAGGGGGGCTGTGCGGCCCCCCTTCTTTCTTTAATTTTGCCCCAGGGAGGTGATGGTTCCCGGGGCTGCTGGGGGCTGTGCGCCTCCCCGTATTCCATTTTACATGAGACCCGGGAAGATGGTGGTCCCCAGGGCGTCTGGGGGTCCACGTGCCCCCTGCGTTTATTAAAATTAAAGGCAGGGGAGGTGGTGGCCCTTGGGGCTGCCGGTGGGGGATAATGGCCCCCCAAATTGTTTAACCATAAAGCCCTGGGGAGGTGGTGGTCCCTGGGGTGGGGGGTCCAAGAGGCCCCTCATTTATCAATAAGTAAGCCCCGAGGATGTAGTGGTCCCCGGGCCATCAATAAGCTCCAGGAGGTGGGCCTGTGTGCCCCCATTATTTATTAAAATACCCTCTTTACCTGGCCCAGGGTGGCAGATAATTAACGAAGCACAGGAGCATTTGGCCTTTGGGGGGGCTGCATGAGGTCTAGGGTGTCATGATGTTTCTCCTTTACCTCCTTTTGGGTTTTTTTTCTGTTACTAGATTCAAGCCGAGTCACAAGATGGCTGCCAACTCTTCCTGGTTAAAGAGTTGGCAGTCAATCAGAGCTCTGGATTTCCCCAAACAAGCTCATCTTTTTTTGTGATTAATCGCTGTCACCACAAAATATCCTCGGCCACAGATATCACTACTTATTTTTTTAATTTCTCTACAGCTACTGAACAGATTTACACTAAATATCAAAAAGCACAATCTGCGTAACCAAACCTACATTTCTACCAAATTCAATGTAATTCTGGCCAGCAGTTCAGGATGCATGTCCGACTATGCATCCTTTGGGAATTGACATGTGAAAAAACACTTTTTTGTTTGTCTGCTTTGGTGGATTTGGAGGGGGTAACAACTAACTGTACTCTTAAAAGGGATTTTCTAGAGTCTCTTAACTTAGAATTGGACAGGGTAACCACTGCACCCTTTAAACCTAAATCCACCTGTAATCCTACTACTCACATGACTCAATTGACATTTTTCATGAGGTGTTAATTTGTGATCTTATAAGATCTGGCACAATACCATGGATAATTATGCCTCCAATCTCAGTAGAGACCAGAGGCATGTCCTTGGAACTCTCCATGAGGACCATGATGTTATAAATAAACCTTCTGACAAAGGAGAAACTGTGGTCTTGTGGGCTGTGAACAAATATTGTACTGAGGCATATAGACAGTTGGACACTATTTGGAACTAAGAAAGAACCACCATCCAGTCCTATAAGTTTTCAAAAAGTAAATACTATTCTCTCTTACTAGCATGGAGAGACAGAGTGCTACTCAGCATGGAAGAATATCAGTTTCTTTTTGTAAAGAAACCATTGGCTCCCTGTTTTTATATGCTGCTGAAGGTGCATACAGATAAAGAGAACCCACCTGGGAGACCTATTATTTCGGCCAACAATAGCCTCCTTGAGCATACTTCCATCTATCTTGATTTTTTGCTTTTTCCTTATGTTTTGGCCTTACTGTAGGGACAGCAGGGATTTAATTACCAAAGTCAAGGATGTCCCTTGGCAATCCCATTCGCTACTTGTAACCATGGATGTGGTGTCCTTATACACCTCAATTGACCACAACCTGGGGATCCAGGCATGCAGATACTTCTTTCATAACAAAACCAATATGTAATATGATCATTCCAATATGCTATTGGAGATGCTAAATTTCAGTTTGAATAACACTTTCTCTGTGTTCACTGATAATTGGTTTTGCCAATTGGTTGGAACAGCCATGGAGAGTTGCTTTGCTCCAAGTTAGGCCGGTATTTTCTTGAGCTGGTGGGAGGCCAACCATGTGAGGGTGGAGGAAAATGAAAGGTGGGCCAGGTACATTACACTCTGGACTAGATATATTGATTACCTCTTTATTCTAAAGGAGGGTCCCAGACAGGAATTAGAGGAGTATTTGACACATTTCCTAAAACAATCTTAACCTTGCCTTCACGCATAAAAGGCATTCCACTAGCATGGACATTCTTGATGTCTCAGTCGAGATTTTATGATGAGTTACACTGAGCCTATGCTGGAAAAGCACTACTGGCATAAGCATTCTCCATGCGGGTAGCCATCACCCACAAAATTTGAAATGGAGCATCCCCTATGGGGAGTTGCTCAGGGCCAAACATAACTGCAGTACCAACCAGGCCTATGAAGAGGAGAAGGGCTTTATGACTGGCAGATTCAGAGTCAGGGGTTACCCTAACAGGGTTCTGAAGGCAGCCAGCAAAAAAGCATCACATACTACAGGAGAGACACTCCTGAACAAAAGGAAGAGAAATGAGAAGAATCAGGATGTGGTTAGATTGATTACTACACACAGCAGTGAGAGTACGGTCATCAGGAAGATGGAAGCCAAGCATTGGATTTTTGGTTTAAAGTGACTCAGTAATAGGCAATAAATTGACTCCCTTCCCCCAGATCACTTACCGCAAATCTAGATCTTTGTGAGATATTCTTGTACACAGTGACACCAGTACACACAAAAGGAAAGAGGGCTGGTTGTAGGAACAGAAAGACTTTTATAAATGTGGAAGGTGTAAGGCCTGTAGTACGAGCAGTAATGTCAAGACATATAGTATTGCCATTGGGAAGGTAATTTGGATAAAAAATTATTCGCCTGTGACAGTGATCACTGTATATACATTATCCAATGTATATGTGGTTGCAGGTATGTTGGGAGCACCATTGGCCCAGTCAAGAAGAGAATTTTAGAACATTACATTGCTATTAAAAATCTTGATGTTTCTTATCCTGTTGCAAGACATTGTGCCAGAGAGCAGATTCAGAATGCTGACCTTTTGATGTTTTTTCGTGTTGACAGGATTGAGAAGAATATCTGTGGTGGAAAAAGAGAGCAGCAACTTAGACTAAAAGAGTCAGAATATATCAACCTGCTTGGAAGAATATTCACTGGAGGCCTAAATGTGGAAGAGGAGCTTCATGTATACATCAGCTGATGTGGTAGTCCTTGAAGTCATCTTGCACCTTCTATTCTTTCTTTTTCTTTTATACTGCCATACAGTGTAGTTAGTTTTGACATCTATTATCGCTTGAGTCCTTTGAATTTATGTTGTTGTGAGTTACTGCATGGATGAGTGAGTGGGTGCCTGAGTGGCTGTAGGGATGAGTTGTATGAGTAGCAGTATGGGTGAGTGAGTGTTTAAGTGAGTGGCTGTATGAGTGAGTGGCTCTATGGATGATTGAGTGGTTGTGTGAGTAATAGTAGGGGTCTGTGAATGGGTATGTGAATGGTTGTGTGGGTATGTGATGCCATTAGAGATGTCATCAGGGATGTTATCAGTGCTGTCACTGACCATATCATGAGTGATGTAATATGTGAGGTAATAAGTAGTGCATTGCAGGGGCATAAGTTATAGTTAGCTCAATTAACTATAACTGCTGAATTTGACTGGTTTTGTGCAAGTGAAATCTGAGCTCAAGTATAATGTCCCTGTAAACCTTTTTTTTTTCCAGTGAATTTCTAAGGTTTTTTCATTTTATTTCCTAACTGTAACCTGTAACCTTTGAGAGGGAGTGTGTGAGTAGGTGCATGAGTGTCTCAGTGGGTTTATGAGTGAGTGTGTGAATGTCCTACAGGGTATGTGAGTGGGTACATGAGTGTCTGAGTGGGTCTATGAGTGGGTGCATGAGTGTCTGAGTGGATCAATGAGTGTCTGAGTGAGTGTCTGAGTGGGTCTGTGACTGGGTGTGAGAGTGTCTGAGTGGTTTGTGTAGGAAGCTAGCTCTCTATATAGTGTATTAAAATGAAGTACACTGTGCAGAGATTCCACAACAAATCAAAGACCAATTTTCAAAAATAACATTCATTTTTTATATACTTTTTCAGATCAAGAACTTTGTTCTACAGTAAGTACTTTAAAAGGTATGAATTTTTATATTTCGCAAAATATGTCGCTTTTGTGCGCAAATACATGCCTTTGAAGTCAATGGGGAAAAAGACAAAATGCATATAAAATCGCACAATCAATTTTCAAGGTTCACCTCTCAGATTTCGTTAGTTAGCACAGCAAGGTCCAATGTTCCACGGATTTTCTGGATCGTAGCGGATTCCACCAGGGGCAGGGTGCTAAGGTCATTGTTAGATAGTGCTCTATGGGAGAGGGGACCACTTGAGAACAACTACACACCGCCTTTGAAGCTTCCTGCTTTAGAAGACCATTCTGGAATGGAGGAGATGTGAAGCACCTCCACCTAGAGCAGGCTTTGTTTTGGGCATCTGAGAGTGCGGGATCTAACCCTATGAGGTCAGAAACATGTTTGTTGGTGGAAGGCTGGCTATGACTAGTCAGAGACCACACTACTGCTTGGTAGGTTTTCTGGAGACCTTCTAAAGAATCTGCTGTGTGCATTTGTTAATAAATCCAACACTGGCATCAGTGAGGATTAATTATTACAAGATGATTGGTACCAAACATCTTAGGGTCTAGTGAAGCCATCATGGAGCTAGGAAACACGTAATGACAAGTATCCAGGCCATGGACCCTCTATGGCTTCCCCGTGCACTTAAAATATCCAGGAATGGACTTGATATTGTAGGGGCATATCTACTCATGCAGATATGTCCACATATGTAATATAGTGCACCCTGCCTTAGGGCTGTAGATCTGCAGTAGGGCTGATGTCCCTTTACCTCATAAAGTGTATAGAGAATTGGCACACAGGGCTGTGTGCCATGTTGACTCCTCGGTTTTCTCTGCACCAAGACACACAGAATGCAATGGCAGTTCACATAGTCTTGGTGAGGGGTCTCTGGGGTAGCACAATTGGTGCTGCAGCCATAGAGGACCATCTTCAGTACCATGCCCTAGGTACCATGGGTGTCATTTACTAGGGACTTACAGGGGATACTTAAGTCATGCCAATCATGGTACAGTTTTAGAAAAGAGGTCTGGCACTTGGAACTTGGTTAGCAGGGGCCCAGTGACCTTACAATTCAAAATCACTTCAGGCATCAAGCAAAAAGTGGGAGCTAGCCATGTCAAGAGAGGAACTTTCCTACAGAAACAAGTGGAAAGAGGGAGAATAAAAGTCAAAATCAGGCAGCAATAGGCTAAATAAAGGTGAGAAATGAGCAGAAAGAGGCATAATAGAGGTCAGAAACCAGCAGCGAGCGTCAAAATAAAGGTGAGATACAAGCAGAAAGAGGTAAAATAAAGGTCAGCAACGAGCATGAAAAGGCAGAGTCAAGGTCAAAAGGTAGCAGAAAGAGGCAGAATATATATCAGAAACAAAGAGAAAGAGGCAAAATAGAGGTCAGATGCCAGAAGCAAGAGGCAAAATAAAGGTGAGAAAAAAGCAGAAAGAGGCAAAATAAAGGTGAGAAAAGAGCTGAAAGAGGCAAAATAGAGTCGGAAACCAGCAGCAAGAGGCAAAATAAAGGTGAGAAATTAGTAGAAAGAGCCAAAATAAGAAGCAGCAATGAGCATAAAGAAGCAAAATAAAGGTGATAAATGAGCGGAAAGAGGCAGAATAAAGGTCAGAAACAAGCACAAAGAGGTAAAATATTTGGAGAAACAAGCATAAAAAGGTCAGAAGAGAGCGGAAAGAGGCAGCATAAAGGTGAGAAACAAGCAGAAAGGGGCAGAATAAGGATCAGAAATGAGTCGAACAATGCAAAATAAAGGAGAGAAGTGAAGCAGAAAGAGGCAGAATAAAGGTCAGCAATGAGGAGAAAGAGGCAAAATAAAAGTAAGAAGCTATAGGAAGCTGTCTCTCTATCTAATGTAGTAAAGCGAAATACACTGTGCAGAGAGTCCAGTGAGTCCCATATTGAATTACAGAAGCAACGTAGATAATACTAACGCTCTATTTGTGGTAGTGTGGGCAAGTAGTTAGGCTTATCAGAGGGTAATGCTAAGCATTTGTTGAACTCACAGAGGTAATAAATGAGACACATGCTCAAGAATAAATCCAAGACCAATTTGCAAAAATATCATAGATTTTTAAATATTTCTTCTAGAGTTATGAATTTTTAGATTTCGTAAAATCAATCACATTTGTGTGCAACTACACACCATTGAAATTAATGGAGAAAAATGCATATACAATTATACAGTCAACTTTCAAGTTTCAACTTTCAAATCTCAGTTGTTAGCACGGCCAGGTCCAATGTTCCACCAGCGGATTCTCATCTGAGTCCCAGATTTGGCTGGGAGCAGGGTGCTGAAGTAATTGGTAACTGGTGGGCTACAGGAGAGGGGCACTTGAAAACACACTGCACAGAGGGACTTAAAGATAAATCTGATGGGGCCCACTTGAGGGAGCAGGTTGCAAGGGCCTCAGAACCACAGGAGCATGGCTGGATTGTCGTTACCGGGCCGGTCGGGCTGGGTGCAGAGCAGATAGGTCAGTTGGGCAGCTTGCGTCAAGATTTCCTTGTGGTCAAGGGCAGGCAGCTTGGAGAGGCGATTTCAGGACAGCTGGGCCACTCACAAAGTGGATCTCAGGGGTCTCGATGTCCCTCAATGGGTGCTTGCTTCCTGGGCTGTTGAAGTCTGGAATAGACTCTTCGGGCCCTGATTCACAAAAGTAATCTGAGACAAAATCCTAACTTTACGACTTTCGGTATTCACAAAGCACACTTAGGAGTAGTAAAGTTAGGATTTTGTCTCAGTTAAACTTAAGTTTTGGTCTTAAGTTTAACTTAAGACCAAAACTTAGGTTTAACTGAGACAAAATCCTAACTTTACTACTCCTAAATGCCCTTTGTGAATACCGAAAGTCGTAAAATTAGTATGTTGTCTCAGTTAAACTTAAGTTTGGATCTTAAGTTTAACTTAAGACCAAAACTTAAGTTTAGCTGAGAAACAATCCTAACTTTACTACTCCTAAGTGTGCTTTGTGAATACCGAAAGTCGCAAAGTTAGGATTTTGTCTCAGTTTACTTTTGTGAATATGCCCCTTCGTCTCAGTGCAGGCAGAGTCCTTAGTCCTATGTGGGTGTCAGGGGGTTCCTCCTCCGAGTTCTCTTTGGCCATCACAGAATCTAGCAGTGAAGTCGAGAAAAATCACAGGGCAAAAGAGAGTCTCCCCCTTGTGCAAGAGTTTTTAAAGGGGAGAGGAAGGCTCCAGATGTCAGGCACCTCTGGCCAATTCAAGGGTGCCAAGTCACCTCTCCACTCCATCCCAACCCTACTGCACAGTATTCTGGGACAGTCCAAAATTGCATCATCCAGTAGTCACTGGTCACATCTGCTCCTGGGGTCTCAGCTCTGCCCCTCGCTGACATCATTTCTAGGGCCTTGAGAACCAAAAGCTCAAAGTGAGCCCCCCTCCTGAGTTGACTCCAGTTGTCTGGACTCTCTCCTTTGTTCATTGACCTTGGACTGACCCATCCCTGGTACGGTGTGACAGCTGAGTGGTTGATACAGATCACTCCACCTCACCCCTTTCCTCCTCAGGAGCTGGGTGAAGTACTGCTAATTGCTCCCTTTGTGTGGGGAAGCCTTTGTACCTGCTGCTGAAGAGAACTGTAATTAACTGGGCACAGCAAGGTGACAAAACCCTTAGCTTGGATCCTGAACTGAGCCAGAAAAATATGTAAAAACTTTGGATGACCCATAAAGTGTACAGATTTTGGAAATGCCATAATTGATTTTCCTGGACAGGTTACACCCCAATTCAAGACATCAATAGTTCCTCAGTGCTAAAGAGAAGTGAATCTGCCCTCGAAGGCATTTCTCTCCATATATGTATGATGAAGTGTCACTATAATCAAAGCAGTAAATTACACTGACTTTCCCTATTAGTGTATACTAAACATAAGGCCTATCCAAGGTGAATATTTAGTCCCACAGAGTCTCCATTGTGCCATGTTACCTGTGCACCGTTACCGGGCTGCACACAACAGTAGTCTCTTGCACGCAGCCCATACACATGAACACACACATGTTCGCCCATGTTCACATGTAAACAGCCAAGTGCCCCTTACCCTTGCTGTGTCGCACTGATGACAACTGTTCTTCAAGTGATTCTGAGGAACATGCCCATGGCAGTTGCACTGCCTCTTTGCAAGCACAAACTATGCAGTGGGGAGTTAATGGCAGGGTAGGCAGGTACAGCACTGATCACAGGCAGACTGCTCACTTGGCAGCCTCCTATTTTATTTCAGCCACATATTCCCCCATTCATTTCAGAACCTGGATGGAAGGTCAATACTGTAATTTTTTTGTCTCTGGCTACTCTTCCTTCTTTTTCTGGAGGAAGACTTTCCTGAGGAAATCGTGCATGAACAAACTGAGCAGTTTCTGATGGAGCATGGAAGCACTTTGGCACAATACTCTAGGGCACACCTGCGGACTCCCACTACACTTGGGGAGTTGAAAGCAATTCAGGGCCTTATGCTGAATATAGGAATAGTGCTCAAACCAGCCATACAGTCTTACTAGTCTACTCGAATGGTTTGGGCAACATCCAGTCATAGTCTTGAGTAGCTGTGTAACATTTTAAATTCTTAAACCTAATTTGAAAAGAAAGATTCAAACCACTTTGTCCTTACTGACTCCAGTAAAGAGGCAAATATTGGTCTTGCTTTCGACTGCTTCCCACCTTCATCCTGCATAAATATGTGGCAGATGGTCTGTGTATCATATTATAAGGCCATTACAGTCAATGCATTGCACATAGCCATAGGCAGCACATACGCCATGATTTGACTCACCAAACCCTAAGGCCCTTAGTCTTTCCAGAAGTGCTCTTTAGGGAGCTTAGTAGTGTGTGCCACTGCATGTTTTACCTAGGTAGATTTGCCTACAATGGCCAAGAAATAGGCCTCAAGTGCATCCTCAGACACCCCCAGCTTACTTCCACACAGAGTTGGATTGAGTGCAGTGACTTTGCTGAAAGCACATTAAAGTCAAGTCTTCCTGAGCCAAGCAGGCTGTCACAGAGAGGTGCGAGTAAAGGTGCACATAGCACCCTTGCGTTATTAGGACTCTGGATGAGAAACAAACACAATTGGGTATTTGAAGCTTAGCCTAGGCTTGTTTTCACAAGAATATTGTGTAGTTAAAAGACAGATATTCAAGGTAGAAGCGAAGCATTGGTCAAATCACTAACTCCCAAAAGTGGCTGGCAGTATGTGTAGTGGTGATTTTGTAACTGTTGGCTGAGAGAATTTGTAGCTTTTGGCTGTGGATGTTGGTAGGCAAAATGTGTATCTGTATCCTGCCAATGTGAGTGGCTGTTCACTGCTGATATGAGTGGTTGTTGGCTGGCAAATGTGTGGCTGTTATTTGGCAGAATGAGTGTGTTGGTTTGCTAGAGGTCTGTTTGTAAGTTGGTGGATGAGTGTTTGAGGAATAGTGTGAATGACGTTTCTGTCCTGTGGGCATATGGATATAATGGCCCCTTGAATAGTGGCTGTTTACTGATGTGAGTGTTGTGTGTGTTGTGGCCATGGCCGTGGCAGTGTGAATGACTTTTTGTGGAGTGCATGGAAGGCATATGAATGGGCCTTAAAGTGGTTGGTGACTTGACATTCTTAACGGCTGACTACCACAAAGTGATGGCTTCAATATTCTGATATTGTTATTAGTATTGACATTCTGACCCCTTTACTACTGGTAGTGCCAAAACCAATCAATCTAAGTGTGCACTTCAGTAATTGATAGACTCCAAAGGAACACTAACAACCACTCACATTTTTAAAAATTGAACACCCATTGGGTGCATTGTTGCCCCCTCACTTACTCACAATGTTCTATAAACTTCAAATCTTTCCTAAATGGCGTGAATCACACATTCTCCACACATATCTGTGATGGAAACTTCCAGAATCTGTGAGTATCCACAAAATTGCTACTACCCAGTGTTTCCACACTTAAACTGATAAAAATGCTGCCTCAGTTGTGTGGCTTAGCCTAGCGCCCACAACACAAACAGTCCCAAAACACAATGTGAAAACATTGGCAATGTGGGTAACTGGGAATTTTGGGCCTGGGATCAGTTGCAATCCAGGAAAACATTTTATTCCCAGAATTATTTGAAGACCTGGGTGAAGAGGGTGGTGTGATATGCCTGAATCTCCCAAGGATTTTTGTTACTGAGAACCCCTAGCAAACCTCAAACTTTTCATACCAACACATATTTTCCTTGCTTTTCTGTGAGAGAAAGTTCCAGAATCTTTGAAGGGCCGCATATTTCCTCACACCCATAATTCCCTCACTTCTCCTGATAAAAGGTTACACTAATTGTGTGGTTTGATGTAGTGCTCGCAACACAAAAGCACTGAACATTACATGGACAATATCAGTGATTGGGATAGCTGTGGTATTTGTGCATGGGCTTGGCTGCCTCACAGGGAAGCCTACCAAACCCAGACATTTTTTAAAACTAGACACCTGTTGGAAGTCGTCTGTGGATCCATTGACATTTTCTTACCTACAAAGCCCTGCAAACCTTAAACATTGGCTAACATCATGCAATTTGCTCACATTTCTGTGAGGAAAAATTCAAACTATTTTTTCTGAAGAATTTCTACCATCCAGCCTTTCCACACTTGTTCTGATAAAAGCCTACCTCATTTGTATAAAAGTTATAACTGTGCCTAGTTAGGGACAGGAATGGATCAAACTTGGGACAATGGAATTTCTCACGAATGATTAAGTTAAACAGGTGACACAAGACATATTAACTTGCTCTGCTTACAAGTTTAATGGCGAAAGCCAGATGGAAACAGGCCCAGTTGGATAACAATCAAAGCAAAAAGCGATAGTGCAGCCTGAATAGACAGCTATCGACTGAATATAAATGTTAAGATATGTTGTGTCTATTGTTAAAATCATTACCCAAAATATTTTATTTTTGGTATTTTTTTTATTTTTTGGGGAATATGTCTTGTTTTAGCCAATTGGAATGTTTAAATCACTTGTTTGAACTGAAATCTGAGTGTGTTCTTGAGATTTTGAGGGTTATTGTTTGCTTTTGTGTATACCCCTAGCAGCCGCGGTCTGTGCAGGTAACAGCGGTGGGGTGGTGAGGCCGTGTAAGGGGGGATTTCGAGGGACGATGCCGAGGGAAAATTAGATAATTAATTTTCCCTCATCATCGTCCCTCGAAATTCCCCCTTACACGGCCCCACCGCCCCTCCGCTGTTACCTGCACGGACCACGGCTGACCCCTAGCCATGGTGGTCTTTTGATTAACCTCTTGTTGTAGTTAATCATTATACCAGTGACATGATTGGGTACGTCAGCACACACTCCTACACAGGGCTGTTGGTAACATAAGTCAGTGATGAAGGAGCTACATGGTTGGTGGATATGATTTTTTCTTTTTTAAAACCTGCACTCCATTTTAAGGTGATTTTTGCTACACAGACATTGCTTGGTGAGTGAGCGCCCATGATTTTTTGTTAATGCTCCATGTTATTTTTCTGTCGACCATGAGACCTCTATTCTGGCATGAGACTCAGCTTCACAGTGAACTAGACACCCTTTGGTTACCACTTGCTTGCAAGGCTGTGTTTTTGTCCAGATTGTTGATTGATATGCAACTATTTTGAAAATGTTTAACTTCAATGCAAAATGCACCAGCCAAGCACCTAACCAGTTTTAAACATGTGTAGAGAAACAACATGTGACACATGTCTATTTCAAGAAAGCTATCTTCTTAAAACGACTGGTTTCACCACAAACCCAGGTGTTTGCCTCTGAAAATGTTTTTCTTCAAATGTCAGTACATTGGAGAAGGCAGTAGAATTGCTGTCACAGGATTCAACATGTGAAGTTTTAGATACCGGAAATCAGACAGGGTAAAATGATATATGGCCAGTTCCAAACAGGAGAAGTCCTTTAAACTCTTTAATGCTGAAGCTCCCTCTGGCCCCCAGTGCATATCCTTTTTTTGTGGTTTGAGGCACTTTGACCCTAACCCTTCTTAACTTTTTCCATGATAGGTTTTCAGGTCAAATTTATGTTCTTTTTTCCCATATGTGGGCAGTTCTAAAGTTAGCCAGTCCCCTCGAGGGGCATGTGTAAATAGTCAAAATATAAGAACATTGCTTTTTTGGGGAAAAATAGGAATAAATTGTATGTTTTCTCTAAAAATCACAGCGACAGACATTTTGCTCTACTGCGATCACCCTTACCCCAGCTTTTGTACACAAGTAGAGTCATGAAAAACATTTTTTTCACACTGTTTGCATTTTTTATAGTAGCAATCAAATTTACAATTTTTGTGGATTCTACCCACTTCCAGTTTGTGGTGGAAACTCGTGTGAAACCCAACGGGTGAATCTGGAAAGCTATACATTTCTGAAATTTAGATAAAATTTGGAATGCAGTTAGTGGAAATTTGAGTAGATCGCTTATGGATTTTCCCCTAAAAAATGACAATGGAAATATAAAAAATGTGATAATTAGTATGACACAATATACAATGGTGTCAACATTTTCATATGTAATATTATGCCCTGAAGTCTAATTTACAAATGTAATACACAAATTTATTCTGTAAGTCTTTTGTGGTTGCAGGGATATATTGTGTTTGTTGGTGTTCCGAAAACAGGAGATATCCAAATCCAAAAGCTGAGCTGTAGCTTCTAATGATTTAATTGTCTACAGACAACACAGCAAATCATATGACAAATTGTAATGCATGATTAATGGATATGAAGGAAAGCTATGCATGTTTAGTGTATACAAGTTAATGTGTTAATGTGTTGGCTATTTGTAAATTTCTTGGTAACAAAGGTACCCCATTTCGATGGATGGGCCTATAGTCTAAGGCAGGAAAATCCCTACAATGCAACAAGAAAATATTAAGATTTTATCTTTTCAAATTGACCCTTTCTAGCGATATGGATATCTGCAGTATTTCTGAAAACTAAATAACCAAGGGAGTCTAAGGTGGTGTGTATTGCATAGATCCCACTAGGTTTTCTTACCCAGAATACCTTGAAACATTGAATTTTGGCTTCTATCACAGATTTTCTTAACAATTTTGCAAGGGAAATTTCCAGAAGCTGTTTGAATCAGTAACATTCCTTCCACCCAGCATTCCCACTGTTCTCTGGATAAAAAGGATCCACACTTATGTTACTAGGACTATCTCCAGCAACAGAAATGGTCAGTTTATGGACCAGGTGTAGTCACTGTGGTGTAAAATAGGTTTTTCAAATGAATTTAGTTTAGGTCCATGGCAATGTTTCAATCCTAAGAAGCGTGGGAACGTGGGGTGGTACGTCTTTGGTCATTGTCTGGAAGTGCCTGAGTTTTCCTGCCTAATATAGGAAAAATAGCCTTCTTTGACCCATCCCTTGACAATTGTGGGGGATTCTGGGTAAAAAAAAGAGGCTGGAATCCACTCAAGCTATTATACAATCGTAGGGGTCCATATTAACCATAGATTTATAGAATCATAGATTAAAAACATTTATGTAAACAAGATGCAGACTTTAATCAACATGCATATTTTTTACTTCCTGTGTGTATGTGTGTGTGTGTGTGTGTGTGTGTGTGTGAGAGAGAGATACAGGAGACTTTCTAAAATGAATTTATGACATTTCCTAGGAAAATTATTACATGTTAATTTCACTAGATGTAGCAACCCTGCATACTAGCATTCATCACAGTGATAGGATAAATGCAGTGGATCATTTCCTCTGGGAGAGGACCTTGAGAATATATAAGCATGCACAGATCTTGTTAATGATGATCAGATGGTGTTTAGGGAACATTTTTTTCTTATTCAACAAAGAAGTTTTCTGAGAAAAAAGGGTACTGCGATGGGCACCTAGTTTGTCCTCAGCTATGCATGTTTGTACATAAGCTGGTGGGAATAGCAGATGCAACAGCATGGAATGAACATTTGATCCTGTGGGTCAGATTTATTGAAAACCTTTTTGTGATTTGGAAAAGCTTTGTTGAAAGCGTGCATATATTTGTGCGAGAAATCAATATCAATAATTTGAATCTACAATTCACAAGTAGCATTTGAGAATTTTTACGATCTAACTGAAGTCTTTAAGGGTTGAAAGACTGAAACCAAATTGTTTAGAAAATCCACAGCAGGGTCACTGCATTATACGCTACACATTTACATCCAAAAATTCTCAAGGCAAGTATATGTTATGGGGAACTTTTAAGATTAAGAAGAAATTGTAGTAGAAAAAAAGATCCAGTGATTACCAACATGAAATGATTGACAGGTTATCAAAAGACGTTACCACAGGGATCTATTAGAGAAATCTAAACCCAGAGGTAACTTGAAAAGTACAGAATCCAATCTTTTTACTAATAAAGGCCCGATTCCGATGCGGGCAGGCGGGGCTTTAGACCGTCGGTCGGAGCCCTCCTGCCCGCATCGGAATGTGCCGTTTGGATTCCTTTACGACCGAGCCATTCTGATGGGCTCGTTCGGAAAGGAATACGACTCAGTTTTTTGGATGGCTTACGACGGGCTCGGAGTGCCCGTCCGCCATCCGGAAAGCCTTCAGTTCTCCCCCGGCCGGCTTTTTCAGGCCGAGGGAGTACGATGGCAGTTTCCCACTGCCTTTTTGTGCCGGTCTTTCCGGGAGAAAAAGACAGTGGGAAACTGTCTTTGGGGGCTCCCAGCAGGGCCCCAATGGGTGCGTGGCTGTCGAATGACGGCCTAGTAGGTGCCCCCCTGTTGATCCTTGCACCCGGTGGCAGGCACCTTGGGGTGCCTGCCACTGGGTGCAGGGATGAACTGCACCTCTTCACTAAACGATGCAAGCATGCATTCATTTTGGAATGTGTGCTCACATTGTTAAGTATAGGATTGTGACCAAACATGGTTTGGTTGCATCCTACTTGCAGGTCTGTAACCAACAACAGGAGGTCGGTCGGTAACAGTTCCTGACCGATGTTGGACGGACTCCGGTCCATCCGACATCGGAATCGGGCCCCAAGTCTACTCATAACGAGAAGCAGTAAGCTCAACATATTGGACTCATCACCAAGTATAACAGTCAAGATACCTCCATTCAAAAGATACTGCACAAGCATTGACATTTTATCAAAGAAGACCCAATAATTGGCTCCAAAATGCCAATAACTCCCAGCATTTCTTTTAAGAGAGCATGTTCTGTGTGTGACAATTTTGTTAAAAGCAGTCCTGAAATGACCACTCAAAAAATCTTGGCTTATTACATGTTCTATAGCATCATTTGAAACTACATCATTGATGACAACACTGTGCATGACGGGGGCAAGAGTTATGGTAAGTACAGAAGTTATAATTACTAGAGAATTTCTGTAACGGGTGAATTTCAGTGTTTTTCTTAAATTGTGTTAACTGAATAGGAGAAAGGAAGAGGTTGCAGTTCTCTAACCTCTCCATACCAGGTGAGCTGCTCTCAACGCACCACAGGGAAAGCAAGCATCATTCGCTCTGCCTTGGCATTACAATTGGAGACAAAAAGAGTAGATTATAGCCAGTTATAAATTATTCTTGAAAATATATGGAAAATGCCCGCACTACATGCCTAGCCCACATCACATCAGTAATCTTGAGAAAAAACTATTATTCATATGATTCTTGTTATCACTGACAATAAAATTTAAAAGTGCATCACTTTGAAAGTGAATTATCAGTGAACACCTGGAGTATAAAGAAAATGTTTCGGATTAGAGCAAGAAAAACAGTAGGGCTATGCAAAGCACCATAAGTAAAAATATATTGTTACCAAGACCTGATTGCTAGTTACACAGATTTTGCTGTGGGAAAAATGGGAGCACAGAATGTCCTGCTAGGCGTAATGAAGTACAGTCTGAACAGTTCTGATGAAAAGTTCTAAGGTCTAATTCCATTTTTATGTAGTGCCTAACTCCTTTTTAGGCAATGTAAGTTGCCATCTTCTCAATTTTAGGTAATGGCAGTCAACATTTTCCAGAATTTATGCAGAATCCCTGTAATGTCTGCCATTGACACAGATGTCATCTGACATTATCTTTCTAAGAACTGTAAAAGTGTCAAGTCATTTGGCTAATGACATAGATATAACACCTGATGTGACATCCGGCTGGGACAAGTGTCTACTTATCACCATGTTAAGGCCAAATAGGAACAAATACAGCCACATCGCCAAATTAGTGTAGTCTGATGTCCTTTCACTTTACATGTTCATAAGTAAAAGTCTAGGATGCACACCTTGATACACATAATTCATGTCAGACATTTTGTGAAAGCATGCCAAGACAATTCATGTGTATCCACTGTGTTGTTGCTGTAAAACCCTAAATCTGTTCTACCAGATTTCTGTCTCTGGGTTTAGTGTGACTCAAGTGACTGCCTCAAACTGGATTTTATGGTTAGATATGGAGGACACTAGGATTACCACAGTAAGCTCCCCACAAACACACACACCTTCAGTAGGCCCTGGAAGGTTTTACCCCATTGATTAGGGTGTGCCTGGGTGTCATTCCCACCCATTAGCTTGTGTCAGACATAAATGTGGCATACCCAGGCACCCACTTTAGAACACTCCTGGACCTGGGAAAGAAGAGAAAAGGACTGAACCTGCTGTCTATAACCTGAAGAAAGCCATAAAGAACTGGACCTGCTGCCTCTTAAACCCAGGAAAGAAAGTAGACTCCAAGCGACATAACTTTGAAATCCTTTTCAAACTACAGTGATACAACAAGATATAAGACCCGTTTACTGCAATTGCTCTGCTGACCAGTGGCAACTGGATCTGGACTGGACCCTTCTGTTGGGCTCTGCCTGACACCCTTTAAGTCTCTAAGTGCCTCCCCTGGGGGGCTGGGGGCTTTAGAAGTGCACTCTGTCATTAATTTGGGACTTAAAGGACTAAGGACTGGATATGTTAAGTGTTTTTCCAGTCTCAAATGGCGCGATTCACAGAATTTGGGCCGTTTGCAACCAGATATCCCTTTATTCTCGGGGACGTAGTGGATATTAAAAAAACAGTAAAAACAGGTCTTTCTTGGAGTAATGGTCCTATGACTCTAATAATTTGCCAACATGTTTCAGCCCAAAAAATAGTGGCCTCAAGGGTCCTGGGCTTTCATCAGGGCTCAAAGGGTTCCCTCCCTGGCGTTGACAGTGATTCACTTTATATATATATATATATATATATATATATATATATATATATATATATATATATATATATATATATATATATATGTTTTGAAGGAACAGACAGCTGTAACCTTCGTGCACCGTAAAAGGGGAGAATACCTATACCCCTTCTTCAGGTACATGAAAAATTCCGCCTGTAAGGGAATACAGAAGACAACAACGCATACAATTAAACCATTCAATAATTGTAGACTTAGTGTGTGCCCACACCCATCATGCAAGGGTGCTCATACTCCAATCATTAGATCACATCTGGCCCGGTAGGTGGTGTGCGTGAACTATCGCACCTTATATTGTATTTTCTTTAGTGCATATCTCCTTGTAATTCTCCTAGATGCTCAAATACACCCACTCATGTCCGATCCATAAAATCCATTCATACTTATTGCCAGAATTCTGTGTCAATCATTGTGCGTGGCATGCCAAACATGGAGATACCGAATGCCTTTCAAATTATCAGTTTGTGCATCACACATACAATAGTGGTGGAATTGCTCTAAACTGGAGGATTACAATAAGGAAGCCAGAAATCTCACCATGAGATTGGAGGCGAAGGGTTATCCGCAGAAGGTCATCGAGCAAGCCAAGAAGAGATCACGCAATACACCACATGAAGCCCTGTTGGAAACCAACATCAGGAAAGAAAACAAAGCACTTCTATGTGTTACCACACACAGCTCATCCTCCAATAACATAAACAAAATCATAAACAAAAACTGGCGCATTCTCACGTCCAACAAACTTACATTTGAGAGACCAATGTTCTCGTTCAGGAGGAATCGTAGTATCAGGAACACACTGGTTCACACGGACAACTGGGAACATACACGTGAAAGTCAATTGACCTTATGGAACAAACCACCTGTGAAGGGCCACTTCCCCTGTGGAAATTGTGTGGCATGTCCCTTCACCAAGCACACCACCAGCATTAACCTAGGTCTCAAGTCTGACTGGGAGCAAAGAGACCACACCAACTTCAATACGTCTAATGTGGTCTACATGATCAAATTCCCCTGTGACTCTAGGTATGTCGGTATGACAACCAGGAAAATCAAGCTACGGATTGATGAACACAGAAGCACCATTAGACATAAAATTACAGCAACCAAACTGACGGCCCACTTTGTTGAAAAGAATCACGACAACCAAGACATACAATGGACCATAATTGAAATAGTTAAAGAGGGCCCTAATCTCGCCAAGAGACTCTTGGAGAGAGAACAACGATTGGTCTACAGGATGGGCACGGACAAACAAGGACTGAACGACCCAATCCCGTGGAATACGTTGAATAGGAACTAAACCAGACATGGGACCATGTAACCTGTTTGAAATCCACTCTGGCAGATCCCCTAATTACACTGGGTCACCACATGGGATCACCAACAGTCACTTAGTACTGCGAGTGTCCTGAAGCACATTGTCTTACCCTCTGCCCCGTCTTTCCATTTAAAGTAAGGTATTTCCTCGCTTGCATTGCACGAATTAACACGTCATCATAAATTTGCGGTTTGAGCACACCATATTTGACTCAGCATCAATCTGTCATTAGACATATTGGTTGTTGACTCAATCCGGCACGAATGGTCCGAATATTGGTTTTTTCAGTACTCCTCCCGAAACGTAACACCTTAGAGAAGGTGGCTACTTCCTTTGGTTCTGCATTTATTATGTCTAGTTAGACTATACATTATCATTACTATATTGCGGTGAATACTCTGAGTGTCGTGTATTTTGCACGAACCTACTATGTCCACACTAAGTTAGATTATAGCCTAGCGCGACACATCTCTAACCAGGAAATACCTACACACACCCGTATTCAGCATGCACGGGCTTTGTTCCTTATGAATTAGGGCTAAGCCACCCCTGTTCATTTCTAATTTTATTTGTCCTGGGCACTTTTTCCAAGCTTCATTAGAGTTCTAGGAGCATAACAGTGTAGTAGTTACCGCAAACTTTACTACAGTTCCCATGAGCATCAGGGGTTTCCTGTAGTCTCGTTGACATACGCGCACAGGAAAGGACGTCTCGCAGAGGCCCCGCCCCTCAGACGTGCCCGCATCCGGGACAGAGACTAGTTGGCTTGTACATACAAGCGGGTTCTCCGTCCTACTCGTCGCAAGAGCCGGGATATACGGATACCAAATAGGTGGCCCACGGGGTAGGACCTTTGAAGTAGTAAGTTGATTAAGCTACAGCCACGTTTGATTAAGGTAATGCGCATGCTATTTGTATAATTGCAGCTGAAGTTTAACGCTTTAGCTTTACCCACTCTCCCAACTGCGTGTGACTACAAGGCAGCCCGTGCCGTTATCCAAGAGATACAAGTTGTTCCCCCGAATAGGGTAAGGGCTCGCGAGCGCCACTGGACACAACACTTGGAATATAGGCACTCGTCCTCATTAAATTATGCGTGACGCAATTCCACCACTATTGTATGTGTGATGCACAAACTGATCATTTGAATGGCATTGGTATCTCCATGTTTGGCATGCCACGCACAATTATTGACACAGAATTCTGGCAATAAGTATGAATGGATTTTATGGATCGGACATGAGTGGGTGTAATTGAGCGTCTAGGAGAATTACAAGGAGATATGCACTAATGAAAATACAATATAAGGTGCGATAGTTCACGCACACCCCCTACCGGGCGAGATGTGATCTAATGATTGTATATTAGCTCAGAGTCACTATCACGCACTAGTGATTAGACAACCCTTGGAGTATGAGCACCCTTGCATGATGTGTGCCGGCACACACTAAGTCGACGATTATTGAATTGTTTAATTGTATGTGTTGTTATCTTCTGTATTCCCTTACAGGTGGAATTTTTCTCGTACCTGAAGAAGGGAGATAAGTATTCTCCCCTTTTTTAAGATGTACGAAGGTTACAGCTATCTGTTCCTTCAACACATATATATATAGAGTGAATCACTGTCAACGCCAGGGAGGGAACCCTTTGAGCCCTGATGAAAGCCCAGGACCCTTGAGGCCACTAACTTTTGGGCTGAAACATGTTGGCAAATTATTAGGGTCATAGGACCATTACTCCAAGAAAGACCTGCATTTACTGTTTTTTTATTATCCGCTACGTCCCCGAGAATAAAGGGATAACTGGGGAACGAAGTAGGATTTTTATCTTTAAGCCCCCCTGGCCTACATCTCTTAAATACGGTCAAGCCCACCCTGACCTTTAGGAGTCAGGGTGAACCCTGACACCAATAGGGTGTGTGAGGGTTAAATAACAAAAGGATTTGCTTCCTTTCCGCAGTCTGCGGTGTACGCCACATAAGGATTTTAGGACCTCTAGAGCGTAGTTCTGGATGGATAAATTTAGGATAGGATCCCTTCCTAATACCAAATCGCAGTGGTATCTAAGAATGTTTTGAGACTGAAATATGTTTGCAAAACATTTATATTTTACCACAAGTAGGTATTAAGCCATTTGCAAATGGTAAGGGGCAGTGGTGCCTGCTCTAGGTCCCCTCGCAACTCCTGTGCCTCCGGCCTGTGGGTCCTCTTGTGGGTCATCTTTGCTTTTCGAAGTCCTCCATAGAGATCGACGGAGGTTTCTGACGCCACTTCAGACCTATGCACTTGGATTCCCTGGGATAGGTAACTCTGGTACTATGGTATCCACGGGTGGGGTGGCCCTTCAACCTCCTAAGTTCCACGGGGTTTCTTCAAAGTCCACTCAGAAGGGTCCTTAAACATTAAAACTGCAACTGCGACTCTCCCATAGAATTGTACAGCGCATGTGGTCGTGTTCCCACACTGCACCCGTCCTCCGTGGGGTCCCTACTTACTCACCTTGGGTGATTCCTTGGGGTCCCAGCAATTCTACATCCTCTAGACACTGTCTTGACTTGAGTCGTGGTTTTTATACTATAAGGTTGCATTCTGGTAAAACAAGCTGCTTAACATTCCTTCAAAATTAACCCTGAAGGCTGCTCTCCACAGCTACAACTTGGATAGCTTTCTAAGGTTATCTTTGACCTCTTAAATCACCATAAGCGTTGTTTGGACTGGTACAGGGTGCCCACTTTAATTAGTGGACAGCATATACCAGGCCAACTTCTCACATATTACAAATTAGTTACGAGTCAAGCGAACAACACACACATTTCTATTGATTATTAAAAGAAAAAATGATGCTGTATTGCTAAATTGGGAGTTGCATCAGCATTCTTTTTGGACTGTCCATGAATCTTGAGTGCCTGGCTGTTGCGGTCCGGTAAGGTAAGCGTGAGTGTTTTTGTGCTTTTCCAGTTTGGCACAGGATAAGAGATGGCCTGAGTATTGTAAAACAAAAATGATAAGGTACAATCAATGAGAAGAACAGAAGGTAAACGCCATAAGGAGTGCACCGAGAAGACTCAGAGGCAACGCAAGAGAGAAGAGAAGAATAGTCCTTTTTGCACTCATTCATGTTAGGACTAATGTGTGAACAATTAGGAGAGAGCAATTTTACAACAACCAACAATCACACAAAATTAACTATCAATATCAAGCTGATCAAACTCCCAACTGTCATGATCATCAATTTATCATCATAAATCATAACAATAATATGTAGCCTAACAGCACACACATAGGGGCATATGTACAAGGCAGTGGCTGGTGGAATTTGAAACTAGTTGGGCGTATAGAGAACGAATCAACGTATGCGAGCGAGGCCGACGGCAATAAGGGGGGTTCGGGGGGGTTCTCCCCACGTGAAGAATTTTTTAAAAAATTGGCATCTTTTTGGTGCGATTTTCAGCACTATTTCTGTGATAAATGGACTACAAATTCAGTTCTTCTAGGCATTCATAAAAGAAAACTCATACATTATTTCAGAGAATTTCTGGGTTGCCAAGCAAGTCTGACTTCTGAAGAGGGCTAGGGTACTAAGCAAGACTGCTTTGGCTCTACCCTTTCCAATAGAAAACACTAGTTAGCGATGTGAACAAGTTCAATGGACAAATCTGGGGTCTAGGGAGAGTCTTTCTCCTGAGAAAGAAATTTAAAAAAGATTGGCAAATGGTGCATTTTAAAGCAAGTGAATGCAGCGATACAGCAAGGCTTATTAAGCAGTGGGAACGTATAGTCTTGAAATATTAAACACATTAAAAACTGCCCCGTATCTTCTTGTATTAATTTGTTCAACAGTTACTGTAATATGTAAATTGTTCTGCATGACAACTTTAGCCCTTTAAAATGTATGCTTGCCCAGTGTCCTGCACTGCATGCAGCATTAACTTTGGAAAAATATGCTCTAACCAGACTTCGGGAAGCACCCACAGCTGCTGGCTGTAACCAGTCATATAGAAATATGTGCAGGCAGGTCTTTAAGTGAGATGAAAAAAGTGGGTGCTCCCTATAAAGGAACATGCCAAATACATTTCTGTGATTCCCATAGTGTGCCATCAGACCGGTATTTTGGTTTCTCTCTGAGATGTAATTTTATCCAGATAAATGGCACAGCAACTGACATACGCCTAAAGCCTGTCAGTATGATTGGCTTTGTCACTGGGTGTTAGCTGTTTAAGATAAATGAGTCACAACAAAGATATTGGAAGAGAAATGCCTGGTTGTACTGTGGAATTTAGGGTTCCTGGACCCGATGAAAAAGGTGGAGGCACTGATATATAGTAATGAATTGTAAAGTGTGGTGCAAGACTTCTAGGCTCTACCCTCACACAGCCTGCCTACTGTACTACTGCGACTCAGGATGACGTGTGTCCGTCCCAGGACAGGTCAGCGCGACTGGCATTCACTACTGAGGGGAAATATGTCTCCATAGGGAAAGGGAAGGAGCACAGCACACCAAGGGCATATTGGTATTCCACAGTGGCTAGTCCCGTCGCCCTCTGTAGTACTTTATCCTACGACTTCTGAGCTTGGCCGTTCCTGCAGCAGGCTCTGAGGGGGTACTTTGGCAACAACGCTCTAACAAAACTCCAGAATACCTACATAAATAGACGCCGGATGGGTTTTCAGGCCGCAAGATACATGTTGTATTTGCGATAAACGTTGTCCCTGCAGCAACGCATGAAGTACCTACGGTGAGTGTAAAGTTTGCACTACTGACACCTTCTCTGCACATCGTGTGCATCTCTGTCGTTTGCACTGCTATTCATTTACGTGACAGTCTACGCTGCCGCTACACCCGCTGTGCCTGCTCAGAGGGGGAGGAAGCTTGCACTGTGCTGCCTGTACTAGGGACTATTATTAACGTTTTGAGACAGGAGCGTGCTTGTCAAAACTGCTTTAACTGCAGGGTCAGCCAGGAAGGTGTTGACTGTAAAGTGCTTTCTGGCATCTTCCGCAAGCACTCAGTGCCACACAGTCATTTTAAGCCTAAAATAATTCAATTTTTTCTATTGAACTATCAGTCGGGTACTCTGCAAAGAGAGCCGCAGGTCATTCCCTTTCGCTCATAAAAGCAGCCAGAGGATAAGGGCTCACGCTGCAACCTTTAACAGGCGCTAATGGACAAGCGCCTAGAGGTGTTTCATCTCATGCTGTGCGCTGCATTAATAGCTCACTCCGAGGTGTATTATTCCATGTGGTGGGGTGACGATAGCGCTCTTAGGGTGTCATTAGCAAGGCACCCTAATCTCCCCCGACAATCCTGCCTCCCGGAGTTACCGATAACAGGGTGCACTGGTAACTTTGAGGTAACGCGGGGCAGAGTTACCAGGCAGCAGTAGTACAGCAGAGCCATCGCTCAGATTTATAGATTTTGAATAATGTCCGTTTGGACACCGCAGCTATCCTTCACGCTGCTTGGTTGTTATAAGAAGGTGCATTATACAGGAGATCTGTTCCTTAGGTCTTTTCACTATTAAGGAACAGACAAGTTCTCTCTCCCTTGTATTACACAGATCTATCTCACTGGCTAATGCATCACACAGCTGAACTAACCCTTATGTGAGCCACGTGAACTAACCCCACGTGTCGTACACACACAGATGTTACAGACCTACTCTAAGGCATCAGAGCAATCGTTCATGCTACGTAGATGTTGGAGACCAGCACACAAAACAGCAGAGCTATTGCTCGGATTACAGGAAGGCTACAAGTTGGTGCATTAGATAACCGACCTGTTATTAATGTAATAGCGCTATGGTGTGAAATTGAATTAACATTAGTGCTATCCTTCGGTGTGAGAATGTGCTACGGGCACAGACATACCCAGTTGGAGCAATAGGCCTTTGTTTGATTTGGCAGAAGAGGGAGATCCCTGGGGGTTGAGCCATGAAAAGGCCTCTCTGTTAGCAGCCAGAGTGATCATTGTAGCAAAAAAAGCCCTGCTCCTCCAAAAATTAGCATGGCACGATGAAGAATGTGCGATGTTAAACAAATGACAACTGCTAAGCTGCAACAACAGGGTCAAAACTGGTCTCGCCATGCGGCACTCTTCCCATTTGAATGAGCTCGTTTCCTTCAAGGAAGCACGAAAAACGTGAAGCGCCGCTCACAAGCTGTCATATTAGTGGCTTCTCGAGGAGTCAGCTGATGGCGATGAAAAATACAACTGAAAAGCGGCAGCAACTGCCAAATCATGTTAACAGTTATGACACGCTCTCAAACTCCTCGTTTTGGATCAATGCTGGTATTGTCTGGCTGCAGCTCTAATGCCTATTGCCAGTCGCGGCCGCGCCGCCTCTGCTGTGTGTTCCTGTGCCGGGGTCCGCCGCCGCGTTGGCGTCTTTGTGAGTGGCTGGTGCACCGTGGCAACCCTCTCAGCCAATCCAGACGCTGCTCCAGCAGCGTCAGGATTGGCTAGGGCATGGACTGTCCCCGCCCATAGGAGAGCTCTCATAATGCAGGGCACTGCAGGCTATACTAGTGCGCATGTTCGGGCTGGGCACAAAAATGACCATCCCAAACCTGAACATGCGCACTGGGCCTGCCCTGCTGCTGCTGTCACTCAGTCTGTGTCTGAACAACAAACCCAACCCTCTAGTGCTGCCCCACCCCCTTCAGCAACGCGTCCTCCTGATTGACTCCGGCCGGACGGATTTCGAGTCAGGACGCCGGCGGTGAAGACGTCAATCTTCCTCCGTGTCCATGTGGTTAGTGGGGCAACGCCCCGACGCCCCAATGGATGCACCGCCACTGGTACAAGGACTTAACGCCACTGTAGCGTACATTTTTTGATGTCATGGAAGCTATTTTTTTATCACCTTATTTACAAGTTGCCGCTAACTGCGGCGAAAACATGAATTTTAAAGATCGCCACTTCTGTTAGCAAGAGTTAACGAAAATGGGATGCAAGGTGGGCGTTCCTATGAAAAAACTGCCGCTAACCCCACTTTGCAATATTTACAAGGAATTCCTTGTAAGGTGCAAAACCCGAAAAACTGCCTCTAAGTTCAGTTAGAGGCAGTTTTTTAAGTCCACAAAATAGCTGGTCTTAAATTGGTGCAAACACTTGGGGCCTTATTTCAGAGGTTTTGGTGCTGGACAGCGCAGCAAAGAATATTGCTGTGCTTCCCTGCACCAAAACAAAAGCTCAGGAATGCACCCCACAATAAGATAGGGCACACTCTTGGGCCTCATTCATGAAAAGTGTTGCATCGCTGAAAGAAAACAGCATTGGCACACTTTTCACTGCTGCTATCACAAAAGGAGAGACTAGGGAGTGAGCCTTCTCTGACTCCCCTAAAAACTATTATAACCCACAAAAAGAGAAGGGCTGACAAGAAACCTGCCATAGAGACAGTACTTTATATCTCTGGCCCAAGAAATAAAGTAAAAACAGAAACATTCTGAGTTTAGAGACAAGGAAAGAAAAGAAAAGGGACCGAAGGGAAATCCTTAGGGGCATATTATCAAGGATCTGCGATATTTATCGCAAAGCACACTTAGCGCTGTTTTTTTTATCGCCGGCCATCGCTGGATTTCCTTGCCGTGATAGCGCTGTATTATCAACGCGTATCGCAAAGGCGATAGGAAATCCAGCGATAGCGAGTAAAACCAGCAATAGCGTGAGAATTCCAGTGCTAAATTAACTGCGCTAATGAAAAGCTTGCTAATAGGCAAGTGTGTACTTAACCTAACAATCCAACCCCCATTGACAAGATGATTAAGGCAAGTTTTTTTCAGGCGTTAAATTCCGGCGATAAGCGCGGTTAGCGCGACTTTTCTTATCGCTTTGCGGGCATTGATAATAGAGGGAAGTTGTGTTTGCGACTGTTTCAATGGAGTTTAAGTCAGGAACGCCTACTTTGCATGTCATTAGCGATATATATCGCTGACATGCTTAGAGATTAAAAAAAGGCCGCTATCGCAAAAAAACTCACGCTAAGGTCCGTTAGCTGCAGCTTGTTAATAGTGTGATATAAATAACGCCCCATTAGCGGCGATAAAGGGCTTGATAATATGCCCCTTAGATTTTTAAATACTTCCCTCACCCACTAGTGAGTGGCATCCTTCATCATAGGGCCGCTTCTACGCCCAGGTGCAGACCAACACACTGGATGGAGCGCTGTTTTTTTTGGTTAGTGAGGTAAAGAAAAGAAGAAGAAGGAAAAGTATCCCTCTTGAGGGATCACTAGTGCAGAAAAAGTGAATTAAAACTGCCTCAGGGGGTTCCACCTACATTCCTTTTATTGTTGGTCCACCTTGGCAAGATTAAAAAAGCAAAAAATGAGGGGTACCAGGAAAGAGCTACTACTCCTTACCCCCCTACAGATTTACCAACATGTTTCACCAACTAACAATACCCTTTACATCACTGGCCATCTTCAGGGTAAAGATCCCTCTCAGAGTTTGGTCTGTATCGCTCTCTGATCGATTGTTACCAAGTGGTTAACTTAACCTTACTTGTTTTCTCCAAAACACATTCATCTTTATTATCTGTGAAAAAAAAATAATGATCTTGAGTAAATCCCAACTGTCCCCTTATTAAGAGAAATAGATTCAAACTGGTTCTATGACTTAAGTAGATTATTCTCACTGCCCAAAGTGTTGTTGTGACATATCATAAAAAGATAATTAAGGTTTAAAACCATAAAATGCACCCAACACCGTGTGAGGCTAGGGACCAATCCATCATGATCCCTCTAGTGGAAAACACAAAACACCATTCTGTGGAGATTACTCCATCGTGTCTTACCCGAGTTTCATATTTAGATCTCCGAACCCAGGACCTTCGTGGGAACACCGCCCTGTAGTCACACACTGCAGGACAAAGAAGATACTCAACCCAAATGGTTCTGTTCTAGACATGTATGAACCTGCGATCTTCACCGGTTCAGTGCTGCTCATTCCCCCAGCTTTTAGCCAATAATGATAGTTGCCTCATATTGGTGGTATCATGGAAGAAAAAATGAGCGCCACTCGCATGTCTCCCTTCCCCTGTTGTCACATGCTTTTCGGACTACAGAGTCTCGTAGGCAAGTAGATAGCTCTTTTTTTCTTTACTTCCTGTCCTTAATCTAGCCATCGCTCTGTTGCCCAAGTACATCGTTCGGGTACTGCCTCACTCCCAATTTACGAGGGTAATGTGCCCAAATTTTAATCATTCAGCCTGTGCCATGCCCCCATTGGGATTCCAATCTTTTGGCCAGTATTCCTAATCAGCAAACAAACTGTGCCGAGCCCCAGTTAGGATCGCCCCGCCCATGTCCTGCTTACTTCATCAAGGGTCAGTGTTGCCAGATCATGCCACTCCATGTCCTCCGTCGTTATCGGGCATGCTCACCTCTCCGCAGTAACTGCTCATTGTACCAGAAGCAGATCCCGCTCCTGGGTCCTGCCTCTGTCGCTCATATCTAGACCCGCAACCTCACTTGTTGTTGGGCAAGCGGCAGCGGCCATTTTAGTTATGTTCCGTGAGCTGCAAATTTTATTAAAAGAGAGGAAGATAAAAACGGAAAATAGAGCAATGTGCACGGGATTTTGCATTTCGAAGAAGAAAATTAAAAAAAACTTTGCCCAGGGATTGCGCTCTACTTTGGATATCCCATTTATTTTATTTCATTCCTCTGTTGGTCAAGGATATGCATTTTAGGGAGCGAGTGACTTGGATGCTAAATATATTCTCCTTGTGGATATGCACCCAGGACAGACTGAGCTTATTCAAAAGCTGGGGACTCTTACTTGGTACTGCTGCGATTATAGTGTTGGGAGTGTTTTCCAAATTGATATACAGGCAACTAAAGACCACGTGAAACCCTCTCTACTACAGATGACTCTTGTGCCGGTATTACACCACCTGTTGTTGTATGCAATTTATCCAGGGCATCATACTGTATTGTTGAGTTAATTCCAGGGGACCGAGTCATTCAGACCCAGAGTACTACTTTTTAGCCTATGCACCCACCTTTGCTCCCTGGTGAAGGGCAAACTGGCTGTATCCCTTGGTGTGGGTGGGAGATATGGCTTGTCAATTACTGTCCTTGCGACACCATGGATGCGCCGTATTTACTGTATAGCGTTCCAAGTCGCAAGGATTTACAGATATGTCAGTATTCCTGACAGATCTGTCAGTGCTAAAGTCACGCATTGCTGTAATTTTGTCACAACCATGATGCAACTCCAGCAATGCATGGGGCAGGCATATCCCTATGGCACTGCATCACTCTTACGCCCGCCATGAGGCAGGCATAAGGTTGTGATGCAGGGGCTTCCTAGAATTGTCACAGTTAAATCTCATAGATTTCATTGCGCCACTCCTACGAGGCTTTGTTGCGTGGCAACGCCCACCCTGCATACATCCTACCTGACGCAGGTATAATGTGGCATAGGGGTTCACAAAGTCACACATTTGCCTAAATGCGTCCCTTTGTACAGAGTGTAGTTTGGCATCCAGGGTGTCTGCTGTCACCTTCCCCAGCCAGTGACCCCCAGATGCTCGGTCCACTGACACGGAGGAGCTGCCAGGGTGTCGGCGCAGTTGGAGCTCCAACAGTGGAATTTGCGCGCTGCGGTGTTGGCATCTGTAAGCGTTGGCGGAGTGGTGGTGCTGAGGGAGTTGCTGAAAAGTTCCTTTGATGGCCTTGATCCAGCTGTGGCTGAGGGGGCGTTGATGGCGGTGGTGTACAGTGGGCGTGGTGAAGGCGTGATGTATACTATGATGGTCGGTCCAGGAGAGTTCGGGGGTGTGGCTGTAGTTGAAGTTCCCGCTGGCAGAGAACACAGGGTCGAGTATGTGTCCGGCTATGTGGGTTGGTGCGGTGACTAGCTGCTTGAGTCCGATGTTGGCGAGGTTCGCCAGGAGGGTGGTGGTGCTCTGGTCACTGGGGTTGTCCAGGTGCAAGTTGAGGTGTCCGAGTAGGATGTTGTCAGTGGATGGGAGAGCCTGGGTGCAATGAGGTCTACAATGGCATCAGTGAATGGGGGTTCATGGGCCTGGGGGCCTTTAGACGAGGGTGCCGTGGAGTGTGGGGTGGTCTGGTTCTGGAAGTTGAGGTGTTCCATGGTAGCCGTCGGGTCATTAGAGTACGTCGTCAGTCGGAGTGTTCCTTTTTAGACAAGGTGATGTCTTAAGAGATGGCGTCGAGTAGGTCCCAGATTTCTGTTGCGTGTTTGTGGAGGGACCATTGAGGAGGATGCAGTTGAGCCGGTCTGCTGCACTGTTGGTCGGCTGAGCGGCAGGAGGCCCTGGTGTGCTGATGTGGCAGAAGGTGTGTTTGTATTTTTGGCAGGTGCAGGGTGCAAGGGAATTCTACAGTGATGCTAGATGGCAGGCGGTGTGGCGTCCAGGGCTGATGGTGTGGAGGGTGCTGGCATTGTAGCAGTAGAGTGTCTGAGAGGAATGTTCCTTGGTGCTGGGCATGGTCCAGGGGCAGACGGATGCAGACAGGCTTGCCTTTGGTGCGTGCACCAGTGGTACGCCTGCTGTGCATGGCCGCACAGCAGCCGCCATCAAGTAGTGCTGGACAGCTGGGAGGCGGGAAACATGGGAAAGGACACTGGAGGGGGCGGGGACATGGGGGGGAGCAGGGCATGCAAATATATAGTTAAAAAAATCTTACCTGATGTCCGGGCCCCACGTCTTCTGTGCTCCTGCTCTCCTGAGTCTGCTTCCAGGAACAGGAAGCAGGCAGCCAGGCTCCCTCCCCTAAGCCAATCACAACACTGCAATGTGGCATTGTGATTGTTCTTGAGTGCCGTGACAAGGCGTTCAGTCAGGGGCTGGAGGGGTGGGCATGTTCTCCATGCAGGCTGTAATGCAGCCTGCATTGCGAACAGGGAAGTGCGCATGACTGCTTTGGGCGGCCTGAGAGGGCCGACCAAACAGTCATTGCGCACTTGAGTGGGAATACCACTCTGCCCCTGCCCTGCTCCGTGAGTAGAGCAGCCCCACCACCGTCCCGTCCGCAAAGGAAACATAGCACGAGAATATCAGAAAGTTATCATCATGTTATGTTTCCTCTTCTTGCACTGCTTCAAAGCAGTGGGGTGACACCCTTCTGCCATAGCGGAGGAGCCGCCACTGGGGGTGTGTCACCCACAGGCACTAGGCATGGGCCCAACTCAACCCCAGGGCCTCCTCCGCTACGCATCCCAAATTCTCCTCACCTGGACATTGACACCGTGGTGCAATCCGCTGCACTTTCTCCAAATCTGTGACTCAGCCAGCAGGAGTCTCAGCCAGGCCGGATTTCACAAGCCTGGGTACAGCAGTTGCCGCCAAGTCTGCTGGGGAACCTCCCGATGCAGGTGATGCAACGGGGTCCCCTTATGCGTGAAGTTTCAGCGCTCCCATCACACAAGTTCAGCGCACAGCATCCGGCCAGCGCAACATCCTCCGGCCTGTGATGCAGGGAGGCGCGGCCCACCATTGGCAATTTCCTCAGTGCACCCTGGTGTAGTGGTGACATGTGGTATGCAATGCAGACCTCCCTACGTTGGTGCACAGAAGTGTCTCTACCATTCACAGCTTCAAGGTCCCACCAGGTGGTCTTCTCACACAGGTCAGCAACGTGTCTCCATGTGACCTGGCAGACTTCACCACCAGGTAAGGGTGATCACCAATGCCTCAATGTCTACCACCACAGCCCAGCACCTCCACAGCACCTCCGAATCCCACTCCAGGTCCCAGACGCAGGCACAGCGAGGCCTCCAGGCCCTGGGGACTGTTTGCACTTTCAAGGTTTTGGCTGCCACGGTGTTGCACGGAGGGCGCTATGAAAAGTGATGCATCATAGGTTTTCCCCAGCGATGCACCTCTTTTCATATATGTAGCCCTGATTCTCCATTTCCTCTTCCCCTAGGACTCTGACTGGTCATTCTGGCTGTTGGGGGGTTTGGGGAGGATGTTGATCTGTGCTGCACTTGTCTCTGGCTGCTCCATTTTGCATTCCATGTTTTTTCTTTATTTTTTCATTGGAGGTGGACTTATTGGCTATGTTTGCCTCTAGAGGCAAAAAAGATAAAGTTCTGCTGACTAACGTGAGTTTTTTGCCCACAAATTGGCCTTTTGTCAGTTTTCGCCCACTAACGTCAGAATTTGTATTGCCTTCACGCTAGTGTTAGCGGCAGTTTTCACCGCGGCTACCTGAAACTATCGCCATGTAGCGACATATTGTAAATACATTGCTAACAGGGCAATAGTTTTTGTTGATAGGCCGCGTTAAGAAAACTGCCACTAACTAACGCTAATGCTAGTTAGCAGCAGTTCTTGTACATATACCCCATAATGTGATGATCATTCATGAGCACATGTCTGTCTCCAGTTACCTACAACAGGCTCCCCACCCAACCACCACTTAGCTTCAAATTTGTGCCTCACAGCACTGAGCACACACACACCTAGCAACATTGCAGTTTCCAAATCAAGTAAAAATAAACACACCGCTGTCACCACCACTCCACAGAGTTGGGTAGGCCACTTTAAACTCATCATAAAATTGGTTGAATTCAGTGAAGTTGAAAACTTCCTTCTTCTGGTGGAAGTTCTTGAAGTAATCATGCTCACGCCCTGAGTCCTTCCAACATCCTCCTGACTCAGAGTAAGGTGTCCAACTTCATTCTGACTGACTCCCAATTCAAATGCAATAAATTGACCTGTAGTACAATGATGTTGATGCACAACAAGAGGAACATTGAGTCTTTTTTTGTGTAGACTATATTTGTGTTTGTGTTGCCTAAAGGGACTGGTTGGGTCTTTGAGGAGTGTGAAGCAGAAAACAAAGCAGTGTGGAGTAGATCCGGCAAACAAATCTCGCTAAGTCTCAAACTGGAAGAACTAAATCACCTTCAGGAAAAACATTATCAACCGTCGTTACTTAGGCCACCAACATTGTAAATCATCACAGACACATTCAAGCATAATAGTTAGAGATAGTGTCACTGCCTGCCAACACATGAATCATCTAACCCTGGGCGGTGAACTCCGCTACGCTCGCGGAGTTTGCGGAGTTTCGGTAACTTCGCGATTCGCGTAGAGCGCGAAGTTACCGAGCACTACGCAATTTGCGGCGTAGCGTAGCTGTTTTTCTTCTTCGCGCGCTCAATATACGTTCTCGCGCGCGCGGTAACGACCTACCGTGATTCTGCGTTCGCCGACGCGACTTCCTATCCGTTCGCGGGCGCCACGAGATTTGGAATCCGGCCGCACGATCCCGCGAGAGTGTGCGAACGCGAACACGTCATTCGGACGCGCGATCTGACTTCCGGCGGCAGTGTTGGTAAGATCGCGATCCCGAACACGAAGAAACTACAATCTGGCGAAGAATATCTCTCGAGCATCAAAAAACCTTCTCGAAAATGATGATTTTGCTCCAAAAAACTCCTCAGATTGTGATTTGGCTGTAGTTTTTTGTGCAAGGAGTCCTTTTTCTTTTTTTACTTTTTTTTCCAAGAGGAAGGAAGTGCCCCTGATTCTCAAACTTCCTGTTCCTGTCCAGCAGGCTCCTCCCAGTGCTTTGTCCATGTGCTGTTCACTTTCATTTGGATTTGGAGCTGGAAGGATCACTTTTTGTGTCTGTCTGCTGCATCATATCATTGGATTGGATTTGAGGACTTTTGGATTTGAGATTTTACAAGTAAGTTGGAGAATTGGTGTACTTGTTTGTTTGATTGGGGCTTGTTTGTACCTACATTTTTTGGGGATTTTCATCGTTTTTAAAATGTATTGTTGTGGCCTGTAGTTTCAGTAGGGGCCTAGTTGTTTTTCTTTGATTGGAATTTCAGCCAGTAGGCCCAGAGCCAGAGGTACCCATGGGTGCATGTTTCTGTGGTGTCTGTTGAATTTAAACATCATGTAGGGCATGCATGGATGGCATTGGATTGAATTGGTAAATGTGGTTTTTGGGGTGTATTTCACTTTTTGGGTGTAATATATACCTTTGTTGGATGTGTGTGTGTGCTTGTTGTGTAACTTTCCAACCTTTCGTAGCCCTGTGGATTTTCGTTTTTGCATTTTTGTATTAAAGCTGTGTTGTTTAGCAGGCCTCCTTTGTCTGGTCATATTATAGGCCTGCTTGAGTTCATTGTTTTCCATGGCCTGTTGTGACTGTGAGTGACCACGTGGCTTGGGGCCATTTTGTGGTGGTAGTTTAGTAGTGTGCTGCTTTTTCCATATAGGCCTGCATGTCTTTTCTTTGTTCCCCTTGGCTTATGCTTGTTGTTGTGGGTGGCCTGGCCATGTGGTGGCGGCCATTTTGTGGGACCAGCCACTGTGCTTTTGCCATAGGCCTCCAAGCTTGCGGCCTAGTCTGCCAGTAGGCCCAGAGGTAGTCATCATGGGTGCATAAAAACTGTTTCTGTGTTGTCTGTTGAATTGTAACATCATTTAGGCCATGGATGGCATTGGATTGAATTGCAAAATGTGGGTTTTGGGGTGGTATTTCAGTTTTTGGGTGTGTGTTAAATAAATAGGCCTTTTCAGCCAGTAGGTAACCCTGGGCGTTCAGCTCGCGGACTTTGGGCAACTCCGCACTGCGCGACAACGCGGACTTACACTTTTTATCTTCTTCGCGCGCTCAATATACGTTTTCGCGCGCGCGATAACGACTTTTTGTGACGATCGCGATGCCGAACACGCAGAATTTACAATCTGGCGAAGAATATCTCTCGAGCAGCATAAAACCTTCTCGAAAATGGTGATTTACTTCATTTTGCTCAAAAAACTCCTCAGGTTGTCATTTAGATGTAGTTTTGTGAGCAAGGAGTCACTTTTATTTTTTTTTACAATTTTTTTCAAGAGGAAGGAAGTTGTTGTGGTGGCCTGGCCATGTGGTGGCGGCCATTTTGTGGGACCAGCCACTGTGCTTTTGCCATAGGCCTCCAAGCTTGCGGCCTAGTCTGCCAGTAGGCCCAGAGGTAGTCATCATGGGTGCATAAAAACTGTTTCTGTGTTGTCTGTGGAATTTTAACATCATTTAGGCCATGGATGGCATTGGATTGAATTGCAAAATGTGGTTTTTTTTGGGGGGTCTATTTCACTTTTTGGGTGTGTTAAATAAATGCCTTTTTTGCGTGTGTATGTGTTGTTGTAGTGGTTGTTGTCTAACTTTCCAAACTGTTTTTAGCCATGTGGATTTTAGTTTTTGCATTAAAGCTGTGTGTGTTTTATCAGGCATCCTTTGTCTGGCCATATATAGGCCTGCTTGAGTTCATTGTTTGCCGTGCCTTGTGCCTGTGAGTCACCATGTTGCTGGGGGCCATTTTGTGGTGGTAGTTAGTAGTGTGCTGTTTTTGCCACATAGGCCTGCGTGTCTTTCCATTGTTCCTCTTGTCTTACTGCTTCCAAATCCATCCCCATTGCCAGCTGCAGCTCCCTGATGCTGCATACATCCCACGTGATGCACAAATTTAGGCCAAACATGCTCCACTACATTTTAGTTTTTGTTCTTTGCTATTCTTATTCTTCCAGAGTGTACACACTACACAGTACACCAGGAAAGCCCTGGCCTTGTTGTCAAAGTCTCATAAATGGCTACACTGTTGTTGTTCACTGAGTTTCTAAAATTTTATAATTGAGGCAACCACACACTAAGTTCTATATTATATTAGTTTGATTTGTGCTATCGTTTGACTGATGTTCTTCTGGCTTTTTTGCTTTTAGGTGCACAAAGACTGAGGAGGAGGTGTGTCATCATTGCCCGTTGCACTGCCAGACAGACATCCTGCTGCTGTACACAACGTGACGTGTGACCTGACCAGACATCTCTGCAACTGAGTGCTGCTGACATCTGAAGAAGATGGGCCCAAAGAAAGCAGGTACCAGGTCCTCCAGTACCAAGAAAGTTGCTATTGAGAAGAAGGAACAGAAGAAGGAAGTGACACTTAAGTCTGGTGTGCCGCCCAATACCTTTTTGGGAAAAAAAGATTACGCCTGCAGCAGCGGTGTCCGGGGGCAAGCTGGGGGCAGCACCTCCGCATCAGTGGGCCCAACCCACCAACCCAGGCCCAAGCACATGAGTGTGGAAGAGGTAGCCAGCCTAATGGTGGAAAGCAGTGATGCTGAGCCTGAGATAAACTTATCGCTATCTCAAAGTCAGTACCCAATCAACGCAGGAGGAAACACAGCAGATAAGTGGTCAACAACAACAACAGCCGCAACCACCGCCCGCAATAGTAGTTGTTGTTCCTCCCGAAGTAGGGGCAGTTCAGGAAATTGAGCCTCATGCAGAGGTAGAAGAAGAAGCCACTCATTCAGAAGATCCATTGTCTTCCAAATCTCCAGCAAGGAAAAGGAGGGGTAGTCCATCAAGTTCTTCGCCAAGCCCCCTTCTGATGATCTAGATGCCACTTGGAAGCCACAAACTGAGTCTGAGAGGGAGACACGTCCCAAGACCAAGCTAGGGAAAAGGAAGGTTCCAGAAAGCCTTACACTTATGGAGGTCGATGTAGAACAGCAGGATGATGATGATGATGAGCCAGTCATCACGAACATCACTCCCGGCCCCGAGGAGATGGAGACCAACATTATTACCCTATCCAAAATCGCTGCGAGGGATGTAGCACGCATACCTCCACAGGTAACACCAACACGACCTACAGCTTCCATATTTGCATTAGCAAAGGCCCGGCAGCGACCTACATCCAGCACAACCACCACCTCAGTAGAAGTAGGTAGTGGTACAGCACAGAGTCAAATTCAACACACACCCTCCAGTTCATCCGGCATTGGAAGTGGCACCTCCAGCAGGAGGCAAAAGTTAAGCTCCCCAGTTTGGGACTTCTTTACGGTTAGCGAAAAGGAGGAGAACATTGCTATATGCTCCATTTGTAATACCTCTGTTAGTCGTGGTAAGCTTGGTACAAACTATGGTACCGGAGGCCAAATGACCCATCTGAAAAAACACCACTTGATCAGCTGGGAGGACCACCTTCGCGGCATAAAAACTGCAACCATTGGTGTTGGTGGGGATAAAGGAGTAGAAGATCCGATCACGGTGGAAGAGGAAGGACAGGGAGACATTCTCTCTGGTAGTGGTACACAAAGTCTCCCTGTCCCCAGCAGTGCAGTGTTAACGTCGCCCACATCTTCAGCAACATCTCAGTGGCACAAGAGTAAGAGTCAGCCTGAGACACCAAGGAGTACCGCAATGAAAAAAAGTGCGTTGTTGAGCCTAAGAGAAAGGAAAACCATGCAGCCTACCATTATCAGCATGTTCGGGGGGAGGGGCAGTACGAACGCAACCACCCAATAGCACGTTTGTACAATGCGAAGCTGGCTAAAATGTTAGCACTGGACCTTCTCCCTTTTTCTTTTGTTGAAGGGGTGGGTTTTCTGGAATTTGTGACAACCATCTGCCCAAAATGGCATGTTCCCAGCCGCTACTATTTTGCCAGAGTTGCTGTTCCAGCACTACATCACGACGTGCTGGAATTGCTTGGAAAAGCCTTGAAGCAGAGTGCTGTTCACAGTATCCACCTGACAACAGACATGTGGACCAGTTGCCAAGCCACAGATTACATGTGCATCACTGCACACTGGATCTCTTTTGCGGGGGTTAGAGAACAGATATCTGCTGGTGTTGACGCTGCTGAGATTTTTCATGCCACTCGCAAACATGCAACTGTAGCCATGTTTGCCATGGAGAAATCTCATACTGCTGCAAACATTTTGGAAGAGTTTAACACCAAGGTATTTGAGTGGCTGCGCCCAAGAGGGCTTAAGATTGGTTTTGTTGCCACGGACAATGGCAGTAATGTAGTTAAGGCCATGGGCGATGGTGGCTATTTCAGGGTCCCGTGTTTGGCACACTGCATTAACATTGTTGTTCAAGACTTTTTGAAAAATGCAATCCAAAGTCAGCAACTTACTGGCCACCTGCAGAAGAATATGCACACATTTCAGCCATTCTTTTAAAGCCCGGAAGCAGCTGAGGGTCATTCAACGTGAGCATAAAATGCCAGTCAAAGCACTCATCCAGGAGGTGCCAACATGTTGGAACTCAACTTATTACATGCTTGATCGTCTGTTTGACCTGTACATACCACTCAATGCTTATGTCATGCAAAGATTAGGGGAACCTACTGTGAGAGGCATGACCGTTGAGATGGGTCAATGGGACCTCATTAAATGCCTGACTGAGATGCTACTTCCTTTTGAGATCTTCACACGTGAAGTCAGCAGGGAGGACTGTACTATGGGCCAAGCTATCCCATTGTTGCACATGCTAGAGCAACAGCTGAAGGAGGTGTCTGAAACGTACGCAGGTGTGGATGACAAACAAGACGCATATCATTTGGCGGAGTCCTTAGCCGCTCGCTTATCTGTAAATACAAGGATTAAAAATAACATTGTGTCACAACAACATTACATTAGTGCCACAATTTTGGATCCACGGTACAAAGTATTTCTGAACAGTAAGGCAGTAATTCCTTTTTCGGAAGTGGATGTTGCCAACTACAAAACTTTGATAGCTGAGGAAGCCACTATTTTCGAAAATGAACGGCTGTTAATTACAGGCCCCCCACCCCATGCCATAACAAGTACTACAGGGCATCCAGAGTCAAGTTCTACTTCGGAGCCTGAGGGCAGTGCGTTTGCCTCCCAGCAGTCACCGACACCAACAATAACATCAACAACAGCAAGAACAGGATCATCCACAGTACAATCGACAACTGATTGGTTTCTACGGCAGGGGTATGGTAAGTCCAGTGCTGATGCAAAGGCAAAACAGGCCGAGCACATCGGAGCACCCCTGAACATTGAGCGGACGGTCCAGGCCTATCTGGATGACCCAACAGAGGTCTTCATGGATCGAAACCCATTGGTGTATTGGTATGGGAAAAGAAGCCAATGGACAGTGCTCAGCAGGCTGGCGATAAAGTATCTGGCTTCCCCTGTCGCAAGTGTCTCTTCTGAGCGTGTTTTCAGTGCTGCTGGTGCCATTGTAACTTTGAAAAGGACCAGTCTCTCGCCCAAAAGCGTGGAGAGGTTAACCATGATCAAAATGAATCAGCACTTTATACCACCGGATTACAAAATACGTGAATCACAGCAGGAAGAGGAGAGCGACTTGGATGACGTAAGTAGTGGGTTACAGGACCTACTTCTGTCCGAACCACCAGAGTTTGAGGACGAGCTCCTCTTCCCTGACAACTAGGCTTTCAAATTGTTACTTTCTTCCTTCCTTTATTTGTCTGTGTATCTGTCTTTCTGGTTCAAATCAAATCACAACAAATCCATCACCACCGTCTTCTCTTTTTATTTCCCTATTGGAGTTGCACGTCTGTGCATTTAACTGTCCACTCTTCTGAGTCCTGCTTCATCTTCCTGTCTCGCCCTAATTACATTTCCATCAAGCCAGACATTGGAGTACAAGAAATGTTGCCTTTAACAGTCCCTCCATAAGAAGTGAAATGTGAAACGTGACTATAGCTATCCTCCGTTTTGTTTCCGAGCCGAAACTCATCAGTGTCCGAAGGCTACCGCCTCTGCAGGCATCCACAACTCTTCACTGTCAGAACTTGGGCAGGCATCCAAAAGTAAACTCATCACTGTCCGAAGGCTACAGCCTCGGCAGGCATCCAAAGCTCCTCACTGTCAGGACAGAAGGTACTTGGCAGAGAAAGACAAGACTCTTCGAAGAAACTTGCTGACATTTGTGCAAACTCAATTGACCAGCAATGAGCGCTACCCAGGCCGCGGCCCATCATCACAGTGCTGACCATGTGAAGCAACTTAAACTGTGACAAAGTGCCACAGATGAATAAGACGAAAACCGAAACAGCGACTAACACTCAAAATGAATGTGGAGTAATGATGAGGCCACTGCCCCGTTAAAAAAAAACACACACCTGTCAGAACTAGGCATCTGATGATCTGACAGCCAAAGAGAAGAGCAAGACAGGTAATGATGGCATGCATTGGATGCTTGCTGACTCTGAGCGATTGCTGTTGTTTGTTGTGTTGATGTTGTGCATGAAGTCGAACTCTACTCTACTAGTTAATCTACAAAGTGAAAGTGACTCAAGTGACAGTCAATGTTTCCCTTCTTGTTGTTTAATAACCAAATTGTACTCCTACTACTGCAGGTGCAGGCCAATATCTGTTGCAATTTTTTAATATGGAATATGGACTTAATCGGAGTCACTACAGACTGAGTTGGAGTTGGACAACACGTACCACACCATGATGATGACCATACTATCTTTGCACGCAGTCAGTCAGTTGGATCGGAGATGATTGAAGGAATAACTGCGTTTCATGAAGTGGCATAAAAGGTAAACATAAACACAACAATTCAACAAGAAAGTAAACACAGCAGACCTACATGTCCATGTAGTGGTGGAGTCGAGTGTAGTCATATGACTGACAGCGGCGCATTGATTTTGTCACTTAATTTTGAAAATGCTAGGTTGCTGTATATGCCTTTTGTCTGGCTCTGTCAAAAATTAAGGTAAATGGAGGTTGGGTCACGGGCTGGTGCTGTGGTGGGCCTGTTCTGTCCTGTTGTTGTTGTAGCTTAATGCTGTAAACAGAATATACACGATATATCCAAGCCGCCTCAGTCTGAAAGTGTTCTCTCTTCTCTTCTTGGACTCCACCGTAATTGATGCTTTTTTTTATTCATTGATTTTTCAATACCCCTTTTGTTTTTCCATCTACACTTACAGGCCGGCCTTTACCCTGTGCTATACTGGGAGACACAACTCACACTTACCTTACCAATCCGCATCAGGCAGGCAGTGGCACCCAAGATTGATGTGCGGAGCGTCCATGGAAGATAGGACCAAGAGGAAGGACGAGATTCAACTCCACAATTTGACCAGGATAATACAGTAACTTTAGTATCATTCATCATTCGTCTTTTAATTAATTTGAATCCATTTTTCTCTTCAATCATTACGACTGTGTGTTGTGTTGTTGTTTGTTTGCTAATTGATCCCTACAACTATTTTTTAATTTTCTTTGCTATCTTTAAAAGTAAGCCCGGTACAACATGGAATTTGGGTCTCTGAGGGCATATTACAGGCAAGGCAAATTGCATAGAATATACTGCTGCCCTGTACTGTCTAATTGTCTAGTAGTAGTTAGTAAGTACTACTCATTAACCATCAAGTTATCTTCATCATCATGCATGCATTTCCTTTTTCTCCCTTTATAGATTTATTGGATAAGATCATGGTCGTCTGCCAAGATTGCGCTTTGCTTTTGTTGTGTCCATGCGTACTGTTTTTCTTTGTCAAACCTTTCCCCAAACCCCCTTCCCATCCATTCATCAAACCCTAACCCTCTTCCCCCGGGCTGTGATTTATATTGAGGTGTGATGTGACTACATAAAATGTACACCAATTGATCACACGCTTGCTGGGGCAGATGTGGTGAAAGCAACACTAATTCAATTTCAAGGCAGGGCGAGGAGCTTCTTCTGCTTGCCCACCCATGCTCAGTCTATGTGCAAGCCAATTTTTTTTCCAAAGGGACCGTCACCTAATACATCATAATTAATTGCCGGCATTGATTGGATTCATCATCAACATCCTACCACACAGCAGTAAAGGTTACGAATTACGATTGTGTTAAGTTAAGTGACTCACTCGACACAACTACAGTTTGTAACTTCTTGTACTAGGCTGTCCCCGCCACCATTATGTTTTATTTGACTTTAGCAGTTGCAATATTGTTTGTTTGGCAGTCTTCTTCTGTACTGTACTTTACTTCGTTCTACTACTCCTCCCACAGTCGCTCTCAGGCAAGTGACTGTCTCTTTTTTATTTTTTTTGCAAATGCTACTGCCAGTGTCTACTACTACCACCACAACCATGGCATCTTCTCCATTCTCTTGGGAAACCATGCAGCCATCGCTGTGCCAAACTTAATCATCATCAATCACAGGTAAGATAAGTTTGGTGGGAGGTATAATGGACTAGGAGGAGAGACTGACAGTACTAGTAGGACAAACAACTCAGTGAGGGGTACCGCATCTATCTGTTTGTGTTACATCATCGGCAGATTATTTAAATCAAACACTGGCTGCGGCCCTGCAGCAGCAAGGAAACCATGTAACGTAAATTCGTAAAACAGTAACCCCCCACAAAACATTAACATTGTATGTTTAAGTATAAATATAATTTATTACCCTAACAAAAATAAACTATCCCACACCTGACCCACCCCTCTCCCTAACCCCAACCAATGTCCAAAACGAAAAAAGTCCAAAGAATGTCCAGAAACCCCAACGCCCAATTCCCACCCACCAACAAAAAGAATACAAAAGGGGCAATCCAACAGGGTCCTATAATTCTTCTTATATTCGGCGGGCTTTTAGGTGTTTGTCCACCAGTATCTTGACACGCTCCTCTAGTTGCTCCTCTAGCCGTGAAATCCGGAGGAACATCTGGTGGCAAAATGCCCTGCAGTGGCATCCAGGGTGGGGGACAACAGTGCTGGCTGATAGAGAATTGCGGCAGCGGGCGGCTGCCAGACCGCGGCGCCATACCACTGGAGGTGGGGCCTGGCTGGGGCCCGGGGCATCGGACGAGGCTGCAGCTGCTGCCGCCTCCTCCTCCGCCTGAGCCACCAGCCGGCGGTACTCCTCACAGATGGCCTCCAGTTTCCGGCGCCGGGCCCTGGCTGCCAACTCCTTCCGGGATGGTTTTTCTTGGGAAGGAGTATCTATATCAAGAAAGAAAAAGAATATTGTTGTAACCAGTACTCTTAGCAAAACAGTAACACAAAATTAATTCAACACATAGTGGCACAGTAGCACTAGCAAGAAGCACAGTACATAACATTTGTGGTAATAATCTATCTATCCTCCCACTTCCTTGTGGGAGTTTCAGGCATTATACCAGTACACAGTACACCAGTCTTCTTCTTATCTCTAGTTTAGCGAAATTACATAACCTGGTTGTAGCCGTCTAGCCGGCATGCCAGCTCGGTCATCTATGCTTGCACCCAAGACAAACATACGAGTCATGACGCAGGCTCACGTTAGTTTTATTAACTACTGCCTGCAGGTGGGGAAGCTCGTATTTTTCTATTACGGGTGGCACTGGCCATACTCTCTCTGTTACATCAAGGGCAATTGCTCAATTTCACTTTCACAGTGCCCTGGCTACTACAAAAAGGCAGATTATATATCTGATCCAATGATCATTGCTTATATATGGGACGACGACATAAGGTCAGTAGCGGTCGGTGGTGGGAGTGCTGCCGGGCGGTGACGTGGGGAGGGGCAGGGTGGGGGGTAGTAAACTATGGATTACGGCCAATTACAGGTAAGTAAACATATAAATAAATAAAACTAATTTCGTTGCGTGCACTGCATCGCATTTGGCGGTGCAGTGCGCACAATGAAATTCGCTTTATTTATTTTTATGTTTACAGTAAAGTTACCTGTATTTGGCCACGTAATGCATTGTTTACTATCCCCTACCCTGCCCCTCCCCACATCAGCGCCCGGCAGCACTCCCACCACCGACCGCTACTGCATAAGGTACTTTGTTTTGATTGACTGTGTAACCAACAGATAGGCCACCCTTTGCAGGCTGGCTGACACATTCGAAAATAAATTAACATAGGTAGGGAGTGGTCCTCGGAGTCGAAGGAAGGCGCTTGATAACTAACTATACACAATATATTTGATGTGCTTGCAAACTATTGTGAGTCAACTGTATTCTGAAAATACAACTTGTATTCCCCTCGGCTTTGCTACTCTGGCGCGGTTTCTTTTACATTCTCTTAAAACTAAGACTCTGCATCCCGTGACAGTCTCCACCTATGCTGTCTATGATGAATACATACAGGCATCCATCCATTCTAAGTAAATGTCTATCATTCTTCTTAATCTCTCCACAAACCTTACTTTGTTTCACCAACAACAACCCATGCGTCCACTCCTTCCTTGCTTGCCTTGGCTTTGAGTTTCACCCAAACACCGCTGATGATTCTTGCTATCCACAGTATCCACCCATACTGTGTTGCCCACCCAGGCAGGCATCCATTCTTCTTTCACCTTCCACCCATCCTTCAACAACACATGCATCTGATTCCTATCAGCCACCTATCCATGCTTCCAACGTATCCTTCTCTGCCAGTCATATTAAATCTCGCCCGTCCTTCCTCCTTCCACCCTTCTTTCCCTTTTTGTTCAACACATCCATCAAGGTCATCTGATCTGACTTTTAGTCTTCTCCATAAAACTTTCACAGCTGAGTTGGAGTCAGATGGAAGAGGCCATTGGTTAATCAGCTAACGCTGCTATTGCTATTGCTAATGCATTGCTAATGCTAAGTAAAGGGTGTCTTCTTCTACTGTTGTATAATGTTCACTACAACTTCATACCTAATAAGTCTCAACAACAGTACAGTGAGTGAAGTGAACACCCTTCCAGCTAGTGCAATGTCAATAAGTAATGAATATAACTTACCACTGCCCGCCACTGCTGCTGGTTCACCCCCTGTAGCTCCTGCAGGTGCTGCATCTCCTGCCCCCTCCGGAATGGTCGCATCGCCGCTGGCCCCGCCGGCACTGGTGGTCGCCAGTGCGCCTAGAAAAAAACATGACACATTTTTAGATGCCTGTACACCTCCCCCTATTTATTCATTTTCACTAGCAAGATTGAAAAAAAGTTAATACATACATATACATCACTAGTCCAAATCGGGTACTAGAGTAGAGTCAGTAGACACTAGTAGTGTTATGGTCCCTAGGGTCATTATTATAGTATACTCTACTCTTTGCAAAGTTAGCCTGAGCCATGCAACCATTTTTCGCTTCATGTCTTTTGCGCATGTTGCCTCGCAGCTTGTTGTGCAGTAACAGTAAGACGCCTTTTTGAGCCCACATGAGCTCATACAGCTACTGTCTGAGCGTTGCGTACAAGAGGTCGAAAAACAAGCCACTTTGTTATGGAGTTCGGTTAGTCCGTATTGCTTAGCCATAAGTAACATGTTACACTTTTTGGCATGACTGAGAAATGCTTGCATTATCCTATCTAACGTGCACCATTTTTCTCATAACAGGCAGAAGATTCCCTTCTACGAACCAGAGATTTGCAGAGCTTATGAATGATGCATGTAACCAGTAATTCTACGTTCTACAGTGAGGGGTCTCCCAGAATTCGCACAGATCTTTTGTCTTCTATCATGCACTTGTAGCAATGTTTATTGTTTTAATCTTATGCATTTTGCTGTTGGAGCTGGCTGTAGTACACTGAATTTTATAGAACAACATACAGAGCTTGTTAGTTGAAAATAAACCTTTTGAACTTACACATAGACTCTTTGGTATTTGGTGTGATGGTGGTGGTGGACTTACACGAGTGAGTGAGCGAAAGGGTGCTATCTGTTCTGGGTTGTGTAATCATTGGGTATCTTCGGGTGGGGGTTCGGGGACCTAATGATACACTATAGCTAGTCGTTCAGGGGATTGTGGGTTCACTTCTGACTGAGGTGTGAGGAAGTTCCAACCTCCCATCACCAACATCCTATTTTCTTGTGCATAGTTCTGTATGTGGCTGTGCAGAATCCCCACATCAGTAGTAGTATGTACTATATCCTATCAAAAATAGTCAAATATCTGGTTGGGCATTTTGTTTGTGGTAATTGTCAAAGCCTCAAGATTAAGAAGACTAGAAGAGGACAACCCAAAGGACTGGACTCAGTGGCTAGAGCTATTGGTCAATCTGAGTTTTATTCAAAACCGTAAAATAAAGAGTGGCAAACTGGGCAAGCTTAGCGACAGAGTAATAGTAGTAGTACAGACATTCATAGCAGAGGCAGTTAGAACTTAGAGGCAGGGATAACCAGAATTTCGAAACAGATAGTCAAGTCAAGATCAAAGAAGCTTTTGTAAAAAATAGAATTAGGAAGTGGAACCAGAATTAATAGTTCGGAAAAAATAAGGTGCAGTAAAAGTTAGGGCAATATAATTGTTAATATTAACCACTGGAGGACTTACTGGGACCAGCAGCAGGGCCCTCGGTAGAGGAGCGGTCCTCTGGTGGTTGTCCCGCCGACTCGGACCCCGTCTTCTTGCCCCTGGGTGCTGCAGATCAGTGATCATGTAAGATATAATAAAGAAAGACACAAACATTAATGATTGCTGTGAAACAAATAAATTATCTAAAAAAACGCTCAAAAAACGTTTTAGGAAACAAAAATTGCAATAAAATTGACCTATCTAATCCGATCGACTACTGGCTTGCGGGATTCACGGACCGTCTACTTATTTCGGAACACTAATTCAGTGTTCCATTCTGATTGATTCGAATCCAGAACACTAACTAAGCCTAAGTACCACCTGACCTAGCCCACCTATTCCAGACGGGCCAATTGTTCACTAAGTCTGCATTTCCATTTTTTAGCCCTCACAAATGCATAGATGAGAAGGAGGACACATGCATAAATTTGTGCATACACCAAATTGTTGGTTGGTTGCGTCTGATGTTCTGCTACTGACTGACACTGCTAAGCCTACCACTCACTAAACAAACTACAAAAGGTTCTACTAAGGACTGGGGTAAGCAGCACTCAGTGACAGAGGATGCGTCACGCAGACCGCTCAAAAATTATCAACTAATAGTAACTAAACCTAGTATCAATCCATCCACCACTATTTGACAGGAGGACAAAGGAAGGACTAGAGTCTCTCTAGCAATAGCAGTACCTAACTTAAGTTCTCTAAAGTAAACTCTCACATAATAATAAGGACAAGCGAGCGCAAAATTGCAAACAAGTAAGAGTAGCGCCCAGCACCTGTGTCCTACAATCACAGAAGATTTTGAAACGTAATTTACCTGCAATATAAGCAGCAGTATTCTTGTTATTCGTAAAAAAATTATACACAATACTTATACTACTATATATATTATCTACTCACCAAGCCCCACGACCTCGACACCTAGCAGGTCCAACAGGTCCTGCTCCCGGATGTCTGACCACCGGTGTGCCAGCTGGTTATGGGTGCGCCGGACCCCTGAGCAGCAAAACACTGCCCGGCGCACCTTCGCCCACCGGCGGTGACGCTCCTGGGTAGGGTACCCAGAGCCTGGCCTGCCGCCTGCTGCCAAGGTCAAGGGGAGGTGGCGCTGAACAAAAAAAACAAGGGCGGCCACCTCCGCCTCACTAAAAAGCTGCCGGGCTTGCACCCCTGCAGGGCGCAGTCTGCCGCAAGGCAGGGGGCTCTTGGGCGCATGTGCCTTGCCCTTGGAGCCGTTATTGGTGCTGCTACCCTTTGCCATGGTTCTGGGGTGTGTGGGAGGAGGCGGAAAAGAAAAGTTAGAAGGGAAAAATAAAGTTAGGGGAAGAAGTAGGAACTTAAAGAAGAAAGTAATATAAAACAGTAGAAAAGTAAAAAAACTGAGTAAAAAGTAGAAATAAATGCAAAATATAGACTTAGGCACAGAGAGAGATAGATAAGAAATAAAAAAAAATTGAAAAACAGTGTAAAAAACTAAGGATTGCAAAGATTGAGGGAGGATAGAAAAGCAGGCCCAGAACCATAGCATAGAGTGAAAAACAAGATGGCCGCGCCCATCGCGACCGCGTGGGTAAGTTTGCGCGATATTTCTCCCCGAGCACGCAAAAAGCGTCGCAAACACGTACGACGCGTTCCCGAACATGAAATGCGCATCGCGAGCACGCTATACGCGACCCGGAACAGGAAATAAGGCATCGTGAACGGGCGGGACAAGTGAAAAACAAGATGGCCGCGCCCATAGGCGACCGCATGGGTAAGTTCGCGAGATACTATCCCCCGAGCACGCAAACAGCGTCCCGAACACGCACAACGCGTTCCCAAAGAAGAAAAACACATCGCGAATGGGCGCGACAAGCAACTACGCATGCTCACGTAGCTCACGTAGCGCTTCAACGTCTTTGCGTAGCTTCGCGAAGCGCGACTACGCGAATTACGCCCAGGGTTAGAATCATCTCACACACTGACAAACAACAATCACTCAGCGTGCAATGCATGCCATTTACCTGTTCTTCTAACTCAGGCACGATCACCATGGTACATTACTGATTCATTGTACACGAAACAGACATTGGCCAGTATTAAGTTGTAAATTCCGGCTAGGGGAATAAATTAGGAAGGGATAGATAAGCACGGGATGAGGCAGGCACAAATTTGCATCTCCAATCATGTCCTTGAGTTGCATCAGTGTGCAGTGAAGAAGCCCCCCACTGCACACTGATGCAACTCCAATCCTGCAATAAAATGTGTCTAAGACAGTGGGGCTACATTAGTCAGCCACACACAAAGAAATAAAATAAAATAATGTTCCCCTAACTATATCTTTTTTTGTTGGGCATCAAAGCAGATGAGCGATAGAGAGAGAAGGTTCTTTGGTTGGTGGGCCAGGACTGGTAGTCAGGGAAGTAGAGTTCATCCTCAAACTCAGGTGGTTTGCACAAAAGTAGGTCACCTAACACACTACTTCCATGACCTGAGTCTGACCAATCACCCTCAACTTCCTTCTGTCATACTTCAGGTATGGAGTAATTCGGTGGTATAAAGTGCTGATTCATTTTGATCATGGTTAATCTCTATGTTTTGGGGTGAGAGACTGGTACTTCTCACTGGGAAAACTGCACCAGCAGCACTGAAAACACGCTCACTGGAGACATTGGCGACCTGTCAAGCCAGGTAGTTTATTGCTGATCACTGGCCATTGATGCATCTTCCCATACCAATACAACAGTGGGTTTTGATCAAGATAGACCTCTGTTGGGTCATCCAGATAGGCCTGGACCATTGCTCAATAGTCATTGGTGCTCCACTTTGCTCAACCTCTTTTGCCTTCGCCTCTGCACTGGAATTAAGCCCTGCCAGTAGAAATCAATCATTTGCAGATTTTAGGGCTGATGCTCCTGTTCCTGTTGTTAATGGTCTTCTATTTGTTGGTTTAGGCTGCTGTTAGATAACAGCTCTTCCCTCAGGCTCTGAAGTTGAAGGCTGCACTGAAGAACTTGGGCCCTGGAGGAGTGGGCTTCTAATTCCTGGCTGTTCTTTTTCTAGCTCAGCAATCCAGCAATCCATGTGCTGACTTTTGCAACATACCCATCCGAAAAAGGAATTAAAGTGGACAGTAATGGTTTGTACTGTGTATCAAGAATTGTGACACAGATGTAATTTTGGGATGAAACAATGTTTCTTTGCACCCTTGCATTAACAGATAAGTGAAAGGTTAAGCTCTCCACCAACTCATAAACATCTATTTTTCCCTCCACACCTGCGTACATTTTAGACACTTCTTTGAGCTGTTCCTGTAGGGTGTGCAACAAGGGGATAGCTTGGTCCATGGTACTTTCCTCCTTGCTGACTTCCCATGTAAAAACCTCAAAAGTAAGCAGTATCTGTGTCAGGCATTTGACTAGGCCCCATTGGTCCATCCCAATGATCATGCCTTTCACAGTTGCATCCCATCTTTGCATGACATATTAATTGATTGGTCTGTACTGCTCAAACAGATGTTGCAACATGTAATAAGTTGAGTTCTAACATGTTGGCACCTCATGTATGAGTGCTTTGACTGGCATTCTATTATCGCGCTGAAGGACCCTCAGCTGCTTCTGGTCTTTAAAAGAATGGTTGAAATGAGTGCAGATTCTTCTGCAGGTGGACGGTAAGTTGCTGACTCGGTCTTATTTTTTTAGAAAGTCCTGTACAATGATGTCGATGCAGTGCGCCAAACACAGGACCCTGAAATAGCCTCCATCTGCCATTGCCTTAACTATATTACTGCCATTGTCCATGGCAACAAATCCAATGCTAAGCCCTCTGGGTCACAGCCATTCAAAGACCTTGTTGTTAAAGTCTTCCAAGATGTCTGCAGCAGTATGGGATTTCTCCATAGCGAACACGGCTACTGTTGCATGGTTCAGAGTGCCATTAAATATCTCAGCAATGTCAACACCAGCAGATATAATGTCTCTAACCCCCACAAAAGAGATCCAGTGTGCAGTTATGCACATGTAACCAGTGGCTTGGCAACTGGTCCACATGCCTATGGTCAGGTGGATAGTGTGAAGAGCTGTCTGCTACAAAGCTTGTCCAAGCAGTTCCAGCACATCCTGATGTAGCACTGGAACAGCAACTCTGGCAAAAAAGGACCAGCTGGGAACATTCCATTTCGGACAGGTGGCTGCCACAAATTATAGAAAACCCACCCCTTCCGCAAAAGAAAAAGGGAGGAGGTCCAGCGCTAACATTTTAGCCAGCTTTGCATTGTACAAACGTGCCGTTGGTTGGTTGAATTCATACTGCCCCTCCTGCCTAAACATGCCAGGAACAGTAGCCTGGATTTTTTTTATTTTCTGATGCCACTGATGCAAGTGACTTCTTGAGAGCACACAGTGGTAGGCTCAATGTGCATCTCAGCAGGGCAGTACCTGTACTCGCTTGCCTTGGTGTCTCATCCTGAGTCTTGTGCCATTGCGATGTTGCTGATGTGGGCAATACTACTGCACTGCTAGGGACATGGCTGCTTTGCGTAACAAAAATGTTTTCCTCTTCTTCACCTTCCACCATGATCAGATTGGATTCCCTGCTCAGCCTTTCACCCCTTCACTAACACCACTTGCAGTTTTTCTGGCTGCTAAGGTGCACCTCCCACTGGTTTGTGTGGTGTTTTCTCAAATGGGTTGTTTGGCCTCCGCTACCATAGTTTGTTCCAAGCCTACCCTGACTAACACTTGCTCCGCAAAGGGAGCATTTGGCAATGTTATTCTCCTTCTTGCTAACCATAAAGAAAACCCAAACTGGAGAGGTCCATTTTCTGATGCTAGTGCCACTGCCAATGTCGGATGAACTGGTGGAAGTTGGGCATTGTAAATCCAGTATTTTTTGTAAAGCGCGAACAGCTACCCGAAGGCATCCCGGTGCTGAGGGCCGTCGGGAAGATTAAGCAAGCTATTGCCCAGAGTCACATGGTGCTGGGCTGACCCTGCTGCCGGTGCCGGGGATCGAACCGTGAGCCCCAGATTCCAGCGTCAGTCACCCTGGCTGCGACGCCACACCTCTTCCCCTCGCCCTGGCCGCGACGCCACACCTCTTCCCCTTGTGATGTTTGCCTCTCTGCAGTACCACCTACTTCAACTGAGGTGGTTGTGGATTTAGGTCACTGCCAGGACTTTGCAAATATGGCAGCTGGCGGCGGTGGTATCTGTGGTGCCACATTTGCCACATCCCTCATAGCAGATTGGGATAGGGTAACATCAGGCTCCACTGGGGTTGGGCTAACATCCAAGATGACTGGCTCATAGTGATCCTCCTCCTCTACATCCATAAGTCTAAGGCTTTCAGGAACCTTCCTTTTCCCTAGCCTCTCGTGGCGTGTCTTGCTCTCAGATTGAGGCAGGATCCAAGTGGAGTTTAGATCATCAGAAGGGGCTTGGAAAAGAAGATGGTGTACTAACCCTCCTTTTTCTTGCTGGAGATCTGGAAGACAATGGATCTTCTGAAAGAGTGGTTTCCTCTACTTCCTCAGCATAAAGTTTAATCTCCTGAACTGCTCCTACTTCGGGAGGATCTACTATTGCTGGCTGTGGCTGTTGTAGTCCTCTTATCTGAGTTTCCTGCAATGATTGGACACTTCTTTGCAAAAGAGATAAGTCAATTTCAATGTCACTGCTCATCGGTGTTGCCGTGATTAAACTGACTGCCTCTGAGACAGACATGGACTTGGGCCTAGGTTGGGGTGGGTCCGCTCATGCAGGGGTGCGGCTCCCAGCCTGCTCCCCTGAGGCCGATGTGGCAGGCACAGGTTTCTTTTCTCCTGGAAAAGGTCTGGGTCGACATACCAGTGGTGGTCATCTCCTTCTTCTTCTCACTGGCCACTTTCTTGCTAACACCTTACTTTGGGGGCATCTTGAAGCTGTCAGTTGGCAGTGGCACTTAGCTTCACAAGTTGAAGAGATGTCTATGATGTGTGGTCAGGTCACGCGTCACATCGTGCACAGGCCTTCTGTCTGGCAGTACTGTGGGTGATGTTGTCTCTTGTGTACCTAAAAGCAAACATGCAACAAGATCATTAGTGACAAGTGGACTTGTTGCAGTTCAATTAGTAGTACAAACATGCAATATCATTTAGTGTGGTCACTGATGGTTACTTAAGTTATTATATAAATAATTGACAATACAGTGTATCCACTATCCATTTGTAAAACCACACCTACATAATCATTAATGGTCACAACAACAACAAAATAAAGAACAAATGGAAGGCTATGGCAAAAGCACACTGACTGCCAATGCAAAATGGCCAACAGCCACATGGTCACAAGAAGCAGGAGGCCTGAAAAACAAAGAACACATGCAGGCTTATGGGGAAAGCATACTTGCTGGCTAGACAAAATGGCCACCAGCCACATGTTCACAAAAACAACAACCAGCAAGAAGGCATGGCCACAACAAAGAAGACATGCTGGTCTATGGCAAAAGCACACTGGTTGGCTACACAAAGTGTCCGCCAGCCACATGGTCACAACAACAAGCAGGAGGCCTGGAAAACAAAGAATACATGCAGGCCTATGGACATTGACAATACAAAATGGTCCCTGGCCACATGGCATGGGGAACAAAAGCAAATGGTGCTTTATGGCAAACACACTGGCCAGAAAAAAGGAGGCATGGTAACACAGAGAACACAGCATTAATTCAGCAATGCTAAAAACAAAAACTAGCAGGGCTAAAAATGTTTACACCAACATACATCCTCCTAAGGCATTACCTCACCTATACACTGTTTTCAGGGGAAAAAAGTGAAATACCACAACAAACACATGTTTGTATTTTAATCCAATGCTATCCATCGACTAAATGATGTTTTAATCCAATAGACACCACAGAACAGTTGTTTCATGTACCTATGGCTTGTACTGGGTCTACTGGCTGGAAGGCCCATTGGCAGACTAGGCCACATAATGAAATAAATCAATATTGCAAATTTATTAAAAAACATGGAGAAAATGAAGTGAACTGTGCAACATTTTTCCTTTATAAAAGAAGGAAACGTGCATGCAAAAAAATAACTTGGCCCCTACTGAAACTGCAGGGCATCCACCACAGTAAATGTAAAACAATTGATCAAAAGTACAATTAAATCCATGTCCATGCCCCAAATCAAACAAACAACACCCGTATACACCAGTTTTTCAACTTTCTTGTGTAATCTAAAATACAAAGTCCTTAAATACAATGGTATATATTCAGCAGACAAGGATCCTTCCAGCTCCAAATCCCAATGAAAAGTGACAAGGAGAGGGACAAAATATTGGAGGAGCCTGCTTGACAGGAACAGGAAGTTGGAGACTTTGGGGCACTTCCTTCCTGTTGGAATTTTTTTTTTTTTTAAAAGGACTCCTCGCACAAAATAAACAATGGAAACCATCCATTTCAGGAGGTTTTTGACTCCAAATCATCATTTCAGGAAGATTTTGATGCTTCTCGAGATGAGAATCTTCCCCAGATTGTTACTGCGGTAGATACTGCACTTTCAGGATCACGTACGTCACAAAACATCTGCCAAAAGTCGCTGGCATGCCTGAAAGACATGTTTTTGACCACAAAATCTTGTGGGAGCTTGCGGTTGGCTAGCAAATCTTGTGGCACTCCCGAATTGCTAGGAAATCACTTTGGCAATCACGAGCACCCGGCAAGTTGCTCCTACAAACACGAAAGGACATTTCAAGTGCGCTAACAAAAAAATAACTCCGCTCCATTGCGTAGACCGCGGAGTTTATAGGTAACTCTGTGCTCTACAGGGAAGGGGGCTGTTGCCAAACTCTGCAAACTCAGCGTGCGCAGCAGAGTTTTACACCCAGGCCTACTGCTGACCTCAGCAGGCCACCATCCCAGTAATGGCTGCATTTCCAAATGGGTTGCAAATTGCGACCTACCCCATTAATATTCATGAGGTAGGTCTATTTGGCACCCACGAGAAATTGGTGATGGAGCTCAAAAGAGTTTAATTCATTATGAATTAGGACTAACAATTTCCGAATTACAATTTTGAGAGAATCGCAATTATTAAATCGGTAATCCTAATGTTAGTACATCTAGCCCGATGAAGGTAAAAATGTCAACCAGGATGAATCTCGTTGGTGTATCTGACCCACACTCCATTGCAGCCACCCTCAAATTGTGCATAGGTCCCGGTCTACAGTGACCATTGTCTATCATTTGTATTTTGTGCTTTTTGGGGCTGTTTAAAAAAACATATCTCTGGTTCCCCCTTTTGGATGTTTGTTATTGTGGTTTAATTTTGTTCATTATAACTTACTCTATTTTTCTTATTTAGTTTGGGATTTATATTATGTTGCATTTTGACTTTATTATTGTCTTGGTACTGTATAAATACTTCACACATTGCCATAAGTTGCACCTGTCTGCTCTCTTCCATGCCTACCAGGATTTTGAGCTCAGGTTACTTAATTTAGTGACCATAAGTGTACACCCTGACAAGGGTTGTGATTATTCCTCGAGTTGGGTAATAAACTACTCAAAGTAATAATCACTTGATGGAGAGCGGTCGGATACACTTAGCGGTAGGGTCGTGTCAACTTATTACCTTCTGACCCAGTTGCTTTTTTAGAGCTTTTTCTGTCGATGTTGAGAGAGGCTCCTCGTCCGGCCAATTTTGGGTTTGATGATGACAGCTTGGCTCAGCGCGATGCCTCGGTCAACTCCTAGAAGTCTTGTCAATGACAAAAGCTATGGAGCTTCAGCGGGGCGAACCTGAATCTTAGGCAGAGTCACGGTTCAATTTCGCCAATTGACTCTCATTGATGGGTCAGTCACCTTATGAAACATTTTGACAAAAATTCTCCTTACTTCTGGACCTTCTTCAAGAAGGTCCTTGTTGGGTGCCAAAGTGTTCCCAACACCAATCTAAGGTTCCAGAAGCTCTGCATTGCTCCTTGGAATGTTGAGACTACAGCTCCCACAATGCATCTGGTCAATTACTTTTAAAGTCCAGCTGAAGGTGGTCAGCTGGTTTCTTCTTGCTGGAGATGATGCAGTTGGAGGCCTTTTAACCTGTTACTTTTAGGGAATCCACTCCTTTACTTTTCAAAGCAAGGCAAAGTCCTTAGAGCTCTAGTTCCTAAAATGTGCAGCAGGTGCAGTTATTCAGAGTTCAATCCTATTGGTGCAGGCCAGGGTTCCAGCAGAGCAGCCTTTCTTTTTCTTGTAGTTTCAGACAGGGATCTGACTTTTTAGGCAGTCGCCCATATTTATCCAGTGATCTTGGGTGACAAGCAGGTGGGCACCCCTGACAAATGGGGTGCAGAGTGCCACCCGCAGGTATGACAACTTCCTCCAAAGTGTGACATATTGTTGTCTGAGAAAGCACTAGTCCTTTAAAATACATAATGGAGAAACTATCTCCTGGAGGTTAAGATCTGTCTAAGCCAACTCCCCTTCCAGCCCCTCTGCTAATTCAATTACACCTGCCTAGCTAGGGGTGCAGGATGTTGGCTTGTGGGGGTGAGCCTGTGTTTTGTCCTAACTGCCATTCCCTCTTTGAAGACCAAAGACTAAAAGACCAAAGCAGGACTGCATTTATGCACTGCCATATACTAAGGGCTTACAGGTAGGTTGTCATAATTACACCTTATTACCATATCATTTTTACACAGAGCATTGGCCCTTGGTCTGGTTAGCAGAGCACAGGGCACAATCAGAGTCAGTTACCACTAGGTATCAGTCAAAAAATGGGGGTGATCAGGACAAACAAATTACTTTCTCACAATCTGATATACCTGTTGACACTCACTGCATTCTCCACTCTCTTCTGTGGGTTGAAACTTGATATTTCTTCTGAGATGTAGTATTATTAAATGTGATAAGATAATTGTAACCTACTCTCTGAGCTATTACACATCATTTGCCAATAAAGGAACTTTCTATATTAGATTATAGCCTTCTGTAGAGCCTTCTGCATTTTAGTCACCATACTGTGTTGCATGTGCCATTGTAAATCTACCCTTAAGTGTTGAAGATGTCCTGCATCTATACATGTCTTTTGAGAGTCCTGTGGTTCCATGGTACATACATACCTCTCAGCTTAACTCAAGAGTTTGGCATAGCACTTCTTTTTGAGACACCAAGTTTCCATCCAAGTGACTTGCACAGTCAGCACACCTCTGCATCCTCTTCTAGGTTTGTAAAAATTCATGTTAAGAAGATTTGAACAGGGTCGGCTTTAGGGCGGTGCTCTCCAGGTGCTGACTTCGGGGCAGGGGACGCTGAGTTTCGAATATATTATGGATTTAAATGCATCTGATGCAGAATTCCTTGCCTTCAGCAATTTTCAGTCTACATTAAAAATGTTGAGATAACTCTGGTGATTAATGAACCTGCTGGAGATAGATCGGATATTGATCTATGGAAGTTTTGACTCATCATAAAGTAGCACAGAGGGTTAAGGTACCTACTGCAAAGAATGTGTATGGTGCAGAAATCAAAGAAACTCATGTGAGAGAGGGGCTAGTGAGAAACGAGGGGGCCTGTTGGAGGGTGGTAGTGAGGGACTTTGTGGAGATGGAAGTTTTTGGGAGAGGGCACCAACAAACATTGTTGCACCAGGCAGCAACGGAGCTATAGTCGGCCCTGGATTTGAAGTAGCAAGTTTTACGGGACCACCACGCTTAGGTACGCATGTCTCATGCTGCATGTAGACAAAAGGATGCTAACATTCTTCATTAGATACCCACTAAAGCACCCGATTATCTATCACCTTGGAAAGCCCACAATTGGGGCTGACTTCTTGAACGAGTCTAGTCCTCTTATATTGCCAAGGCTGAGGACATTGAAAAACATATCTTGAGACATGCAAGCATTAAAGGGTCATTTCCTCACTGAAAGCCTCCGTCAATTTTATTTGTCAAGTTTTGCTAGGATCCTCCTCCCTTTCAAAGTTCTGGAAGGCTTTGAAATACTTATTCTTGATGTATTATATGTCCCTCCAATACACAAACTACACTTAGCAAGTCTGCTCCACCTTTTTTATAGTTTCCGGTTAGACTTCCTATATTCAACCCGGCCGACTAGGGGTCCTGCCTAGCTAGGGGTGCAGGATGTTGGCTTGTGGGGGTGAGCCTGTGTTTTGTCCTAACTGCCATTCCCTCTTTGAAGACCAAAGACTAAAAGACCAAAGCAGGACTGCATTTATGCACTGCCATATACTAAGGGCTTACAGGTAGGTTGTCATAATTACACCTTATTACCATATCATTTTTACACAGAGCATTGGCCCTTGGTCTGGTTAGCAGAGCACAGGGCACAATCAGAGTCAGTTACCACTAGGTATCAGTCAAAAAATGGGGGTGATCAGGACAAACAAATTACTTTCTCACAATCTGATATACCTGTTGACACTCACTGCATTCTCCACTCTCTTCTGTGGGTTGAAACTTGATATTTCTTCTGAGATGTAGTATTATTAAATGTGATAAGATAATTGTAACCTACTCTCTGAGCTATTACACATCATTTGCCAATAAAGGAACTTTCTATATTAGATTATAGCCTTCTGTAGAGCCTTCTGCATTTTAGTCACCATACTGTGTTGCATGTGCCATTGTAAATCTACCCTTAAGTGTTGAAGATGTCCTGCATCTATACATGTCTTTTGAGAGTCCTGTGGTTCCATGGTACATACATACCTCTCAGCTTAACTCAAGAGTTTGGCATAGCACTTCTTTTTGAGACACCAAGTTTCCATCCAAGTGACTTGCACAGTCAGCACACCTCTGCATCCTCTTCTAGGTTTGTAAAAATTCATGTTAAGAAGATTTGAACAGGGTCGGCTTTAGGGCGGTGCTCTCCAGGTGCTGACTTCGGGGCAGGGGACGCTGAGTTTCGAATATATTATGGATTTAAATGCATCTGATGCAGAATTCCTTGCCTTCAGCAATTTTCAGTCTACATTAAAAATGTTGAGATAACTCTGGTGATTAATGAACCTGCTGGAGATAGATCGGATATTGATCTATGGAAGTTTTGACTCATCATAAAGTAGCACAGAGGGTTAAGGTACCTACTGCAAAGAATGTGTATGGTGCAGAAATCAAAGAAACTCATGTGAGAGAGGGGCTAGTGAGAAACGAGGGGGCCTGTTGGAGGGTGGTAGTGAGGGACTTTGTGGAGATGGAAGTTTTGGGAGAGGGCACCAACAAACATTGTTGCACCAGGCAGCAACGGAGCTATAGTCGGCCCTGGATTTGAAGTAGCAAGTTTTACGGGACCACCACGCTTAGGTACGCATGTCTCATGCTGCATGTAGACAAAAGGATGCTAACATTCTTCATTAGATACCCACTAAAGCACCCGATTATCTATCACCTTGGAAAGCCCACAATTGGGGCTGACTTCTTGAACGAGTCTAGTCCTCTTATATTGCCAAGGCTGAGGACATTGAAAAACATATCTTGAGACATGCAAGCATTAAAGGGTCATTTCCCTCACTGAAAGCCTCCGTCAATTTTATTTGTCAAGTTTTGCTAGGATCCTCCTCCCTTTCAAAGTTCTGGAAGGCTTTGAAATACTTATTCTTGATGTATTATATGTCCCTCCAATACACAAACTACACTTAGCAAGTCTGCTCCACCTTTTTTATAGTTTCCGGTTAGACTTCCTATATTCAACCCGGCCGACTCACTGCTTCCCTTCCTTTGATAAGCACTCTCTGGATAGGGAGTTTGGCATCAACTAATAGTTGGTGTAAGCTTGACAAGATAAAACTGCAATGAAAGTTTGCAATTGCAGCAGTGTAAACAAGTCACTTATACCGACACGACAAAAGACATTCATGTATTATAATGTACTATCAGACAGCTTCCAATAAATAATTAGACTCTTTAGACTTGTCTTTGAATTTCCTTACATATTTCTCATTGGCCACATCATACTTTACTAGCAGATAGGTTTTTTATATTTTTATTTTTATATTTATCCATCTCAATTTAGGGGTCAGTAAAAGTTTGTGACCCCATGCTGATTCATTAGTATGAAGGAGTATGTTGTAGTCATCTCTTCCAAATACTGGCTCTTTACGAGATGTATCAGTGTTTCACTATTTTAAACAGGCTGCAAAACATTGAAAACATTGAAAAGTTACTGACTCCATGAGTTTGGGTGCCAGCCCATTTGCAAAAGGGATGAGGTACCCTTAAGATTCATTCCATTTGAATATTAAAAAAAATAAGTTTGTAGGGAGTAGGCAATTGTGCATGGGCCCACTGCTAACTCTCAAACAAACTTTCCAATAAAATATAGCCATTTTAAACACACCGTGTTTCCTTTAAGGAAAATAGGGTGCATTTAAAAAATATGTATTATCTTCAAACAAGATTGTGATATGATGGGCCACTAACTTTAGTAGGTGCCCATCCCTGTGATGACCAACAATTAGAGTGGGTCACAATTTGAGATCTACCTGATTACTGTTCATTAAGTAGGTCAGATTAAGACCCACCATGAAGCAGATTTTTACTACCTAACTTGTCATAGGTATATAGGTTTGGTTCTAAAAACTCTTCCCTGATTGCAATAATACTAGCCCCTATGTTCGACCATTTTCTGCCAACAGTAGAGCGTACATCTGGCCATTAATGTGCTAAAGTAAAATACTCCTAAAATGTTAAAGAATTAGGGGGCATATTACCAAGGGCGTTATCGCCGCTTTAGCAGCACTTTTTGCTGCTAAAGCGGCGATATTTCTATCGCCCTATTAGCAAGCTGACGCTAACAGCTGTTAGCGACAGCTTCATGGCGAAAGCGACCGTTTTGGTGCCGCTTTGCATATCAGCGATATTTATCGCTAATGACATGCAAAGTAGGCGTTCCCAACTAAAAGCGACTGCAAACAGTCGCAAACACAACTTTCCCCTATTACCAATGCCCGCGACGCGATAAAAAAAGTCGCGCTAACCGCGATTATCGCTGGAATTTAACACCTGCTAAAAACCTGACTTAACCATTCTTGTCAATGAGAGGTGGATTGTAAGGTTAAGTCCTCACCTGCCTATTAGCAAGCTTTTGATTAGCGCAGTGAATTTATCGCTGGATTTCTTGCGCTATTGCTGAGTTTCGCTGCTATCGCTGGATTTTCTATCACCTTGGAGATAAGCGTTGATAATAACGCGTTATCCCCGCAATGAAATCCAGCGATAGCCCGCGATAAAATAAACAACGCTAAGCGCGCTTTGCGATAATTATCGCAAATCCTTGGTAATATCCCCCACACTTTTTAGTTTAAAAATTGTTTCCTATGGGTCAGTGTTCGTTAGTAACACTTGAAGGGCGGAAGGTCTAGCTTGAGCTCTCGGGGGCAGATTTACAAGCCTCTTGCGCCACTTTTGCGTCACTTTTAACATGGGAAAAGTGACGCAAAAGGGGCGCAAGGCGCTTGTAAATCTGCCCCTCGCCTTCTAGTCTCCTAGACTAACCTGTATCACTATCACTGCCATCTTGGTTCAGGTAGCACGATTGGAGAATCGTGGGCGCAAAACGATTAAGCGCCCATATCCAGGCACATGTGGGTGTGGCTTGTCTAACTCTTACAGCGTTGGCCTGGCGTTGGCCTGGCATGCTTTTTTAGTGACAGTGTTACACGTTGTGTCTTGTGACTTGTAGAACTCGATATTTAAGGGGTTCTGGGGAAAAAAGTCCCACCTGATACCCTTTGGACATTAGTGCAGTGGCTTTGAGTGCACTGCAGTGTTTTTCATGGTAAGGCACGCCTTACATGATCCCTTAACATTCCAACCTCTCAATAGTGTCAACCTAACAATCATTTTGTGTAACGAGGATGTGGTAGAAGCTTTTGCGGATTCCCATTCGTATGCACATTATTTTGTTCTTCTTCCTACCAAAAACCTCTTTGTCTCCAAAGTGTCCAAGTTTAAGTTGCTTGGAGCATCACTCTGGAAATAATAATTTTTCTCTGCATGTTTCCACCTTACATTTTTAGGCTGTGTAGAGAATAATAATTCAGCCGATGCATTTCCCTTACGCTGTTACATTATAATGTATTGGTATTTTTCAAACTATAATTTTGTTGGCACACACAGGTGGTTTCTGAGAAATTGTCTTTTTCCATAAGATTTCCTCTTTCTTTGCTGTTTAGAAACTTCAGCTGACTAGCTTTCTTCCCATCTGTTGCTCTTCATGCTATTATAACGTGTTTATTACAACAGTTTTTCAGGCAAAGTGTCTTCATGCACATAAGAAAGGGCAACCGAAATTGCCACGTTACTTACATTTAAGCTTCTCTGATGAATACTGAAAAGAATAAGCACGTTTTAATTATTATATTAGCATTCTAGCTTACTAAATTTTCTTTTATATTTTTTTATCGGAAGAGTTCAGCAATCAATAAATATTACATTTATTGAAACAATGCTTCTCAGTAAAAAACAATATCTAGATTTCTATAAATGCATATATGGAACAAAGGATAATACAGCCAATACATTATCTAATATTGCACATTTTCCAAATACCCATATTCTTCCTTGTATAAGCTATTTTTTTTATCCAAAGACCCCACAGAGTCTCTGGAATTTATTATAAAATCCTGATCTTAATAAAAATCGCTTTCCAACTCCTTAATTTTTAAAACTTTAGATCACCATTTTTAAAATGTCGGGATGACTTCCGACTGCAAATTTTGGAGAATTATTGATCTGGATATAAAAACTATAATAAACAGTAGTTTCTTTTACAAAGTTTCAATATTAATACCCGGAGAATCAGGCGCCCGCATGCAGGTAAGAGCGGTGGGGCGGGGGGAGGGGGATTCGACATACAACGAGGAGGGAAACTTAAATTTAAAAAAAAGAAAACCATACATTACGTTCTTTAACTGAATAGATGGCAACGTCTACTAGTATTGTGCGGGGATACTTGACATTGGCAGGACACTTGGCTCATACTCTGTGTGCCCTCGTGATAGTCAAATCAGCCATTAATTCTGCCATTACCTTTTTCATCGGAACATCAACTCATTCAAGCACTTGTGGGCCCTCGCTCCCCTCCGGTACTCCTGCTATTCGGAGATTTGACCTCCTATTATAGTTCTCTAACTCCTGCAACTTGGTTTCCAAAAAGCCTATTTTTTCCACCTGATTGACATCTCCCTGCATTGACAGAACCCTGTCCTCTAGATACAAGATTCTCAATTCAGCCTCCTCCAGTCTGTCGGGGACCTGGCCCATAACTTCCAATTACTTGTGCCTGCGTTATTTTCATTTCTCCTATGTTGGCCAAGATGGTATCAAACATACTTTTGACAGACTGCCCCAGAGTCTCCCTGCTCCAGTGATTGTTTATGCCGTGTGATAGCTTCACACTCTGGGAGTCCCTTCATTGACGTTCATTGCCTGGGATGCAGCTGCTAGAGGGGATGCCTGTTGCCTACTATTCCCAATTCCGTGGGGTACAACCTGAAACTCTGTCAGCACCGGTGGCTTTTCTTGCTTCGGAAACAGCAGATATTGCTTTGGACCTGCTGGCCTCAAAGCGGCTTTGATTTTACATGCAGTGGCATCATTTGCTAGCTATGTCACTATTGTTGTCTGCGCCCTCCAGACCTTATAGGTATTCCATTTTCTATTTCTGACCCTTTTCACTCTCAGTTAGATTGTTAGGGCCCCCAGTCTTCTCAGCTTCTAGGAGCTCTCCAACTTTAGATTCCATTCTTTGTGTTGTGTTTCGGGTTAACATAGGTAGCAGCAGGTTTGGTTTGGCCACCTTTCCTCTTCAATTTCTGAGCTGGGGTAAATTGATTGAATGCAGCAGATGTAACATTTGTTGTCATGTGCTGGTGAGTTCGCATACTGAAGATCGCTGTGCTCTTTTACCAGCTGAAATAGAGTGTCTATCTGGTGAGACTTTGTCAGGTTAGCTGGCTATGGAGGGCTGAAAAATCTGCACAGCTGGGAGCAGGAAAGAGAAATGCACTTGCAGAGTCTCCAGGAATCCTGAACTTCCTCGTCATCTGGTGTCTACTTTCAAGACAGTGCTCCAAAAGAAAGTTATTTTGGCGGAGTGCCCTTGAGCCACAGTCCCTCCCTTGCGGTGGCTCGCCTTCACCTTCAAAAGTCCAGGCAATGCATTGTGTTGCCTCTCACAGAGGCAAAAAGCTGCCATGGCCATCTGGCATGCAGATTCTGTGACTATCAAGGTCTTCTTCCACAACTCCAAGCCGTTGCATGATGCATGGCGCCTCTCCACAGAGTCTGTGCCTCTGCTGCTGCAGCATCACTGTTGCGGCGTTACGCTCCCCCTTCTCTGGCAGAAAAAGACTGCTTTTGCTGTGGGGTTGAACTATGCATCCTTGGCTCCCAGCACCTCATGGCGCTCCTTCACAGTGCTTAATTTGCAAAATATTAAGTGCCAGGGCTCTGACCAGGAGGCCACTGCAGCTTGCACCACCCATCACCCCTGTCATTGCTTCTAAAACAACTACAAACCATCGCTCTCGCCAGTAAGTGCTACAGTCAGATTATTCCAGGTCCCCAAATCTAAAGGAATGGCTGGGGAGGCAGGTATTGGCAATTTTAATGTATATTGTATTCCTAAACAACAGTTGTTCTGCTCATCTCTAAATTAGATGAGCAGCGCCACCTTGTGGTAGACTGTTCTAAGTATAGTGTTGACAGTTAGGTGCCCAATTAAGTGCTGGTGCTGAGTACCGGAAAGCACAGGCTCAAATTAAGCACTGCTCCTTCAGCATCTTCAGCCGTGATGGCGTCTACAACCAAACTGCATGTGCTTCCGGGGTAGAGACCAGGTGAATGCTCTAATGGGAGAGCGTGTGAGTAGCATCTACCCTCATCCTGTGCACCTCTAGCTTAGCACATTGAACATTAGTTGTTACTATTAACCGGTCATGATTGTATCTTATAATACGATAAAGGCTCTGATATCTAACATACATTTTCCATCATTTAAAGCCCTAGATTTCATTTTAACTTCACATTGTGTCCTTTGATGAAATATTGTGACCACTTTTTTAACAAAATAATAATATTAGATATTTAGTTGCAAAATATATAGTTCTTAATCTTCCTAAAGAAAAGCAGTTAGGCCAAGAGACGCATGCACAACCTGATATAATAAATAAATAATTGAATGGGCATTTAGACTATATTCTCAGTAGCAAAGAAAAGCCACTATGAACAACTTAAGCTCATTTATATGCAATATTAGAAAGTGGTTGTTAATGCTAATGATGACCGATAAATAAGATACTAAAAACATACACTTTGTATTGAAAGGATTTTTAATATGCAGGATCACAATATTTGTTCAGGCATTGATACCTTTAGATGGGCTGACTTGCCATTCTGCCACGTTGGCATTTTGCCAGTGGGCTGGAGTCTCGGAGGCTTGCTTTCAAAGCAAGTTTGGCTATCATGACCTAACTTGATCACATCTCTTTGCACTTAAAGGCTCTGAACTGGCTACCATACAAACTCAGAATACAACTCAAACTGGCTTGTATCACACACAAAGCATTACACTCTAAAACACCTTTGTATCTAACTCAGAAAATTATGATGTCCTGAGGATGCAGGTACTCATGGAGCACCAAAGATCTTGTGCTGAAACCACCATTCTTTCAGAAGAAGAAAACATACAACAGAGCTTTCTCAGGTGCCGCAAATAGAATCTGGAATTCGCTACTGCCAAACATTAGAAGAATACTGTCCTCGTCAAGGTTCAAGAAGGAAGCTAAGATCTTCATAATGGCTAAATTCCTTCCATAACTCCATACAGAGCAATCACCTAATCGTTTGATTATTGATCATAAAGTGTTCCCTACAGTTATATAATCTGCTAGCCCCTTAAGGCTTCCTAAATGAAGCTCATTGGTATCTATACAACCTCTTTCAGAGTCCCTTACCACTTTAAAATACTGAGGCAGACGCTCAGCTAAACTGTAAATTTGAGTTCTTTGTTTTTGGTGTTCAGTCAATTACGACATATTCTTTCATGTTCAGATATTTTTGTAAGCACACTTATCTTTTCCTGACCACTAATTATAATGTTGACACTTGTGAATTTGTTATGATGCTTTCTACTGTCGTAATTAGTAGCACTATATCACTGTTAAGCGCTCTGACACCCTAAAGGGTCACGTTTGCGCTATATAAAACACTGAATAAGTAAATAAATAATATGACCTTACTAATCCCCAACTGCTACATCTGAGCCATGTCCTCCTTCTCTATTGGGCTAGTTAGACCTTTTTTTCAGGGCTGTTTGTGAGTTCCAGTCCAGTCTTAAAGCTTTACAACAATGATCAGTAGCAATCTCAACATGAATATTGAACAGCATTCTTTAAAGTAAGTATATGTTATGAGCTCAAATGGTTATGTTAACAAAAGAAGGTATTCACAAAAGACTGCCATTTCATCCTCATGCAAACTGTCCTGCAGTCGTAACTTCCAAGAAAAGGGAGTTGTGGCCAGATGTACTAACGTTAGGATTGCTGATTTAATAATTGCAAATATCTCCGATTAGCAATTAGGAAATCGGCATTCCTCATGTATGAAACTCTTTTGAGTTTATTTGGCAATTACCATTGGTCGCCAATAGACCTACCTCATGCATATTATTGAGGAAGGTTGCAATTGGCGACCCATTAGGAGTCACAGCCATCAAAGGGATGGGGGCCTTCTGACCACCATGTCTGTGATTGCTTTTAAATAAAGCATTTTTTTAAAGGCAACCCGTTTTTCTTAAAGAAAAACTGGATGCATTTAAACAGAAAAAAATGAAACTTTGCAGTTTCATTTTTTAAGAGTAGGAATTGGTTCATGGGACCAGTGCCTGTGCATAAAAAATAATTATTTTCCATTCTTAAAGGGAAAGGGGTACCCTAGGGACCCCTTCTCATTTGTAAATGGGTTACCACCTTGTGAGAACCCAGGACCTGCTTGCAGTGTCCCCACACTTTTTGTCCCCATTTTGACTACTGAATGCTGCTTTCTGACTCTGACTGTGCCTTAGGCTCTGATAACCAGACCCAGGACCTGTGCTCTGATTAAAACTACATGGTAATTAGGTATAATTACAATTGGTACTGAAAACCTACCTGTAAGACTTTAGTATATGGTAGGGCATGTAGGTTTAGACGCCCAGTAGATGTAATGCACTTAAGTGTGCACTACTGTGGTGCCTGCTGTCATTTTAAAATGTAAAAAGAACAATTGATGGACAGAATGCTAAACAATGTCAAACATTCAACCCTGTACAGAGATCTGGGCCTAAATCCATCATTTTGTTTGCTACTCATGCCATTCCAGTTTAAACCCAGCCATATCCAAATCAATCTTGCCCCTGCTCAGCATAGGAACAGTCCAGCCTGAAATGCTAGTCCCCTCTAGACTGGAAACAAGCATCCTTGGACCTCTTTTGGGGTATAACCCCTCATCAGCCAGGCTAGCTTTACTCCAGTGGCATGGAGAGCACAGAACCCACATCTGGGCATACACAGTCCCACTCAGGGTGAGAAATGCAAAAAGAACAATTGATTGTCAGAATGCTGAACAATGTCAAACATTCACCCCAGTACAGAGCTATGGGCCTATATCCATCGTTTTTTCTCTCCATGCCATTCCAGTTTAAACCCAGCCATATGCAAATCAGTCTTCACCTTGCTCCTCATGGGAACAGTACAGCCTCAACTGCCAGACCAGGTCCTCCCTGGACTGGAATCAAGCATACTGGGACCGGTTTTGGGGTATTACCCCTCATCAGTCAGGCTAGCTTGACTCCAGTGGCATGGAGAGCACAAGACCCACGTCTGAGCATTCCCGTCCCACACTGCGGTGACAAATGCAAAAAGAACAATTGATGGACAGAATGCTGAACAATGTCAAACATTCCCCCAGTACAGAGATCTGGGCCTTAATCTGCTGCTTTTAAATTGAAATTATATGCAAATTAGTCTTTGGAATTAAAGGTACTTCCAAAGTCTCAGACCACCTTATTTTTATATATGTCATCCCTAAGGACTCCACGAGGTGACCCAGGGGTAGGTAACTATAAGCTGGGACATTATAAAAGATGTTTTCATAAGCCCTGGTGGAAAACTAGCTCCATAGGCTAGCATGAGAATATTTTATTTAGTGCCTGATTTAGATTTTGGTGTAAGGGTTACGTTGTCACAACTGTGACTGATAGCCTGTATGCCGAAATAGAAATCCCATTGGCTACAATGCTATCTATATTTCTCTGGACAGGATATCCATCTCCTTTGTGACGGAGTAACTCATATAATTCAGACACTTATGTATACATATTGACAGGAGTGAGCTTAGAACGTCATTCAAAGACTCAAAATGATAGTTATGATAAATCCAACAAACTGCAACTGTTGGATTTATTATAGCTATTACAGAAAAGCAGTTATAGAACTTTCATTTATATAAGTCAAAATCCAGCATTCCAGCTACCATCTCCTGATTGGCCAGCCTCTGCCAGGCTAAACCAAGCTGTCTTAATGAGGTGTGAAGTGGCCTGCTAGAGAGACAGAGGACTTCCTGTTGGTGGAGAACTGCATCTGTAGAAGCAAAAGACAGCATGGAGATGGAGTAGCCAAACTGGTATTCAAATGGCAAACAACACTTTAGGACAGCAGAGGGTCACCCCTACATCCTGCACCCCCAACCAGACAGGAGTCCCTGTAAATAGATTAGTGAAGGGGCTAGAAGGGGAGTGTTAGTGACTCTCAGCCACACCAGTGGATTGTCTTAGCCTGACCTTATCGTCCAGTGGAGAGTTTCTCCATCCTGTATTTGTGAAGAGTAGTGCTTTCTGGGACAAGAATTTGCCACAATTTGGAGGAAGTGGTCATACTTGTGGGTGGCACCCTGCATCTCATTGATCAGGGGTGTCCACTCCCATGCTTGACGCCAAGGAACTCTGAATAAATATGGAAGAGTTGCAAAGCAATTCAGCTCTGCTGCTTGAAACAAGAAGAAGAAGAAGGGCTGTCCTGGTAGAATCCTGCTATGTACCCAAAGCACTGCACGCTGAAGGACTGCAGCTGCTGCACAATCTGGTACTTCAGACTAAGTACTTTGCCTGACTTCACAAGGATTAAGGAGTAGACTCCCTGACAGCAACTGGCTAACAAAGCTCACCTGCACCATCTCCCCCAAAAGGTACCCAGTCTGGAGTGCATCCAGTGGACTTTTAAGGATTTGGCCAGGTGCAATGTGGGAAACGTGGTCCCAACATCCCAAGGACAATCTCACAGCTTCTAAACCCTTAGATTGGTGTTGTGGACACTTTGGCCCACAATAGGATCTTCAGGAAGAGGTTCCAGAAATTTGGAGCAATGTTTGCACAACACTCTATATGTTGACTAGGTGCATTGCGGGAGTTGTAGTCCCAGACTGGAAGAGGCACACCAGAGCTTCTGAACCCTTGTGTGGTGCTGTGGACCACTTTCCTGCATTAAAGAAACACTCCTGGAAGTAAGTGTAAAATTGTTATATTGTGGGTGGCCATAACTCTGGATTTTGTCCCAGTCCTGCACAACCTTTTTTACCCCTTTTAGCGCTATTTACTTCTAAGCGCTAGTTTTACTCTTAATCTTTAAAAAATCATATGTCGGGTCTGTACATTGGATTTTTGTTGTTTTGTTATCATTTTAATCATAAAAATATGTCTAAGTTTTATAAATTGGTGTTGGATTTTTATTGTGGGTTGTGTCTTACTTATTTAATGTATTGTTGTTTTTAAATGCTTTACACACCAGTTTCCTGAGTTAAGCCTGCCTGCTCACAGCCAGCTACCAAGGGCTGAGCAAGGGAATTACTTATTGAGACCTTGGCTTAACCTTCTATTGTGTTTATGGCCTTATTACTAGTGGTAGGTCCCAACTTATCACTACTAATAAACCACTTTCCAACATTTGGTGTTCAGCCGTGAGGATACATATTTGTGTGTAAATTTCGACATGCAGAAAATTAAGTTAAGATCTTTAAAAATCCTTTAAATTGACTTAGAACAAATATTTAGATTTTTGAATTTTTGAAAGGTGGACTATTCTGATTTTTAATTCATTTTTTTATTTTTCTAAGTTTGTTCTATTTCTGATTTGCAAAGTTTTTGTGATCCAAAACTAGGGATACAATGGAGCTAGAGCTGGCTAACCTGAGCAAGCACACAATGGCTGAGCACAGCGTTCAGTGTAGATCTAAGGGACTACCTAATGGCAACAAAATCAGGAAGAGAGAGTTGATTAGGTCCCTTGAGACTGGGCACAGGACAATGCAGTGAGTGAAAGCAAGGGTGATCCTTCCAAAGACCTTGTAGAGGAGGTAGATGAGGATAACATGTCCATTACTTCCAGTACTAGGTTTGAACTTCCAGCTAGGGGAGGAAGGGGAGGTTCCCCACACAAGAACCAGAACTGTCCTTTGAGGAGAGGAAGCTGCAGACTCAGTTAGCTTCCATAGCACTTGACGAGAGGAAGTTGGCCCTAGCTGAGAAAAAGTGGGCAAGGGAGGAAGAGAGATGAAATGGTGGCAGTGACAATGAGGAAGATGCTGAGATGTCCAGGAGTGTTGGATTTGATATCAGGCTGAATAGTTCCCATGTATGTAGAGGGAGTTGATATTGACAAATAGCTGACAGCATTTGAAGGGACCCTTAAGATGAGAAGGGTCACCTCTAATTATTGGTGTTCACGCTTGCGGAAATTGATTCCAGTAGCTGGGGGATAAGGCAGAATCCCTATTCACACATGAAGAAATGCTGAGTCAAAGTGTTTGGTCTGACCCCAAAGCAGTTCAGGATGAAGTTCAGGCACACCAAGAATATTAACCCACAGTCCTGGGTGGACTTTGTTGACATCGCAGTGAAGGCAATAGAGGGCTGAATTAGTGGTAACCAGGTGAGTAATTATGAGATGCTGTGCAATTTATTCCTGAAAGAGCACACCCTGACTCATTGTGTACAAGAGACGTTATGTGAGCCTAGTAGACACTTACCTGAGTAGCCCCAGAGAGTGGGGGAAGCTAGCTAATGAGTGGGTGAAAACTCAGGTTTTCAATCTGAACTAGGTGGGAGATTCCAAGAGGGGGACTTGGCCCACAAACCCTAAGGAGGGAGGTGGCAAGTCCACCACAGACTCTCCCTCAGTACCACGGAACCCTAGGAAAGAGGAGAGTAGATCCCACACTCACTCTGATAAGCAGAGGCAGGGAGACCCTGGGCTGAAAAAGTACTTGGACAACAGGGTGTGTTTTGACTGTCAGAAGACAGATCACTTCAGGGGTGATCCTGCCTGTTCCAAAAAGGTGGTTAGCACTGGGCTGTCCAGTGTAGCCATAGGGGAGGACTCCTCAGATGAGGAGGTCTTCTTAGCATTTTGTTGGGAGACAGGTCTATATGGCAAGCTGCTGATCCCTAAGGGTGGGAGTAGGCACTTCCACTCTATTTAGGTGAATGGTATCCCTGACATTGGCCTGCGAGGCACATGTGCCAGTCACACTATAGTGAGTGACATTTTGGTGTCCCCAAACATGTATGTGCTAGGAGTAAGGGTAATTTCAGGTGAGGTCACAACCAAACCTGTAGCCATAATGCCCTTAGAATGGGAGGGTACCCTTAGATGGTATAAAGTTGTAGTCAGTGAAGACCACTCCTTAGATTGTCTCTTGGGCAATGACATTACAGAGGTTGGTCTGAGTCCAAGTGGGGTGGTCGCCCAGGGCAACCCCCAACCCAAATGTCCTGGGGAACCATTCCCTACAGTTAGGAACCTGGGGTTCCAAAAGAAAGGGAAAAAGAAGAGGAAATGTAAGCCACTCTTAAAGACAGTTCAAGACGGTCCAGTGAGCCATGGGCCTTCTGCCCAGTAAGGGAGAAACTCAAAGTTGGCTCTGGTGAGGCTTCACCTAACCAAAAAGAGGTCCTAAGCAGTCAGGTAGCTGTCAGATAGCAGGGTGCTGCCCCTGCACTGACAGAATGGAGAGTTGAAGAAGGGTGTCTGCCAAAGGATGTTGTAGTGCCCCCCTCTAAATAACAAGAGAGGATCCAGGAACCTGCAGTTTTCCCTAAAGCAACTCAGCCACCTGTCAGTGGAGAGCTTAGAATGTGGTTCTGGAGTCTGACAGCTGTCAGTAGCCTTTGCTGTGTGCTGGCCTCCATGGCAGCACTGTACTTGGATTGGGAGGCAGACCCCATGGCCAAAAGTAAGTTAGGCCCCCTGACCCTGTTGGTCATGGTGGGGTTGCTCAAGTTTCGGGTGACCTCTGTGGGTAACTAGGTGGTGCCCTAGCAAAGTTAGGGATAGAGGAGATGGGCACCTCACTACCCAAACTAAAAATGGTGAAGAAGATGAAACAGTTGTGATAAAGTTTCAGTTTAAAATGGGTCCTGTTACTGTAGAGATGGGTCAGTTTCCCAGAGGAAGTGACCTTGGGAGGACGATGTAAGGCAGAGTATGCCCTGCAAATGTACTGCCTGGTTTCTTTACTTTATTCCTTGCCTGACAGACCAGAGAAATTCTCCCAGGGTTGGAGTAAGACTTCTAGGCTGTTGGCTGGGGGGCTTGTGTGAGAAAATTTGACCTGTTTGCTGTGTCCTCCCACTTGTTGCTCCCATTTTGACTACTAGATGCTAGTTTTCTGACTCTTCTAACCAGACCCAGGGCCTGTGCTCTGATTAAAAGTACATGGTAATTAGGTATTATTACAATTGGCACTGACAACCTACCTGTATGTTCTTAGTATATGGGATGGCATGCAGGTTTAGAGGTCCAGTAGATTAAATTCTCTTAAGTGTGCACTACTGTGGTGCCTGCTATCATTTTAAAAGGCAGCCCTGCTTTACAGGCTGCTTTAAAGTTGAAATTATATGCAAATTCGACTTTGGGATAAAAGGTACTTCCAAAGTCTCAAACTATCTTCTTTTTACATGTAAGTCACCCCTAAAGATTCCTCTAGTTGCCCCAGGTGTAGGGTGTCTTGCAACTATAAAGGGGACATTATAAAAGACGTTTTATAAGCCCTATTGAGGTGAAATGTCAATTTAAGTATAAATATTGACAGAGGCGAGCTAAGAATGTCATTTAAAGGATCAAAATGATAGTTCTGATAAATCCAAAAACGTGCCTGCCTTTTTTTTGGCCCCGCTTGACAGATCACCCCGGAACATTCCTTGCACAACAAGAATAACAGGGGCACTTTTTGCGGAAAATTTTGTGATTATTTGTAAAACGGCGCCAAAAATATAGGCAAGACAAAAAACGCTTTTCCTATGGAAACTAGGTCCTAACATTAACTACCTACTGGCGAACGCCAGTATGTAAAATATATAAATAAATGCAAGGACTCTTTTTGATTCTGAAGGAGACAGTGGTAAAGTAAAGGTGCTTTGCGGTAAGCGTCCTATCTTGCACCACCTGTGGTTTGGAGCAGACCGGCAAACCGCAAGGTGAGTGGAAATATATATATTTCGCCATGCACAGTTTTCTTATCAATAATTTTATGTCAAATTGTACAGTGATATTATCAATGATGTCATATAAGATGTCACGAGTGATGTATTAAGTGGGGTAGTTAGCACTGTATGGCAAGGACTTGAGGCAGAGTTACCTCATGGCAAGAGTTATAGTTACTTGAGATAACTCAAATATAATTGCTGAATTTCTATGGTTTTGTGTATGTAAAATCTGAACGAAACTATAATGTCCTTTTAACCTTTTGTTGTTTCAGTGAATTTCTAAGGTTTTCTTTAATTCTATTTCCTAACTATAGTATCTCTGTAACATTTGTTTTTTTCTTTGCATTTCTGTCTTTTTAATGCTATTTCCAAATTATAACGTCCCTGTAACCTTTGGCTTTTTTAGTGAATTTCTATTTTTTTTTAAGTAGAGTTAATATTTAATTACCATATTTTAATCCAACTTTCGCCGGACAGGCATTTGGGTATGCGCAGAGGGGGGGTTGGTTGCAATGCCTGGCGCCTGTGGCCAGTCCCTGCGGACAACCCACGCATGCAGCCAACCTCACGCCACGCAAAACTGCTGCTTGCTGGAAAGAGTATTCAGGTCAGCATGCCCCTAACACAGAGGTAAAAGACTGGAGAAGTGGAGGCGTCTGTAGTGTTGTGGGCCCAAGGCCCACGTGGTACTCATAATGACACAGCCACTGTGGGTACGGTTGCTAAACCGCCCACGAACATATCACCCGGGTCCTTTTATTGGCAGGGTCACGTCACGCTTGTGATGGATGGGTGTGGGGTGCAAGTGTGTTCAGCCCTCTAGGGAGTGGCTGGCAAACTATGTTTCTGCTGATACACCAGAACACAACACTACATTTCTCCCCAAATTTATTAAAACAAAATAAAGCCGAACCTATGGAAATGAACTATACACATAAGACTCCACTCAGTCTCTTGGTCTAGAGAGGCAGTCCACAGAACAACGGTGGACAGGTGCAGCTCGGAGCACTCCGGCTATCTTGGCACAGGTCCGTAATTCAATCAGCTACTGCCGGGCACGAACGATGCGTCAATGGAGTCCGGATTCTGTGGCAGCCTGTCTGTTGGATCAATATCCACTTACACACTGTTGGATGGACCTGTCTGCTCTGGCAGTGGTGCCGTGGTGTCAGACAATTTTACATTGTGCATCAGGAGCATCAGTTGAGTCCCACTACAGAGTCTTCTCTTGAGGCATCTGGGCACTGTGATGACAAGACTTACCAGGGGCACCTCAGCCTCTTTGGTGTTTTGCAGGGGCAAGGCTCCACCCTGGGGACAAATTGCTACTTGGCTGGATTGGATGATGCACATGGCAATGATGTTGGGTGGCCTGGCTGATGAGGGGCGTTACCCCGAAACTGGTCCCAGGATGCGTGTTTCCGGTCCAGTTAGGACCTGGCTTGGCAGTTTGGGCTGGACTGTTCCCATGAGGAACAGGGTCAAGGCTGGGTCTGAACTGGGGTGGCAAAGTGAGCTAAAGAACGATGATTGATTCAACCCATATCTGTGACTGAGGGTTAGTGTCTGAAAAGTTTCAGTGCTCCGTCCATCATCTAATTGTGTTTGCTTTGTTCACCACAAGTTGGCAGGGTATGCGCAGATGTGGGTCCCTTGCTCACTTTGTCACTGGATTCAAGATATCCTGGCTGATGAGGGGTGTTACCCCAAAACCGGTCCCAGGATGATTGTTTCCAGTTCAGGTAAGAACTGGCTTGGCAGTTTGGGCTGGAATGCTCCCATGAGAAACAGGGTCAAGTCTGATTTGCATATGGCTGGGTCTGAATAGCAGTGGCGAAGTGAGCTAAAGAACGATGATGGATTCAACCCATATCTGTGACTAAGGGTTAGTGTCTGAAAAGTTTCAGTGCTCCAGCCATCATCTAATTATGTTTGCTTTGTTTGCCCTAAGATGGCAGGGTATGCCCAGACGTGGGTCCCTTGCTCACTTTGCCACTGGATTCAAGCTAGCCTGGCTGATGAGAGTGTTACTCTGAAACCGGTCCCAGGATGCTTGTCTCCGATCCAAGGAAGACCTGGCTTGGCAGTTTGGGCTGGACTGTTCCCATGAGGAACAGGGTCAAGGCTGATTTGCATATGGCTGGGTCTAAATTGGGATGGCGAATTGAGCTAAAGACTGATGATGAATTCAACCCAGATCTGTGACTGGGGGTGAGTGTCTGATAAGTTTCAGCGTTCCATCCATCATCTCATTGTGTTTGCTTTGTTCGCCCTAAGTTGGCAGGGTATGCCCAGACGTGTGTCCCTTGCTCACTTTGCCACTGGATTCAAGCTATCCTGGCTGATGAGGGGTGTTACCCTGAAACCGGTCCCAGGATGCTTGTTTCTGGTCCAGGGAAGACCTGGCTTAGCAGTTCGGGCTGGACTGCTCTGATGAGGAACAGGGTCAAGGCTGATTTGCATATGGCTGGGTCTGAACTGGGGTGGCAAAGTGAGCTAAAGAACGATGATGGATTCACCCCAGATCTGTGATTGGGGGTGAGTGTCTGGAAAATGCCAATGCTCCGTCCACCATCTCATTGTGTTTGCTTTGTTCACCCTAAGTTGGCAGGGTATGACCAGACGTGGGTCCCTTGCTCACTTTGCCACTGGATTCAAGCTAGCCTGGCTGATGAGGGGTGCTACCCTCAAACCGGTCCCAGGATGCTTGTTTTCGGTCCAGGGAAGACCTGACTTGGCAGTTCGGGCTGGACTGTTCTAATGAGGAACAGAGTCAAGGCTGATTTTCATATGGCTGGGTCTGAACTGGGGTAATGAATTGAGCTTAAGAACTATGATGAATTCAACACAGATCTGTGACTTGGGGTGAGTGTATGAAAAGTTTCAGATATCCGTCCATCATCTTATTGTGTTTTCTTTGTTCGTCCTAAGTTGGCAGGGTGCTCAGACGTAGATCCCTTGCTCTCTTTGCCACTGGATTCAATCTAGCCTGGCTGATGAGGGGTGCTATCCCGAAACCGGTCCCAGGATGCTTGTTTCCGGTCCAGGGAAGTCCTGGCTTGGCAGTTCGGGCTGGACTGTTCTAATGAGGAACAGAGTAAAGGCTGATTTGCGTATGGCTGGGTCTGAACTGGGGTAATGAATTGAGCTTAAGAACGATGATGGATTCAACGCAGATCTGTGACTTGAGGTGAGTGTATGAAAAGATTCAGATATCCGTGCATCATCTTATTGTGTTTTCTTTGTTCGTCCTAAGTTGACAGGGTGCTCAGACGTAGGTCCCTTGCTCTCTTTGCCACTGGATTCAAGCTAGCCTGGCTGATGGGGGGTGTTACCCCGAAACTGGTCCCAGTATGCTTGTTTCCGGTCCAGGGAAGACCTGGCTTGGCAGTTCGTGTTGGACTGTTGACATGAGGAACACGGCCAAGGCTGATTTGCATTTAGATTTGTCTGAACTGGGGTGGCAAAGTGAGCTAAAGAACGATGATGGATTCAACCCAGATCTGTGACTGGGGGTGAGCAACTGAAAAATGACAGCTCTCCATCCATCATCTCATTGTGTTTGCTTTGTTCGGCCTAAGTTGGCAGGGTATGCCCAGGCGTGATTCCCTTGCTCACTTTGCCACTGGATTCAGGCTAGCCTGGCTGATGAGCGGTATTACCCCAAAACTGGTCCCAGGATGCATGTTTCCGGGTCAAGGAAGACCTGGCTTGGCAGTTTGGGATGGACTGTTCCCATAAGGAACACGGTAAAGACTGATTTGCATATGGCTGGGTCTGAATTGGGGTGGCGAATTGAGCTAAAGAACGATGATGTATTTAACCCAGATTTGTGACTGGGGGTGAGTGTCTGAAAAGTTTCAGCACTCCATCCATCATCTCAATGTGTTTGCTTTGTTCACCCTAATTTTGCAGGGTATGCCCACACGTGGGTCCCTTGCTCACTTTGCCACTGGATTCAAGCTAAACCTGGCTGATGAGGGGTGATACCCCAAAACCGGTCCCAGGATGCTTGTCTCCGGTCCAGGGAAGTCCTGGCTTGGGAGTTCGGGCTGGACTGTTCCCATGAGGAACAGGGTCAAGGCTGATTTGCATATGGCTGGGTCTGAACTGGGGTGGCAAAGTGACCTAAAGAACGATGATGGAATAAACCCAGATCTGTGACTTGGGGTGAGTGTCTGAAAAATGTCAGCACTCCATCCATCATCTCATTGTGTTTGCTTTATTCACCCTAAGTTGGCAGGGAGTTTTATATAGCTTGAACTGGAGGTATCAGAGCACTTCATATGAGCACCAGTTGCATTACAGACGTACACATTCATTTAGTTGGACACAGGGGATTAAGGGATTTGACCAGAATCACAGGATATTGAGCGTCCCTGCCGAGACTCGAACGCGGTGCCCCCACTTCGAGGTTGAGCATTCTAGCAGTTACACCACACCCCAAGGCGTTTGTCTGTGCAGGGGTGTTGTTTAGCAAGCCCTATGATGAAGTATGATACACATTTGTGGGTGAGGGTAGTTCTTCAAACAGATAACGCATGCCACTAAACATAACTGCGTGATGTTTATTACTCCTACTTCTTTTCTGTGTTTTTGGAAGTTTAAATACCTGACTGCTGCCATTTTTCAGGAATGTCTGTACTTCTACATGTATTCTGACATGTGTGGTGCAGCTGCTGACCCTAACTGAAAAAATATACGTTCTATCATTCCCCTGGACAAATATTGTCACAGCTACTTCACCTTTCAGTCACAGAAACACAGATCTGTTTGCTAGGCAGACCACAAGGAAGCTCTTGAACACACAGCTTCATACTCGGCTGCCCTGTATAATCAGAAAAAAGTGATCCATGCAGCTTCTTCAACACACATTTAGAGAGCATGCAGTGTGAAACTGAGGTAGTGTAGTACCTCTAGGCTTCATCACATGTGTCGTCTTACCCCTAAAAGGCACTCACACAGTCATTGAGGTGTCTTGTAAGATGGTGACACTCATAAGAGTGGCATGACAGGAGTTGGCCTTTCATTTTGGGTGAGGCCTGGCATTGTGAACTGTGCCTCTCTAATGAAAGTGGTAGAAAACATAAGGTTTTAAACATGTTGACCAATGTATTAATCTCTATCCTAGTCCATATAACTCTATGCAATTTTACACTACACATAGATCATAGATAGTGATGTGTGTGCTCCAATCTGAAAAAGTTTTCTGTCAAGTTTGAATATGTGACTACTACCATGTCCCAACTATGTCTCTATTTCTATGTGAAGTGTGACATGTGGGCTACTGTTCATAACTGTAACTTAAAAATGATATGGTCTATCATAGTCCTGGACAAATATTGTCACAGCTACTTCACCTTTCAATCCCACAAGTACAGGTCTGTTTGTTAGGCAGGCTCATGGAAGCACTTGAAGAGAGAGCTTCACACCCGGCTGCCCTGTATAAGAAGCAGAAACTGATCCATGCAGCTTCTTCTACACACATTTACAGAGCATGTGGTGTGAAACAAAGGTAGTCTAGTACCTATACCCTTCTTTACATATGTCATCTTACCCATAAAAGGCACAGACACTCTCATTGACATCTCTAGGAAGATGCTGACAGTTATATGAGTGACATGACAGGACTTGCCTATTCGTTTTACGTTAGGCCTGGCACAGCAACATCTCTCTTTAAAGAAAGTGGTAGAGGAATGTGAGATTTAAAATATGGTGCCAAGTGTATTAACCTCTATTCGAGTCCATAATTCTCTGCATAGGTACACTGCAAATAAGCTGCAGTATCCCTGCACAAAATCAATCAATTTAGTCAGTTTTATTGTTTTATGTGTTCTGTACAAAGAACACATAGAAAAAGGAGAAAACGAGGAGAAATGAAAACATTTCTCCTCGTTGTGCCTCCCTAATGCCACTCCTGGGGTGGCGTTAGATACTGACGCATTCCCAGGTTTTAATTTTTGTAAATCTGCGGATGCTGCAGAGTACATGGGTGTTGCATGAGAACACCTGCAGCAACACTCATGGAATGCCCCTTTCACACACTGTTCCGCGTGAAAGGGGCACATTTGTACAAGGCCATGAAAAACCACATAAAGTGGCTTTGGTGGCCTTGTAAATATGCGGGGTCACATTGTACCACTGGAACGTGAAAATAATGACATTCCAGCAGTAAAAAAGTGCTCATAAATGAGACCCCAGGGTTTTCCTGGTCTTTTTTTTGGCACTGGCCCATAGCTATGCCACCCTTGTAAATAGAGGGCAATGTCAAAAAGCAATAGATGTTGCAGTACAACAGCAACAACAACATCCATTACCTGCCCTTTTGCCACAGCAGACTGCTGCAGTAAAGGTCATATTTGCAAGATGGCATTAAACCACATTAAGTGGCTTAAAGCTACCTTGAAAATATGGAGCAGGACATTGTAACACAAGAACATCATTAAAAGTGATGATTCTGTGGTACAATGCCCTTGTAAATATGCCTCTCACTCATATATGTACTCAATCGCATATACACACCTTTCACAAAAACATATACACACTGTTACAAACATACATATATCATATATTTTCTCTTTCTGTAACCAGTTTAGGTGGGTCTTTCAAGAAGAACCTTTTTTTTAACAAGTTTCTAGTTTTTAACAATTTTGAAGTTTTTTGTGGTTTTTTATTTTTGTTCAAAATTAACAAAAAACAGACATAAAAAAGGTGTGCTTCAACAGGGGGATAAAAATTAACAACAATGATTTTTTATTATCTCAAGTATCTTAGAAACTACTTGCTCTCCGACACTAAGCATAGTTGAGCACTTAGGGCAGAAAAGTCCAGCATTGGCAAACTCAGGAACTGTTAGTGGCATAGATAAAACGTGGCCTGGTGCAGATGATGGTCCAGCCTGAGCACCTCCGGCACCTTGTTCTGCTTCCTGCTCTTTCAATTGCCATACTTCTGCTCTAGCAAGTCGAGCACTGAGTCTTGAGATGCTTATATATTGAGGAAGTGCCACAAGAGTACTTTCTCTCAGATCCACGAGACAGTACTTCGCTTCAAATATTGCAAATTACCCTGCGAGCGTTCACCTTTTTCTCACTTTTACGAATTGTAAAAAATTCCCACACTTCACTTTTGTTCTTTTTCTTTGGTGGTTCCTCTTCTTCTTCCTCCATGTTGTCTTCCTCCTCCTGCTACAAATCAGAAGAAGCTGTCATCTTCTCCTAACCACAAGAAAAAAAAACCATACAACCTTCAAAATGGTTGCTTTCTATACAAATGATAACTTTTCAGTACCACACTGAAACAAAAAATAAAATGAGTAGGATTTCTCTCTCTATCTGATAGAAAGCTCTTTAAACAATGAAGTCCTTTTAATTTATGTCACATGGGATGCACTAGCCCTACACGACCCCTTCACCCTCCAATGCGAATCCGTAAAATAGTATTACATTTTAATTTGCATGTACTTTTCTTTAAAAATCTACCATTCGTAATTCTTATAAGTATAGCTCCTCTTTTCATGTAAACTAAAGCATCATTAAACATACATTTTAATACTTTTTAAAAATCGCTAGATTCGCACACCCTAAGCCAAACCGGAAATACATGACATGACAGTGCGCAATAGTATCGCGTTTCCACTAAATAATTTTTTTTTTATTTTTTTTTTAAATCTTTTTATTAATAACGCTCGTGAGACCATACAATACATAAGAGTACCAATAAATCACAGTTGGAGATATTACACAGATCAACGTTAAACATGTCACGTGGGAGCAACAAGGACCAGGATAACACCCCGTCATTCAGCCCACTACATCAACCTCAGAATTCCTGTACTTCCGCCAGGGCGCCCACACCTTCTTCCACTTATTGGTACACCCCTACTATTGTAAACAGTTTCCTCCGCTCTTTGGCACCAGTCTAGATCTCGCTTCCAGTCGTCCAATTGCGGGGGCATCCGCGCCCCCAGCACCGTGCGATATTGCGCTTGCTACCCCTACCGCTAGGACCAGCCATATAGCCATATACCTCGGCCAATCAGTGTCACCTCTGATCATTAATAGCAGCCACTTCGGGTCCATAGGGACAGTCTTTCCCACTACACTAGTCAGAGTGTCCGTAACCTTCAGCCAAAAGGGGATAATCTCTGGACAATCCCACAAGATGTGGAAGAAGGTACCCTCCCTTGGCAACCCCGTACACACAGCGCTGTCTGACTCCTTCCCCAGGCGTACAGGTGTGTGCGTGGATAATAGGTGCGATGGAGGATTTTAAACTGCACCAGACGGAACCGTGAGCGTATTGCGATTTCCCTGGGACCCTGCAGCGCATCCTGCCAGTCATCATCGTCCAGGCTGCCAAGATCTCTAGTCCAGGCAGCTCTAAGATGTAGCAGGGAGTCTGGCATATTATTTATTAATTTACGGTAAATGGTGGACGTGGGTTTCTCCTTAATGGGGTCCAGTAACAGCCTATCCTCCAGTGGGGAGTATTCCGGTATGACCAGACCACTATGTATGTGCGATCGCAGGGCATGCAGAAGCCGGAGATGGTGGTACCTCTGTGACTGATGGAGGTCATACTCCTTCTGGAGATATTCAAATGTACGGGGAGAGTCCCCCTTCCATACGTCGCCCAGGTACTCGATCCCTATCAGTTTCCACCCTCTAAAGCCCGTGAGCGTGGCCACCTCTCCCAACTGGTCGCCCAGCCATAAGGGCGTACTCTCAGTCAGTTTTCCTGTCCACCCTAGGAGTTTGTTCGCCTCCCTCCAACACTGTATCACCACCCTGGTATGTTCTGGCCACCCCGGGTGTGACCGCCTAGCATACAGGAGGGGCTCACAATGACCCCCTGGCATAACCATCCTGTCCACCCTATATGCCGGTTCACCGCCATCAGTATATACCCAGTCATTGACCACCTGCAGCTGCGATGCCCAATAGTACAGTTTCACATCAGGGAGTGCTAGACCCCCGTCATAGACCCCCTGTATAGCTTATGCAGCGCTATCCTCGGAGACCCCCTCCCATAGCAAGGTACGCAGGGCCTGCGCCACCCGTTTAAAGGCACTCAGTGGGACATGATACGGCACGTTCTGCAGGATATACAGTAATCTAGGCAACGTGAGCATTTTGAACAGTGCCGCCCTGCCCAGTAGGGAGAGTGGGAGAGCACTCCAATGGCCCACATCCGCCCCCAGTCGACTCAACTGGGGCTCGAGATTCCGGTCGAAGAACCTTTTTTATTTCGAGTGATATATATGCCCAAGTAGGTAAAACCCTCTAGCTCCACCGGGGCCGTGCACCGAGACGGGGTCTGAGGGGGGGGACCAGAGAGAGGAAAAATCACAGATTTGGACCAATTAATGTCGTAGCCAGAGTAGCTTCCAAAGAGCTCGAAAATGTGAAGCACCCGGGCTATCGAGTGGTAGGGTCTCGCCAGAAATAGAGCGATATCGTCCGCATAGAGGGAGATACGCTCCTCCCACCCTCCAGGCGCCACGATACCCCAGATCATAGGGTCCCTCCTGATCCAGTGGGCCAGCGGCTCCAGCGCGAGGGCAAAGAGGAGGGGAGACAGAGGGCAGCCCTGTCTGGTACCCCTGCGCAGGGGGAAGGCCCTAGAAATGGCCCCATTTACCCGAACCCGGGCCGTGGGTAGCGTGTACAGCAGCCGCACCCAGCTGCAGAACCTCGGGCCAAAGCCCAACCTCTGGAGAACCATAAACAAGTAGGGCCACTCAATGCTGTCGAAGGCCATTGAGGCGTCCAGCGCCATCAATGCAGTCTGCGTAGTGCCCACATCTTCAGTCATGTGTAGCACCCCGTACAGGCGCCTAAGGTTGTGACGGGTACTTCTCCTGGGCATGAAGCCGGATTGGTCAATGTGTATTAAGTCCGGAATGACGGACATCAACCTGGTTGCCAGGACCTTGGCTAACACCTTGGGCTCCACATTGATCAACGATATCGGGCGGTACGAGGTACACAGCTCGGGCGGCTTCCCCGCCTTGTGGATAAACACAATCATAGCTTCTCTCTGGTCCGGAGGGAGCCGTCCGATTTCGCGCGCCTCCGCCAGCATCCGGAGAAGAGGGGCCATCACTACCGCTGCTTGTTGTTTATAAATTTCCAGCGGGAGCCCGTTGGGACCCGATGCTTTCCCGGACTGTAGGGAGTTTAGAGCACTACCAAGCTCTTCCTCAGTAAGGTCTGCTTCAAGACGGTCACATGCCTCCTCCGACAGTGTGGGGAGGGCAAAGTCCCGGAGAAATTCGGCACAGTCTGTTTCGGTTCTACTGCACACAGGGGAATACACCCTCTCATAGTGCGCCGCAAAGGCTTCCGCTATGTCTCCGCTAGCAGAGCAGAGCGACCCAGACATGTCCCGCACCTCTGTTACCCACGTGCGATCCCTATCACGGCGTTCCAGCCACGCGAGTAGCTTTAGCGCCTTATCGCCCACGTCATAGAGCCGATGTTGCGTGGCCAGTGCGTAAGCCCGCGCTTCACCCTCAGACAGGGCCCTAAGGGCCTTCTGCTTCAACGACAGTCTGTGGCGCATGTCCGCGGACGTTGCCACTTCCCCGTCTCTCTCAAGCTGCTCAATCTCCCTCTCCAATAGTCGGATTTGAAGGGACTCCTCCTTTTTCTGGGCCCCAATCAGTGCCTGGGCCGACCCCCTCAGGACAGTCTTGTAGGCCTCCCACAGCGTGACCTGGGAATCCACTGACCCCTGGTTTTCCTCGAAGTATAGTCGAGAACCCTTGCGGATCTTATCCCCTAGCCCGGGGTCCCGGAGGCACCATGGATCAATCCTAGGGAAGGCCACCCTGTTAACAACCGGGCCCCTGACAGTGACACTAACGGGCGAATGGTCCGAGATCCCCCTTGCCATATGACTGGAATTCATGAAGTCCCCCATTTGATCTGCACGAGCCAGAAAGTGGTCTATCCTAGAGAAGGACCCATGTCTTGCCGAGAAGAACGTATACTGCCTTAGCATGGGGTTATGCGCCCGCCATAGATCACACAGACCTAATGCCATAACAAAGTCCCTGAGACTGTGCTCTCCTTGTCTACTCAACCGGGTACTGGACCGATCCAGTTCTGGGTCCATGACAGCGTTAGTATCCCCCCCATTAATACTAGAAAAAACATGTACCAGGAGCTGTGTGCTTGCAGTCGGCAAGAGGCAGTATCAATCTGTTAACGAAAGCTTCATACCCACTCCATGCGTACAGAAAAAACGTAACCACCAGAACCCCCGCATCCTTCCCACGTCCCTCCCCCCTCCGCACCAGAGAGGTAATAAAAACAGGGACCACGTATTATTTAGAGTCCGCAGTCCCGAACAGGCCCAGACAGCTGCCCTCTCCGGGGGCCTCTCAACATAGTACCTTAGTGTCAAATAGAAGGACCTGCACGGGCCGCCTCAGGAGCCGCCAACATGGTCGACCAAGTTCAACCCGCCCCAGGGTCACTTATCTGTCCGCTGCTCACGCCGCTGGCTGTCACGCTGTCGTTCTTCATCCTGCGCAGCCTCCCCACCGTCTTGTGCCGGCTCTCGAAGCTGCTTCCTGGTTCCACGACCCACTGTACGCCAGCCCTCGAGCCAATCGCTGGCTTCATCTGGCGTGTCGAAGAAGTATGCTTTTCCTTCAGCCAGAACTTTGAGTCTGGCCGGGAACAGCATCATATATTTCACTCCCAGATCTCTGAGGGCCTTTTTCACTCCGTCAAAGGATCGTCGCTGGCGTTGGACTCGGAGCGTGAAATCGGAAAGAAACGGATGGTCGCATTCTCAAGCTGGAGATCGCCATGCGTGCGTGCTGCCTGAAGGATCGCATCCCTGTCCCTGAGGTTCAGGATACGGGCGATGATGGTACAGGGAGGTGCCCCGGGACGGGGCTTGCCCCCCAGAGCCCTGTGGGCCCGCTCCACAGAGAAGAAATTCGACAGGCGTTTGGGCTTCAGATGATTGAGCACCAAGTCCTCCACAAAGCAGTCCATTGATGGCCCCTCCAGCCCCTCCGGGACCCCCACCACCCGGATGTTGTTGCGCCGGGCCCTCCCTTCTTGATCTTCCAGCCGGGCGTAAATGTCAGCTTGGTTCTTGGTGAGGGTTGCAACTTGCTCCTCCAGCCGTTTGGTTTTGGACTGCAGGCTGCCAATTCCAGTCTCTGCCACGGAAACCTTTTCGGACATTTTCCGGAAATCAGCGCGTAGGAGATTCACCTCCTCCGTCACCGAGTCTAGCTTTGGCTCCATTGTCCCTCTGAAGTCTCTAATGGACCTCATAATATCTTTCAAAGAAGGGTCTGGGCCACCATCCTCCGAGTCTTCATGTTGGTCTCCACCGGTAGCTCCCTCTGCTCGGCCCATATTGACAGTGTACTTGTCAATCTGATTGGCCTGACCCGGGCCCGTTGTCCTAGTCCGGCCCATGCTGGCGTAAAGGCACGGTCCCTTGATGTCGTCTGTAGGAACGGCCAGGAGGTTACTGCCTTGCAATGCCCCGCCGTACACCCAGTGGCCGGTGCACTCAAACCCCAGGCTGACCGGTCAAGCACCAAAACCTTCACGCACCACAGGCCTCAGTAGCCCACTCCTGCACCGCACAGTCCCAGAGCAGTCACACGGCAGGGTCAGCATCACTCCGCCACCACGATGTCCCTCCGGGCCTTTCAGCTAGCCAGCTTGCCAGCGCGTCGTGTCCCACTGGGGCAGACGGACACTCTCCTAGGCTGTCTCCAGTCGGGGCAGCCCCTTTGGTTGCCTCCTGGGCTAGGCAGCCCCGAGCGTTGCCATGCACTTCCCCAGGGCCACCTCTCACCGCTCCCGCGTCCGGGGGGGGCGCACTCAGGCCGTCATTCCACTAACCCCCATCTGCAGGCGAAGGCCCCGCCAGGAGGGACGCGGCGGTGCGAACCCAGTCACCCTCGCCCAGCGATCCCCGCACCCACAGCGTCACAGCAGGGGACGGTGCAGCCACCTCGTCTGCGCTCCTCAGAGGACAGAGGTCCTCACACTCCTCGCAGAAACCTCGAGGGCAATCAGGGCTCAAGTCGTCGCTACTTCGGCCCCCAATATGGTCGTCGGCCCCCCGCTGACAGGCGCCACTTATTTCACTCTGGGCCCACACGGTCCGCAGCTCCCAAGGTCCCCGCCGTAGAATCGAGCCGCAGCTTCACTGGGGAGCACAGAGCACATCGGCCGCCGGCCGTCACCAGGCGCCATCTTGGATTCTGCCAGCCGCGAATCGGCACTCGCCACTGCTCCGTTCGCGGCCCCGGACACCTGCCGCAAATCACCGCAGCCCGTTGCCGCCGCTTTCCGATGCCGCCTGATCGCTGTGGGAGGTCTGATGGTCCTCGGAGAATGCCGGATATGTGGGCTAGCGCACCAGCTGCTGGCGCAGCGCGATCAACAGGCAGCCATCTTCCGCGGCTGCAAGCCACGCCCCTATCACTAAATAATTTTTAAAACCTACTAAAGTTAAAAGATTATTTTTTGGTGCGAAATTTATGATATAATTTAAAAATGAAGAACATAAGGCATTAATAGTGCCAACACTGCGTACCCATTGCGATTCCGGAAAATGGTACGTGACACCAACGCGACTTTTCGAAATCAGTAGTAAACATCAAAACTTTAATATTTGATGCATCCTATATTTTAGTAGTTACTATATTAATAATTGTCTCACTTCAAACTAATTTGAAAACATTTACTATACAATATAATTTTAATAGCTACACTGCGCCGGAGTCACTACCATATGCAAGGATTCGAACCCAGTACATGAACCGTATTTAAAAAAAAAAAAAACTGTATACAGCTAACAATACCGTGTTCCTTAACCCCTTTGCTGCTGGGCCTTCCCTCCCCCCCCCCCTGTGCTAAGCCTTTTTTTGGCTATTTGGGGTAGTTCGTGCTTAGGACCCTGTAACTTTTTGACCACATAGGGTATCCACGCCAAATTTGCGTCCTTTTCTTCCAACATCACAGGAATTCTAAAGGTACCCAGGGTTTGTGTATTCCCCTAGAGGGGACCCAGAAATTAGCCAAAATACAGCTAATTTTTTTTGGGGGGGGAATGAGAAAAAAGTGCTGCAAATGAAAGTGTCTGTTTTTTCCCCTGCAAATGGTATCAACAAAGGGTTTCTGGGGCTGAAATCACTATTTTCCCAGCTTTCAGGAAGTGACAGACTTTTGTCAGAAAACCAACATTTTTTACACAGTTTTGGCATTTTACTGGCACATAGCCTATTTTTGCTATTTTTTGTGCTTTCAACCTTCTTCTAGTTAATGGTAGAAATGGGTATGAAAGCAATAATGGATCCTGGAAAGAAATACATTTCAGAAAAGTAAACCACATTCTGAATTCAGCAAGCGGTCATTTGTGTAGATCCTTCAAGGTTTCTTTATAGAAATTAACAGTTGAAAATAGGAAAAATTGAAAATGAGTAAAAAAAACAGCCATTTGTGCCAACATTTTCACCTGTAACTGCTTCTAATTATGACAGATGTTTGAAAGCATATGTTGTTACATCCACTGGACCTTTCTGGTTGTGGGGATATATAGGACTTGTAGGTTCACCAAGAACCCAACAAACCCAGAGCCAATACCTGAGCAGCGTCTTGCAATGTTTTTTTATTATGTACCGGGTATATAGCAATTCATTTGGGAAAATATATACAGTGACAAATTGGGATGAAAGACACCTATGTATTTCTGAAATTAGAACACAATAAAGAGTTTACAAACAGTACCTATTCGCACATTTCCAAAATTGTGAGTACCCATACTAGCATGAGAATTATAGGACATTTTTCAAAGTGACTTCTTTTTTACACATTGTCTTTCATTTGGAAGGCAGAAATGCATCGAAAGTCAATAGGTAATAACAGTTGCTCTACAATTCTGTGTTACCCTCAGTCTCTTGATAAAAATGGTACCTCACTTGTGTGGGTAGGCCTAGTGCCCGCGACTGGAAACAGCTCAAAGCGCAACGTGGACACACTTCATTTTTACTGTGAAAACTGACCCTTTTTTTGCAAAGTGCCTAGATGTAGATTTTGAACCCTAGCTCTGCCGGCACCTATGGAAACCTAGGAAACTTATATATTTTTTAAAACTAGACACCCAGGGGAATCCAGGATGGGGTGACTTGTCTGGCTCTCACCAGGTTCTGTTACCCAGAATCCCTTGCAAATCTCAAACTTTGTAAACAAAAAACACATTTTCCTAACATTTCTGTGGTGGAAAGTTATGGAATCTGCATGGATCCACAAAATTCCACCCACCCCGCATTCCCCAAAGTCTTCTGAGAAAATGGAACCTCAAGTGTGTGGGTAGGCCTAGTGCCCGTGACCGTAAACGGCTCAAAACACAACTTGGACACACCATAATTTTCACAGTGAAAACGGACCCTTTTTTTGCAAAGTGCCTAGCTGTAGATTTTGAACCCTAGCTCTGCCGGCACCTAGGGAAACCTAGCAAACCTAAAAAAATTTGAAAACTAGACACCCAGGTGAAACCAGGATGGGTTGACTTGTCTGGCTCTCACCAGGTCCTGTTACCCAGAATTCCTTGCAAACCTCAAACTTTGACATAAAATCCACATTTTCCTCACATTTCTGTGGTAAAAAGTTCTGGAATCTGTGTGGATCCACAAAAATCTACCCACTCTGTATTTCCCAAAGTCTTCCGAGAAAAATGGTACCTCACTTGTGTGGGTAGGCCTAGTGCCCGTGACAGGAAACAGCCAAAAACACAACGTGGACACACCACATTTTCATAGTGAAAACTGACCCTTTTTTTGCAAAGTGCCTAGCTGTAGATTTTGAACCCTAGCTCTGCCGGCACCTAGGGAAACCTAGCAAACCTATACATTTTTGAAAACTAGACAGCGAGGGGAATCCAGGATGGGTGACTTGTCTCGCTTTCACCAGGTTCTGTTACCGAGAATCCCTTGCAAACCTCAAACTTTGTAAAAAAAACACATTTTCCTCATATTTTTGTAGTGGAAAGTTATGGAATCTGCGTGGATCCACAAAATTCCACCCACCCCGCATTCCCCAAAGCCTTTCGAGAAAAATGGTACCTCACTTGTGTGGGTAGGCCTAGTGCCCCTGACAGGAAACGGCCCAAAACGCAATGTGGACACACCACATTTTCACAGTGAAAACTGACCCTTTTTTTGCAAAGTGCCTAGCTGTAGATTTTGAACCCTAGCTCCGCCGTAACCTAGGGAAACCTAGCAAACCTATACATTTTTTAAAACTAGACACACAGGGGAAACCAGGATGGAGTGACTTGGCTGGCTCTCACCAGGTTCTGTTACCCAGAATCCCTTACAAGCCACAAACTTTGACAAAAAATCTATATTTTCCCCACATTTCTGTGGTGGAAAGTTCTGGAATCTGCGATGAATCCGAACAATTCCACCCACCCTGAATTCCCCAAAGTCTTCCAAGAAAAATGGTACCTCACTTCTGCGGGTAGGCCTAGTGCCTGTGACAGGAAACGGCCCAAAACACAACGTGGACACACCACATTTTCACATTAAAACAGACCCTTTTATTGCAAAGTGCCGAGATGTAGATTTTGAACCCTAGCTCTGCCGGCACCTATGGAAACCTAGCAAACCTATACATTTTTGAAAACTAGACACCCAGGGAAATCCAGGATGGGGTGACTTGTCTGGCTCTTACCAGGTTCTGTTACCCAGAATCCCTTGCAAACCTCAAACTTTGTAAAAAAAAACACATTTTCCTCACATTTCTGTGGTGGAAATTTCTGGAATCTGCGTGGATCCAAAAATTTCCACCCACCACGCATTCCCCAAAGTCTTCTGAGAAAAATTGTACCTCACTTGTGTGGGAAGTCCTAGTGCCCGCAACAGGAAATGGCCCAAAACACAACATGGACACACCACATTTTCACAGTGAAAACTGACCCTTTTTTTACGAAGTGCCTAGCTGTAGATTTTGAACCCTAGGTCTGCCGGCACCTAGGGAAACCTAGCAAACCTATACATTTTTTAAAACTAGACACACAGGAGAAACCAGGATGGAGTGACTTGGCTGGCTCTCACCAGGTTCTGTTACCCAGAATCCCTTACAAGCCACAAACTTTGACAAAAAATCTATATTTTCCCCACATTTCTGTGGTGGAAAGTTCTGGAATCTGCGATGAATCCGAAAAATTCCACCCACCCTGAATTCCCCAAAGTCTTCCAAGAAAAATCGTACCTCACTTCTGCGGGTAGGCCTAGTGCCCGTGACAGGAAACGGCCCAAAACACAACGTGGACACACCACATTTTCACATTAAAACAGACCCTTTTATTGCAAAGTGCCTAGATGTAGATTTTGAACCCTAGCTCTGCCGGCACCTATGGAAACCTAGCAAACCTATACATTTTTGAAAACTAGACACCCAGGGAAATCCAGGATGGGGTGACTTGTCTGGCTCTTACCAGGTTCTGTTACCCAGAATCCCTTGCAAACCTCAAACTTTGTAAAAAAAAAAACAAATTTTCCTCACATTTCTGTGGTGGAAATTTCTGGAATCTGTGTGGATCCAAAAATGTCCACCCACCCCGCATTCCCCAAAGTCTTCTGAGAAAAATTGTACCTCACTTGTGTGGGAAGGCCTAGTGCCCGCAACAGGAAATGGCCCAAAACACAACGTGGACACACCACATTTTCACAGTGAAAACTGACCCTTTTTTTACGAAGTGCCTAGCTGTAGATTTTGAACCCTAGCTCTGCCGGCACCTAGGGAAACCTAGCAAACCTATACATTTTTGAAAACTAGACACCCAGGGGAATCTAGGATGGGGGGACTTGTCTGGTTCTCACCAGGTTCTGTTACCCAGAATCCCTTGCAAACCTCAAACTTTGTAAAAAAAAAATACATATTCATCACATTTCTGTGGTGGAAAGTTCTGGAATCTGCAAGAATCCACAAAATTCCACCCATTCCGCATTCCCCAAAGTTTTCTGAGAAAAATGGTACCTCACTTGCGTGGGTGGGTCAAGTACCCGCATCAGGCAAGGGCCCAAAACGTATTGAGGAGACATCAAAATTACCAATCACAAAACAACCTGGTTTTGCAAGGGGGGGTCACCTGGGTTTTTGGCCCCGGTCTCAGCGGCCATCTTGGGAAACCTACCACACCCACACATTTCTGAAAACTAGATACCCAGAGGAGTCCAGAGAGGTATGGCGTGCGTGGACCCCCCAACGTTTTCCTACCCAGAATCCCCTGGGGGTACGCTGGGTGGTAGGAAATTTGTGGATGCACACAGATTCCAGAACTTTCCATCACAGAAATGGGAGTAAAATGTGTTTTTTTTTACAATGTTTGAGGTTTGCAAGTGAATCTGTGTAACACAAACTGGTGAGAGCCAGACAAGTCACCCCATCCTGGATTCCACTAGGTGTCTAGATATAAAAAATGTATAGGTTTGCTAGGTTTCTCTTGGTGCCGGCAGAGCTAGGGTTCAAAATCTACAGATAGGCACTTTGCAAAAAAAGGGTCAGTTTTCACTGTGAAAATGTGGTGTGTCCACGTAGTGTTTTGGGCTGTTTCCTGTTGTGGGCACTAGGCCAACCCACACAAGTGGGGTACCATTTTTCTCAGACGTTTATGGGGAATGCGGGGTGTGTGGAATTTTGTGGATCCACGCAGATTCCAGAACTTTCCACCACAGAAATGTGAGGAAAATGTGTTTTTTTTTCAAAGTTTGAGGTTTGCAAGGGATTTTGCATAACAGAAACTGGTGAGAGCCAGACAAGTCACCCCATCCTGGATTCCCCAGGGTGTCTAGTCTTCAGAAATGTATAGGTTTTCTAGGTTTCCCTAGGTGCCGGCAGAGCGAGGGTTCAAAATCTGCAGCTAGGCACATTGCCATCAAAGGGTCAATTTTCACTGTAAAAATGTGGTCGTCCACCTTGCGTTTTTGGCCATTTCCTGTTGCGGACACTAGGCCTACCCACACAAGTGAGGTATCATTTTTATCGGAAGACTTTGGGGAATGCGGAGTGGGTGGAATTTTGTGGATCCACGCAGATTCCAGAACTTTTCAGCACAGAAATATGAGGAAAATGTGTTTTTTTTACAAAGTTTGAGGTTTGCAAGGGATTCTGGGTAACAGAACCAGGCGACAGCCAGACAAGTCACCCCCTCCTGGATACCCCTGGGTGTCTAGCTTTCAAAAATGTATAGGTTTGCTAGGTTTCCATAGGTGCCAGCAGAGCTAGGGTTCAAAATCTACAGCTAGGCACATTGCCAACAAAGGGTAAGTTTTCACTGTGAAAATGTGGTGTGTTCGCATTGCGTTTTGGGCCGTTTCCTGTCGCGGGCACTAGGCCTACCCACACAAGTGAGGTACCATTTTTATCGGAAGACTTTGGGGAATGTGGAGTGGGTGGAATTTTGTGTATCCACGCAGATTTCAGAATTTTCTATCACAGAAATGTGAGGAAAATGTGTTTTTTTTAACAAAGTTTGAGGTTTGCAAGGGATTCTGGGTAACAGAACCTGGTGAGAGCCAGACAAGTCACCCCCTCCTGGATTCCCCTGGGTGTCTAGTTTTTAAAAATGTATAGGTTTGCTATGTTTCCCTAGGTGCCAGCAGAGCTAGGGTTCAAAATCTACAGCTAGGCACATTGCCAACAAAGGGTACGTTTTCACTGTGAAAATGTGGTGTGTTCGCATTGCGTTTTGGGCTGTTTCCTGTCACGGGCACTAGGCCTACCCACACAAGTGAGGTACCATTTTTATCGGAAGACTTTGAGGAATGCAGGGTGCGTGGAATTTTGTGGATCCACGCAGATTCCAGAACTTTCATCACAGAAATTTGAGGAAAATGTGTTTTTTTAACTAGGTTTGAGGTTTGCAAGGGATTCTGGGTAACAGATCCTGGCGAGAGGCACACAAGTCACCCCATCCTGGATTCCCCTTTGTATCTAGTTTTAAAAAATGTACAGGTTTGCTAGGCTTCCCTATGTGCCGGCTGTGCTAGGGCCCAAAATCCACAGGTAGACACACTGCTAAAAAAAAGTCTGTGCCTAGTGGGCTTTCTGCCGCCCTGGGGGGGGAACCGGGGGGTTTGCCCCGATATGCCCCCAAGGGGGGCTGAAAGACTGTGGCTATTTTTTCAGGGGTTGGGGTATTGGTATGCCCATTCTGGGAAGCCCCCACGCTTAAAAAAACCTAGCATAATCGCTGGCGCCTAGTGGGATCTCTGCCACCCCCTGAGGGGCAGATCAGGGGATACTGCCCCATCTGTCTCCTGGGGGGGCAGAAAGACTGTGGCATTTTTTTTGGGGGGGTGGGGGCATTGGCATGCACATTCTTGGCAGCACCCACCCCTAAGTATAAAAAGAAAATAATCCCTGTTGCCTAGTGGGCTTTCTGCCCCCCCCCCCGGGGGAAGAACAGGGTCTACTGCCCCGATCTGCCCCTGTGGGGGCAGAAAGACTGTTGCATTTTTTGGGGGGTGGGGGCATTGGCCTGCCCATTTAAAAAAAATATCCCTGGCTTCTAGTGGGCTTTTTGCCCCCCCCGGGGGTCAGATTGGGGGCTACTGCCTCTGTCTTCCCCCGGGGGGGGGCAGAAAGACTGGAATTTCTATGGGGGATGGGGTGGGGACATTGTCATGCCCATTTTGGGCAGCCCCCACCACTACATCACTACAAAAAAAAATCCCTGGTTTCTAGTTGGCTTTCTGCCCCCCCGGGGGTCAGATTGGGGGCTACTGCACCCGTCATCCCCCCTGGAGGGCAGAAAGACTGGAATTTCTCTTGGGGGTGGGTTGGGGGCATTGCCATGCCCATTTTGGGCTTCCCCCACCACTACATCAATAAAAAAAATCCCTGGTTTCTAGTGGGATTTCTGCCCTCCCGGGGGGCAGATTGGGAGGTAGTGTCCCCATCTGCCCCCCAGGGGGGCAGAAAGACTGTATTGCCCCCAAACAATAGGGGGGAGAAAAGGCCCTTGCCCAAGGGGCCACTCCCACCTCCCTGGTGTCTAGTGGGTGGATTCCTGCTTGGGGATAGCCCTCCTCAGGTGATCCCCAAGCAGGGATCCACTAGGGAGTGGTACCATTTGGAAAGGGGAGATTCTCCCCTTTCCAATGATACCTCTCCCGTCATTGTTATGTTAAAAATGGATTTGTAGAGCGCACAGCTACTCAGCAGAGTATCCCGGCGCTAAGACAGAAAGAAACAGAGGCCAGAGATGGAGTATCGGTCCCGGGGCGGTCGGCCATTATACTGCTTGTTGGAACAGCCAGGTTTTCAATTGTTTCCTAAAAGCCAGCATACTCGTGGCCTGCCTCAGTGGAAGAGGCAGCTTGTTCCAGAATCTAGCCACTTGTACTTGGAACGAGCGTCCGCCACGGCGGGCTCTGAGACACTTAGGAATGACAATTAGGTGTTGGTGTGCTGACCTAAGGGATCTGCCAGGTACGTAGTATGAAACTCTTCTGCGGATGTAATGCGCCCCCATACCATGCAGAGCTTTAAAAGCAAGGACCAGTGCTTTGAAAAGTACTCTGCATCGGACAGGCAGCCAATGCAGATTCTTCAGGTGGTGAGAGATCCGGTCTCTAGGTCCGAGTCTCAGGACTGCCCTGGCTGCCGCGTTCTGCACAACTTGCAGTCTATTGATTAAAAACTCCGGAAGGCCCAGATAGAGGATGTTGGCATAGTCCAACCTGGAGGTGATAAGGGCCTGAACAACCGTCTTTCTGTGTGAGGTCAGTAATAGGAAAAGAAACCGACGGAGCATTTTCAAGAGACCGAAGCACGTGCCCGCTACCGACTGTACTTAAGGTGTCATAGATAAGATGTCGTCCATTTTCACTCCCAGGTTTTTTACAATCTTAACTGCTGACTGCGGGGGAGATATATCCGTGGGTCACCAATGTTTCCAGGTGTCCAGAGGGGGGTACCAAAAAAGATAATTTCAGACTTTTCCGGAATACATTTAAGATGGTTTTGTCTGAACCAGGCAAAGATTGCTCTCAAACATTTATTAATCTTCTCACCGTTAAACTCCTCCCCCCTCTTGCAAGTGAACAGTAGCTGCGTGTCATCGGCATAAGATATAATCATAGCCTCACCCTCTTCCGCCAGGGTAGCAAGGGGAGCCATGTACAGATTAAAAAGTACAGGGCTCAAGATAGATCCCTGTGGCACGCCGACATTCAAGGGCGGCACACGGGCAGAAAACGGGGGTGACCAGACCTCTTGATTTCTATCCTCCAAGAAGGAGGAGAACTACTTCAACACCGTGCCTTCGAGTCCACACTCCCGTAACCTCTGCAGGAGGAGACCGTGGGGCACAGTGTCGAAAGCCGCAGAGAGGTCTAGAAGTACCAGGACAGCTTTGCCACCTTTACCCAGGGTCTCCTTGATGGAATCGGAGACCTCCAGCAGAGCCGTCTCTGTGCTGAGGTTCTGCCTGAAACCGGACTGCCTCGGGTGGAGAAGATTATTGGCTTTAGCAAAGTCGCTAATCACCGAGTGAACATATTTCTCTATTGTCTTTGCGAAGAAAGACAGCAAAGAGATCGGTCTGTAGTTAGTTAAGACCATGTGATAGGCCATAGGTTTTTTCAATAAGGGGATAATTTTTGCGCTCTTCCAGCTTACTGGGACCTGACCATTGAGAAGGGACACTTTCAAAACGCTATTCACTGTGGGATTCAGAACCTCCACCATTGAAGCCAGGAATTTGGCAGGGCACGGGTCCACAGGAGAGCCGGATTTGAGGCCCTTCATTATTGATAAAGACGTCTCGGGGGACAAGGGAGGAAAGATGGAAAGGGAGGCCCTACCATCCTGATTCTGAGGGACGGTTAGTGAGGAAGCCATCACATCTTTCCCATCCAAACCATCAAAGGAGGATTGAATTGTTATAATCTTCGTTTAGAAAAAGTTAGCTAACTTTCCAATCCAGTCAGCTGAGGGAGGGGAGAGCCTTGTTGCAGCACTAGGCGAAGAGAAGCTTTTAACAATACTGAAACTTTCTCTGCTTTTATTTCCGGCGGACTCGATTTTAGATGCAAAGAAACTCTTCTTAGCTTCCTGTATCCTTTTATGGTATTCTCTTAAGGCCTCTTATAATTCCTTTTATTTTCCACATTAAAATCTTTCCTCCATACTCTTTCCTGACGTTTACAGTCCTTTCTACACTGTCGCAGGGTATCGTTGAGGGTATCGTCATTCTACATGCTCAGGGGGCTGAGATAGCCCCCTGAGCACGTGGAAAGTGAAACAGAAATGAGCCTCTTGGCTCATTTCAGTTTTGGTTTCACTGAAATGATGTCAGCGCGATGTGCGCGCTGATCGTCATTTCAGGGAAGCCAGGAGAGCAGCCTCGGGAGTTGGGGAAGCTCTTCCCCAGCTCCCGAGGCTGATGGGGGGGAAAGGGAATCCCTCTGGTGCCCGCACCAGAGGGATTCCCAGTGCCATGTGATCGGACGGCCGGGGGCCGTCCTACACACATGAGCACTTAGCGTCGGACGGCCATGGCCGTCCGACGCACCGAAGGGTGTTAAAAACATAGAAACTTATTACTGAAACACTTAAACTAATGCATTAAATTAAATAAAAATATATATTAAAACAATTTCATTAACAATTACAATCAAATACTCACATATCTATACATACACTCTATTATACAATAATGCATTCCGCTGTACAATCACTGTCAAGAATGTCACTGAATATCAAAGTTCAACAATTAAAAACATTTAGTTACTTTTTATTAATAAAACTTTTCTTAAAACATTTTAATATACATTTTTAAATCTGCAAAACTATTTAGTTAATAAAAAATTATATGCAATACGATACGGTTTCTAAATATATTTAGCCCAAAAAAATAAGCTATAAATATTTGTTCAGAAATAACATGTTAGAGGAATGTTCTAGTTAGAAAACATAATAAAAAATCTATAATTCAATTTGAAAACTAAAGCATAGAGAAATCTTATAATTAGAACCTAACATTTAAAAAACCTTAAAAATCCACTAAAAAAAACCAAAGGTTACAGGGTCTTTATAGTTTGGAATTAGCGTTTAAAAAACCTCAGAAATTCACTGAAAAAAACCAAAGGTTACAGGGACGTAATAGTTAGGAATTAGCATTTAAAAAACTTTATTAATTCACAGAAAAAAAAAGGCTACATGGACGTTATAGTTAGGCTGATGTTACACTCATACAAAACAAGAGAAATTCAGCCATTATAGTAAGTGAGCTCACTATAACTTGCGCTCCCGCAATGCGCTGTCTATGACCTCACCTATTACATCACTCACTACATAGTCAGTGACATCACTGATGACATTTAAAATGACATCACTGATGACATCATCCACAGAACTCTGACTCACCCACTCACACCCCCATGTAACCTTTCATACACCCACTCTAACTTCTCAGTACCATTCTCAAACCCATTCATACACCCATACCAGTACTTACACAGCCACTCATTAAATCATAGATCAACACAGACAACCACTCACTTAACCATACAGCCACTCCTACATCCACTCAATCACTGATGCAGCCACTGACATATTCACTCATACACCCATACAGGCACTCATACACTGAGTCAGTCACCCATAGAGCTACTCACACACCTACTCACTCAGCCATATAGTCAATCACACATCCACTTACTCCCCCATATAGTTGCACACACACTCACTCACTTACTCATACAGATACTAACACAACTCACTCACCTATAGTTCACACTTGTAGATAGACTAAAGTGCCTCGATTGTAACCTAGTAAAGTTTTTAACCTTGTATGAAAAACTAGTAAAGTCTGGACTGAGAGGAGATACACAATAGCCTCTCAGATTCATGTCTCATACAATGGCCCATTTCCGGCCCGATTTTTATTGTATTATATCAACATTTAATAAGCAGAACGAGCTGAGGTGGCAAATCTAACAGTCCTCACCGAGACTGAACCCCAAAATAGACCACCTGTTTTTATAGCTCTATCTTATTTTGCCTAAATGAGCTGTGTAACTGTTGCCCTGTCAACAACTGATTTTTTTAAATGTGTATATGTTTCTTTTAAAATAAGTATAATTAATTTAACGAGTATATTGTTATGGTTTTAACTAACTAAAACAATAAAGAATATTTGATTTGATTTGATCACTCACCTTTACAGTCAATGACACAAGCACACACTCACCCATACAGCCACCCTCACATAAACATACTCACCCATACAGTCACTCATATACCCTATCACTCACCTATACTGCCATTCACATACCCAGTTACTCACCCAAATTCACTAATGCATGTACTCATTCATGGACACAGCCATATACACACTCACTCTTCCATACAGCCCCACACAAATGCACTCACCCACTCACTAATCACCTACCCACACCGATGCTCTGGCACCCATAGAGATACTCAGACAACCAATCACTCACCCATAAAGAAACTCACGTACCCACTCACACAGCCATACAGCCACTTAGATACCAAATGTCAGACAGATGCAGACATTCACACAACTAGTCACAACCAGTCACTCACCCATACATTTACTGAGACACCTAATCACTACTTATACAGTTAGTCATGCACCCACTGAATTATCCAATCAGGCAGTCATACACCCAATTATTCACCAATACACCTTGGTATATTATATAATTTAACACTCAAACATTTTAAAAACACTCACAGTCACCTTATGATGTCATCAGTGATGTCATTTGAGATGTCATGAGTGATGTCTCTGGCCATGTCATGAGTGATGTAATATGTGAGGTCATAAGCAGTGCATTGCAGGGTGCGAGCTATAGTTAACTCACTAACCATAACAGCTGAATTTCTCTGGTTTTGTATGAGTGAAATGTCAGCCTAACTATAGCATCCCTGTAACCTTCATTTATATATATAGTTATAGTTAGGACCTTGTTTCTATTTAAAAAACGTTTTTTCTTTAGCCAATATCTTTGGCGCCGGTTGACGAATCTTCGCAAAATGTTCAAAACTAATGGTTCACTCAGGTCAGCTCGTGTCCTGAAAGGTTCGGGGTGATTCATGAAGCGGGGGCCGAGAAAAAAGGTGGGTTCCCAAAACGCATTTTCCCCATGTTATTTTCAATAGGAATTTTCGGAACAGGCTACAGCCTGAACTGCTGAACGGAATTACACCAAATTTGGCAAAAAGGTAGCTCTTGGTTCAGAAAGCAACAATTGTTTTAAATGGTGTAAATCCGTTCAGTAGTTCCTGAGAAATGAAACAAATAAAAATATCGATATCTGAGCACCGAGGAGGGTTCGCAAACCCTCCTGAGTACGAGCTTCATTCTGATTAGCTGCCAACACTCCAAACCACAATGTGTTGGTAGCCATCTTGTGACTCGGTAACCTAGTCACAAGAAAACAGTAAAAAAAAGATGAAAAACAAGAAAAGGGGGCAGGGTAGAAACACCTTCCCCCCCCCCCCCCCAGGCCAGCTCAGGGCCAAAAAAAGCAATTTTTTTTTAAATCAGCCGAATTCGTGCTTGGTGCGTGAATCCAGCCGGGAAAATAAAAAAAAAATGAAGCATGGGCTCCCGCGCTTCGTTTTCCTTAAGCCCCTGGGTGGGCCAGGTTCCGGGGGCAATGTGGAATTATATAGCGGGGTCCGTGGGGCTCCTGCAGCCCTGGGGACAGCCACCTCCCTGGGGCTTTATGCATAATGTACAGGGGCACACGGCCCCCCCACAGCCCCGGGGACCGCCACCACACCGGGGCTTGTAAAATAATGCGTGAGGGGGATCCTGCCCCCCATGCTGCCACACTGCCCCGGGGACCACCACGTCCCTGGGGCATTCATTATTATCACCGGGGGGCCTCATGGGCGCCCCAAGCCCTGGGCACCGCCACTTCCCCGGGGCTTAAATTAGTATAAAAAAGTGTGTGGGGGGCTCCTGCCCCCCCACACTTCCCTGGGGACCACCACCTCCCCGGGGCTTTGAAAATGTAGGGAGGGGGGCCATTTGCCCCCCTCCTGGAGCCCTTCATGGCCTTGTGGACCGTCACCCCCCAGGGCCGGCTCCTACAATGTCCCGGGGTGCCCACCCCCGGGACATTGCCGTTTACAATGACAGGGCTGGAGCCGTGTGGCTCCCACCCTGTCATTGCAAACACTGCCTTGCTTGTTCCAACAAGCAAAGCAGAATTGCTTTTGGGCAAGGGGAGCTGCATGTTAGCAGCTCCCTTGCCCAAAAGCAATGGCGGCTCCCGCAGGAGGCAGGGGGTCAGCTGGGACCGCGGGGGCATTGGGGCTCCCCCGCGGTCCCCAACTCTGAGGGCCGGCCCTGGGGGATGGGGTCCCCATGGCCAGAAGTGGCCCGGGAGGGGGGCCACTCGGCCCCTCCCTTTTAATTTATTATTGGGAAAAAAACGGAAGGCTGGCCCCGGGGGATGAGGTCCCCGGGGCCATAACTGGCCTTAGGAGGGGGCTAGCAGCCCCGCTCCTCAAAAAAAAAAAACAGGCTGGCCAGGTCCCGGGTGATGGGGTCCCCGGGGCCAGAAGTGGCCAAGGAAGGGAGGCCACGCGGCCCCCCTCCTGTACTATTTCTTTTTTTTTAAACGAGGCAATGCCTGAGGACCTCAGGACACCAGTGGACTTGATCCCCCGAGCAGCAGTGTGCCAGGAGTCACTTTTGCAGAAAGCTGTAAAAAGGGGGCGTGGCCTCAGACCACTCTCAGCAATCCAGGTGTGTGGCGCTTACTGGAGGTACCTGGTGGGCTAGCTGGCCCCCAGGGACCCTCAGGAATTAAGGGGATTTTTAGAACTTGCCAGGAGGCGCATTTGCAGAGTGGTGGGGAAAGGGGGGGTGGCCTGCTATGACAACTTAGCAATCCTGCTGTGTGGGAGTTACAGGGATACTTTTAAACTGACCTCCCCCTGCCCTAATATGTACTAGGGCCTTGCAGGGGAGGTCATGCCAATCACAGTGTACCCTAGTGTATGTAGGTGTTTTCACTGTATTCTAAGTGTCTTTCAGCATAGCACTTACTCCGGCATTGGTTAGGCAGAGCCTAGGGTCAGTCAGAGTCAGTTACCCCAGTACCAGTGAGCAAAAAGTTGGGAGGTGCCCAGGGCACAGGATGACTTTGCAACAAGGCTTCTTTCCGCACGTCTATTCGTTCTTTCTACATATCTCTTGCTTGTTTCTGCACCTTTCTTCCTCTTTCTGGAGTTCTGTTGCCTCTTTCTGCCGTTCTCTTGCTTGTTTCTGCACCATTCTTCCTCTTTTTGCACATGTCCTACCTCTGTAGGCATAGTTAGAAATTAGCATTTAAAAAACCTTAGAAATTCACTGAAAAAATCATAGGTTTCGGGATGTTATAGTTAGTAATTAGCATTTAAAAAACCTTTGAAATTCACTGAAAAAACAATAGGTTTCAGGGACGTTATAGTTAGTTGGACATTTCACTCATACAAAACCAGAGAAATTCGGCCTTTATAGTTAGTTGAGCTAACTATAACTCGCGCCCCACAATGCACTGCTGATGACGTCACATATTACATCATTCATGACATGGTCAGTGATATTACTGATGACATCACTGATGACATCTCAAATGACATCACTGATGACATAATCCACGTGATAATCTGATGCACCTCCTCATACCCTAATATAACCTTTGATACACCCACTCTAAAATACAGACTACCTTTTTTGAAACCATAGACACACCAATACCAGTTACTACATACCCACTCAGTGATTCCTAGGTCTACACACACATCCACTTATTCACCCAAACAGTCACTCATACATGCAGTCTCTCATCAATACAGCACTATCATATGCATTCATACACCTATACAGACACTCACACACCGCCACTCACCCATAGAGTTACTCACACACCTAGTCAGTCATGCAAAGAATCAATCACACTCCCATTTACTCACCTATACAGTTAAACACTCACCACCTCACTTATTCATACAGATACTAACACACTTACTCTCTTATACAATCACTGATACAAGCACACACTCATCGATACAGCCACTCTCACAATCACTCACTCTCTCATATAGTCATTTATATACTCCAACACTCACATATACTGCCTTTTACCTATGTAGTTACTCACACATGTACCACTGAGACATCCATTCACTCACCAACACACCCATACACATACTCACCCACCCATACAGTCCATCGCAGATGCACTCTTGGACCCATACACCCAGTGAGTCACCCACTCACACATCTATGCACAGAGTCACACACCCCCAGCTACCCACACAGACACTCAGGCACCCATGCAGATACTCAGACAATCAATCAATAGCCCATATACACACTCATTTAGCTACTCACCAACCCATGCAGCTGCTTACACACCAACTGACAGACTGATACAGACCTTTACACAGTTTAGTCACTAACCCATGCATTCAGTAAGACACGTTTAATCACTCACTTATTCAGTCAGTCATGCACCTACTAAATCATCCATACAGACACTCATACACCCACTCTTTCTTCAATACACCTTGGCATATATATATATATATATAAAACATATTTATACTTTACAGAAACACACAGTCACTGGATGATGTCATTAGTGATGTCATTTGAGATGTCATCAGTGATGTCATCAGTGATGTCACTGACCATATCATGAATAATGTAAAATGTGACGTCATCAGCAGTGCATTGCTGGGGCGCGAGTTATAGTTAGCTCAACTAACTATAATGAACAAATTTCTCTGGTTTTGTACGAGTGAAATGTCCAACGAACTATAACGTCCCTGAAACCTATGGTTTTTAAGTGAATTTCAAAGGTTTTTTAAATGCTAATTTCTAACTATAACGTCCCTGAAACCTATGTTTTTTTCAGTGAATATATATACATACATGTACCACAGGACTGGAAGATTTGAAGACCAAATTTAATTGGCAGCCTCACATCAAGAAAGTAGTTTGGCAGCCATTTTAGGACTTCAGGGCTCAGTACCTGAGTCATGAAAAATATAGAAAAATAACATATAGGTTGCAGAGTAGGCATACACTCGTGTGAAAAGCATTTTATTTTTGTTTAAATTTGGTAGTACTGTGGTACATATTTTTAATTAAAATCCATCTGAAGTAAGCAAGTGCCTGGGGGTTGGTTTTCATTTTGGGGAGGGGCGTGGGCCCCCCCTCTATGGGAAATTTAAAGGTCACAGGGGCCCCATCTCCCAAAACAATGTTTTGGCTGAGAGGGGCATGGTGCCCCCTCCCCTAGCCATAAAATTGCCCTCAGACCCATCCCCTGGGGCCTATTTTTTTGGTGGGGATGTGGTGTGTCACATCCCTTCTTCAGTCATGGAATGGCCCCAGTGACCCTAACCCCAGGGCCTGATGCATATAGTGTCCCAGGGAACACATTCCCGGGACACTGTGTTGTTCCCTGCCCTGGAGGCACTGGCAGGAAACACAAACCTAACTCCCTGCCCATGCTCTACCAGCAATGGAGCATAGATATCCTCATGCCTGGCAGGAGCAAAGACAAAAGCTGTTCCATTTCGGCAGGGGCAGAAGCACAGTAGTCAGGTTCTGATGGCAACCAGGACAGGTGCGGTAGGGGAGCAGGTGGGGCAGTGGGGTCCATGGGCCTCCCTCAACTATCTCAAGGACTCATAGTATTGTGGGTGCCCCAGAGGGGACCAGGGCACCCATGGAGAATGAAAAAATGGGTAGACAGCACAGGAGTGGGCTCTGCATGCTGTCATTTTTAAAACAAAGAAGGCTGTGGCTGCCACGGGTGCAACCAGGGCACCCAGAATAATATATAAAAAAACATTTTTAATAAAAAAATTATTGTGGCTTCGCTGCTTCAGTTTTTAAGTGGTGCAGCTGCTCATTATATGTTCACTCCTCCCTCCAAATAGCTCTGTTTTTATATATTTAACTTCCTGTGGTGCCCCAAGGATGAGGAGGGGCGGCAACAGAAATTTAAAATAGTGACCACCGTCAGTTGACTCATTCTAGAATGATTGTTTAGCCATACTGCTATAATGCTCCCTGGTGCGTCAGGGGTTTGAAATCTGCTAAATCATTGCTGCTAACTCATTGAGCGCATATCTTGTTACTGCACTAGCACTTTTAGAAAGGTGGTTGGGTCGCAAGTCCAATAAGATCTTCTTTCTCACTTTGTCTGCCATTTTTTATCTTTTAACGGTCCAGTTGCGGGAGGGGGTTTTCCTATCGTTTATAAAGAAAGCCTGTGCACGGACACAGGCTTAGGTCAGTTGACTTACGCTAGAATGATTATTTAACCAAACTACTAGGATGCATAATTTTAAACTCAAATACCAATTTTATTGATGTGTTGAATCTAAAAGCTCATTTGCACTTTATATTCTCAGTCATACTGTCCGATCTCCTCCTGAAGGGTCAGCATTTAGTCTACTCCTCAACTGAGATCCACAGTTTAAATCTTGGCGCATATTGTTCAGGTATGTGCAACCTGTTGGCTTCTCCCTTTCCTTCACTTTGCTTTTTTTGCTCTTCCACTTTGCCAGGACATGATCTGAGTGAATGTACTACATATTAACTCCATAGACTTACTTTGAAGTCTGTGAATACTCTAGAGGTTCAGGAGCATTGTTCAATGTCCATTCCCTCCACAAGAATGCAATACATATTTATGATTTACTTAGGGAGGAATGGTTAGAGATCCCCGTTTTCAATGAAAATTGAATGAACGATAGCTCTGCACCAGATATTGTACTAGTAATCCCTGAGGATTACACTATAATTCACCAAGATAGAGCTGATAGAGGTTGCTATAATTTTTGGGCAAACTCTCAAGTGTATATAACTGAACTCCACTGGCTGAATCTCTGGGCTTCTGCATTTCAGCATCGGAGAGTAACGCTTTGGCAGGAGTCCTAATATAACGCCCCCCAAGCCCCCTGGCGTGCTGGAAAATGTTTGTCTTCCCTAGACGCCTGTCTGCCAAAAAATCTTTTTAAATTCTCATATTTTACTGTCCTGGGAGATCTGAATCTTCATTTGGATAAGGTTGCTGATCAACATGCGTGCCTCTTCCTCGACAACATGACTGCTTTAAATTTGAAGCAGTTTGATGCTGGTCATAGTCTCAACCCTATCTTTTCTAATGGTAATGTTGAGGTGTTGGATGTCAATTGCAATGACTGGTCGACCACGGAATGGTAAAATTTAGCCAGAAACTAGAGCAGGATCCTAGAGGTAGAAGTCTCTATCCTTCATTACCACATCGAATTTGGGCGAATACCACTGCTGAAGAGATTACTTCCATTCTTAGTAATAGTGTTGCCCTTTTCATTGGAGATATTGAGGTGAATGCACAGGCAGCTAACGCCTGATTGGGACACATGGCTGACATCACTGTGCCCATTAAGATAAGATCTGGCCTATTAAGGCACCCCTCTGCTCCTTGGTTTAATGAGGAACTCAGGAATGCACCAACAATGCAACATTTTAGAAAAGGATTTGCAAATGCTCTACTTGCCCACAGATAAGGAACGTTATAGAAAAAAGAGCTAAACATCTACTAATAAGGAATAAAAAACGCCTAGGCAAATTTCTTGGCAGTGAAATTTCTTTGTATGAGAACAAACCTAGAGGGGACTTCAAGACTGCTAAAAAAATGTTCAAATCCAAGCACCTTAGCACAGCCTCTCAAGGCCTTTCTTAAATTATCAGGATCTGGTAATGCCCTAGACATCAACTGGTCAGAGAACCAGATTTCTATTGCTTTAGCTACTCGATCCTGCTACTTGGCAGAATGTGTTCCCATTTCACTGGAGGATTCTGATAAAGCACTAAAAATCTGTAAATTTGTTTCTCCAGATGATTCTTGTCCACCCCATATTTTGGTGTCCAATCACTTGGCTATCAATGCTATTCTCAACTCCCTCATAAATGACTCCACACTCCAGCCCACAGTACCCAGCTGTTGGAAAAAAGATAAGCTAATTCTGCATCTGACAAAAATATCAGCCGCTAAATCTATCCTGGCTAACTATAGGTCTATTTCACTACAGCCGGGCTTCTCTAAGATTTTGGAGAAACTGATTAATGCCCTACTGTCCAATTATTTGGACTCTAATCAGTTGCTGTATCCATCCCAATCAGGCTTCTACCCTGGACACAGTACAGAGTCCACATTGGTGGAAGTTTCCAATACCATCAAGCTAGCAGTAAACCAAAGGAAACAAGTTGCACTACTGCCTTTAGATCTACCGGCGTCGTTTAATACAGCATCCCACTCTACCCTTTTACAACAGCTGTGAAATATTGGGATAGGTGGAGCCCTCTTTTCCTGTTTTGAGTCTTTTCTGTCTGACAGATGTCAGTCAGTCTGGATGCCGCCTTTTGCATTGGACCCCAAACCTTTTAATTTTTGGCGTTCCTCAGGGCTCTGCCCTGAGCATGCCCAGAGAAGATTCATAGTGTGTCTGTCTGCTGCATTTCAGTGGATCTGTTTGAGAAACCTACAATGCAACACAAGCAAAACTGAAATATTAGTTTTTGGTTCCCTTCCTTCATCTTGGGGAGGAGAATTCCATCCTAATTCTGCTCAATCTCCTCCTACACCTGCCACGGCCATACACAACCTTGGATTGAAGTTTGATAACAAATGATCCTTTAGCTCCCTGGTGGACAGCAGGGTAGGTGTGTGTTTTGGCCTTCTAAGATCTTTAAAAAAGTTCCTGCTACCTTCACGTTGCCAGAAAATGGCAATCAATGTTCTTATAACCTCACAGCTGGACTATGCCAATGCCCTATACTGGGGTCTCCCAGCATACCAACTTAAGAGACTTCATTTGATGCAGAACACTGCAGCCTGGCTTCTACTAAATCTCTGGAAAAGCAATCAAATTTGTCAGCAACTTAAAGAATAGCACTGGCTGTTAGCCTGTGAGAGGGCTCAATTCAAGGGGCGTTTGCTGGCTGACAGGGCCTGCTATCAATCAGGTCCCTGTTACCTGGCCAATAGACTCATGCACTGTCTTCAAGCAAGAACTCTGCATTCCTCAGATGCTCTGTTGGCTGTTGTGCCGAAAACTAAATGGACGAAATGGGGCGACTCCTCCTGCTCAGCTCTCACCACCTCTGCCTGGAATGCTCTTCCCCCTATCTGCGGGCCACAAAAGATGAAGGATGCTTCAAAAGTAGCCTTAAAACATGGTTGTTCAGTCTGGCTTTTTAATAATCCCTCTTGACTAGTGGTCAATGAACTTTTAACGCTGGGACCCTCATTTGAGTAGCCGCGCGCGCTTCAAAAACCTGACTAATTGATTGATTGTTGTGGGCAGCAGCATGGAGCACATAAGTCCCCTGGGAAAGTAAAAAAACAACTGTAAATCTCTTGGGTCATTGAATTAATTGAATGCATCACCACCGGGGGGGAGGTGGGGGGCTTACAATCATTTAAAAAAAAAAACTCTGAGCTGGAGCTGTATGCTCATCAGCTGGAGTATAAGGTCCCCTTGTGTTTTTTTTATTATTTATTTTGTATGGCTGCTTTTTGTGGCCTGAACAGTGGTAAAGAAACACAGCTTCATTTTAAATATTTATGTTACATTTATTAGTGTGCATTACCATGTGTGTATTTATAAGTAATATTTTCAATATGGTTATTGGTGCATTATTTCAGTGACTTTTTTATAAAGCAAATAGGTCTGCTTTATAAAGGTTGATGTGCTGACCCATTGTTAAAGTCAATAGGTCATCATTTTATATTTTGGCGTTCCGGTCCTTTGACACAGCCCATAGGTCTGCCTTACTCAAAATTACATCTCATTGTATTGTTGATTTATTTTAAATGAACCTAGAAGTTCACTGAAAAAAAAAAAGCTTAAAGTGACGCTATAGTAAGGTGTAAATATCAGTTAAAATGTTATGTTTTAAACTCAAAAAGCTGCTCAAATCAGTTGAAGTAAATGTAACTCGCGTCCTTCTCTTATGAAATTGGTAACATCAAAAACCCAAACGACAAAAAAAATATGGCTTTTAAATGCTTCATTTCAATTCATATGTGGAAATTTTTGCCTCCACTGTTAGCATTAATCTTAACATGGCAGCAACCATATTATAAAACAATGAAAATATATCAGCACTTTTAGGAGGCAGACATGATGCTAACATTTCTGCACATGCCCAAAGCTTCAAGCTCTAATAGAAAGAAGTAAAAGGATTTGCATGCTAGCGTATGATTAAAAAAAAAGTTTAAATGGTCCCTATCATCATGTTCATGACAATATTGTCGGGTAGAGTTTACAAAGTACAGCAAGGACAGATACATTTTGCAGTCTTATGTGGCTGATTGTTTTGCAGCATTTATTTTCTTTTTCTACATATTAACACACATAGGGGCATATTCTCAAGGACTTATCGCCGAGTTAGCAGCACTTTATCGCATCCAAAGTGGCGATAGATTTATTGCCCTATTCACAAGCTGGTGCTAACAGCCGATATCGCCAGTTTTCCTGCAATAGCAGCTGCAAAAAACATCGCCAAGGATGACACCGGCAACTAACGCTAATGAGATGCAGAATAGGCGTTCCTGTGCAAAAAGCTGCAATAACACCACTTCGCAATATTCTCAATGACCAGCCAGATCGGCGATAAGATCCCAAAACAGGTGATAAGGCGCGTTAGCAGCAGGGATTTAACACCTGCTCTTACCTGGTGTTAAGCCGGACGACAACCTGCACCAGAAAAGGGATCCCAGCCCAGAGCCACACCTGAAGAACAACAGATGCCATGGAGCTACTGATCATGCAGCTCGGAGCCCCAAGAGGGCCACAACACCCACCGCCACCACACCCAGGCACACCACCCACCCCCCCAGACCCCCCTGCCCCCCCCGAACTACCACAGAGGCAGTGCAGACAAAGACAGCGGACCTTCAGAAAACGCACCAGCCTCACAGACTTAACACCAGAGGATGTAATTGCCCACTACAGGCTCAAAAGGACAACCATCCTCCGCATCCTGACCATCATTGCCCACAGGCTGATGGTACCAACACAGCGGACAACCAACATCCCTCCGCAGACAAAGCTGCTGGCTGTGCTGCACCTGTTGCCCTCTGGTACCTTCCAACCAACAACTGCCAGAGTCGGAGGAGTCTCACAGCCAGCCCTATCCAAGTTCATCACACCTGTCTTGGATGCCATCATCAGCTTGGTACCCCAGTACCTTCACTTTCCCCACACTGCGCAGGAACAGCTGGAGACCAAGCAAGACTTCTATGCCATAGCTGGCTTCCCGCACGTGTTGGGGGCAATCGACTGCACACATGTACTCCTCATGCCCCCTGCGGCCACTGCACACAATTACCGCAACAGGAAGCACACGCATTCCATCAATGTGCAGGCAATAGTGGACCACCGGGGACGCTTCACCAATGTCGTCGCCAACTACCCAGGCAGTGTGCATGATTCCTTCATCTTCCGACAGTCCATCATCAACCTGCGCTTTGAGGCTGGCACCTATGGGAATGCATTGCTCGTTGGTAAGTACCAAATGAACACACCACATACCTCAACTCCAGAGTCATGCAACTCACGACTCTGGGAATGCACACATTACAAACTCACATACAACATGCCAAACGACATGCCCACCTACCAGACATGACAGCACAACTTACTGTGGTAACCTGGGCTAGCCATGTACACAAGCTATCAACGGCATGGCACCTCAGCCACACAATAGCAGAATGTGGGGGGAGGTCGGAACCAGGCATGTGCGAAGGAGGCAAGTGACCCATGAATGAGAATGTGCACAATGCCAAGTGTGGCGTGGATGTGCTGGCCAGACTGCAGTATGCAGACCACAGACATGTCCATGTCGACATATACTGCTGGTGTTTGGAGTGCAGTGGACAGTGGATGCAACCATGTCACCCCAGGCAGTGGGGAAGATTGCGGAAATGTAGCTTGTTACGTCCCCCCCTGTAAGCTTGAGCAGAGTGGGCTGGCCCGGCGAACGCCAGGCCAGCGTAGGGGTGTGAATAAAAAACCTGTTGCTCTGGGCGTGGTTCTCTTCCAGAATGGCCAACGTGTCTGCCAGGGCGGTGCCTCTCAGCCCACCACGAGGCCGACGCGTGAGCGGCGGTGCCGGCGATCCTGTGCGCCTGCTGCACCCCAGGTCGATGGTCCCCAGACCCGTCTTGGCCGCCCCTGCGCAACCAGGCCTCACTGCTCACCTGCCGACACCGGCGTGTGTCAAAGAGGGCCCACCACATGCCGGTGCAAGCTCCAAGCCCGTGGCCCACGACCTTGGCAGCCTCCTCAGACCATCACGGCCTCTGCGACACAGACCCCCAGCACTCCTTTCTCGTTGACGTACTCCACCGCTGCCTCCGGCCTACACTGCGGTCCAGTAGGTCACATATTTGGAACTGAGTCTTGATTTCATGATGGCCGAGTTCATATGTTAATGGCAGCATTTATATCACTGTACTCCCTTCGATCTGGTGCCACCAACTCTGTGCATCGCAAGCCAATGACACGTGTCTGTGGGCCCTTTCTGACTACTGCCTTCGGCCTACACTGTGGTCAAGTAGGTCATACATTTGGAACTGACTTGATTATTCAATGGCCGAGTTCATATCATTGTACGCAAGGAGAGGAGTAAGAGGAAGACGCGGTTCAGTCCGGAGTAAAAAAGGATCATAGTTATGGAGGTGATCGAACACTACCAACAACTGCTCTGGTGCCACTAACTCTGTGCATCGCACGCCAACGACACGTGGCAGTGGGCTGCTGCCTCCGGCCTACACTGCGGTAAAGTAGGTCACACATTTGGAACTGAGTCTTGATTTTTTTATGGCAGAGTTTATACCATTGTACAGGCCTCATCGCAGACTGCATCCCCTTTCAGCTCTGGTGCCACTAGCTCTGTGCCCCGAAATTCATGGACACTCTCTGGTTGAACTTTGGTGGCATCTGAGTCTATGGCCTGGGGGTTGTCTTCATCATCATGTAGCTGATACTGACTTGGTGTTAAAAATTAGTCTGTAGCATTCATCTCCTCCATATTGCCTGTTTCTGCTTGGTTCTGCCCTCTGCATCATGCCCTGGAAGAACACCTTCCACTGTCCCCCGAAACACTCCACGACATTCAGCTTCGACATCGACGAGGACCCGCTCAGCTCCCGGTGCCCTACCTCAGTACACCGCAAGTCACCGTCCCGTGGCGGTGTGCCTGTGCCAGCCGCAGTGCATCCTGGGCCACCAATTCTGTGCAGCTCAAGTCATAAACCCTTCCTGATTGAGTCTTGTGAGTGTGAAACGTTGATCACTGTTCTAGTTGTTGCCAGCACCAACCACTCCCTGAGGGCTGGCTTACACTCACCCCTCACCACACCCATCCAGCACAGGCGTCACTGGACATGTGACCCTGGCAATAAAGGGGCCGGGTGCACGTGCCCGTAGCCAATTCCACTAACTATCTAAGTGTGTCCGTGTTGTCATTATGTATGCATGAGGGCCCCAGGCCCTACCACATTACATTGTGCTGTGTACAGCGGACGCAACCATGTCACCTCAGGCAGTGGGAAAGACCTGGGACATGTAGCTGTGTCGTATTCCCCTGTAAATGAAGAGGAGTGGGCTGGCGTACGACAGTCCAGCGTAGGGGTGTGGATAACCAGCCTGGGGCTCTGGGCGTTGCTAAGTGTCGGCCTTGCTAAGGAAGTAACTAATGCGTGTGTCTCTGTTGTAGTGTCGGCGCCACCCATCCCGCAATGGACAATGTTGCGATGTAGGATGCCCCCGGAGTGCGGGCTCGGCCGAAGGGATAAAGGAAGGAGCGCAAGCCCGCTCGGGGTCCGGGATCATACATGCCAACTGTTGTGTGTGTCGCTATTATCGCAGCATAGGCCAAAGGTCTACCCTCAACCGCATCGCAAGTTCAGCCAGCCATGAACTCTACATCTGTGTCCGCCCATCCTTACCGTAGGCCTACACACACGTGGCCGCCCGCCTTCAACGCACAAAATCACAGTGTCGGTGTCAGGCTTGTGGACATGCGCAGACAGGCATGACAATGGTGTGCAGTAGGAGTGCAAGTGATGCAACCGCGCTGTGCACACTAGTAAATAGGCTCGGGGGGAGGGAGGAGCAGCAGTGAGGCTATGTAATACACATTGATGCCGCTCATTTGCTACAATCAGTACCTGTCAAACAGGAATCACTAAGTCACACAAATCACACACCAATGAACTAGTGAGCCTGCCAACACGTCATGCAGAACCAACTTTTGACTCATGTCTCTCTGCACTGTCACAGGTGATCAAGGATATGCGCTCTGCCCTTGGATGATGACACCCCTCCGAGCCCCAAACACACAGGCCCAGAGGCAGTACAATGCAGCCCACAAACGCACCAGGGGCATCGTGGAACGCACATTTGGCGTGTTGAAGTCACGTTTCAGGTGCCTGGACATCACAGGTGAAAGGCTCCTGTACAGCCCAGGCATCGTGTGCAAGATGATCGTTGCATTTTGTGTGTTGCCCAACATATGTGTACGCACCAATGCCCCATGGCTACAAGTGCCAGATGCACCGGACGATGATGAGGAAGATGAGGCAGGTGGACCACACCCCACTGCAGCAGCAGCAGGAATAGCCCGTAGGAACACCGTCATTGACAATTTCTTCACATGAGCACGTCACATTGTCACAGTCCTTAGAAATCATGGGACAGTACAAAATGACCACAGGCATAGCATGTGCAAATTAATTCATTACAACACACATTCCCTGTGTGCATGTTACTCCTCTGTACAAGCACATCACTCTGACAAGTGTAAGTGCAACATGTAGTGCTAACAATATCATGAATTGGAAATAGATGGTGGGTGTGTCACCTCTGTACAGAGAGGCTGTTTAGGGTGTCACGTATTCGAAATGCCATTTCTGTGTGTCAAAGATAGTACGGAATCCCACTGATCAGCGTTTCACATGTGTCCCAAATCATTACATATAGGCTGTCATTTGTGACCAACAATTGACAACAGGGCTTCTTTTGGGGTCAAATATGTACCACCATGATGCAGGGATGCACCCTGTGATTCAAGTCCCACAACATGAGCTACATGGACGTAAGGGGGACTCACTGCCCCTACATTCGTCCATGCTTTCATACTTGATTAATCATATATATGACACATCTGTGTGTATTAGAATGTATTATTCACGTTCAGTGGAGTGTTGAAGCTGTCTTAGTACTGGGCCATGCAGACAACACTTTACAATGTTGACCCGTGTAGGACCAGCCAGAGTCCTTTAGGGAGTGACAACTTACTCGAAAGGGGAAGAGTCCAGTCCGCAGGCTGATTGCTGTGTCATTGTTGAGCATACAAAATATGGCAGTCCATGTCGAGGTCCAAGGTTAGTGTCGCAGAGTGTGTTGGGGGACAGTGGAAGGTGTTATTCCAGGGCATGATGCAGAGGGCAGACTCAAGCAGAAACAAGCCATATGGCGGAGATGAATGCTACTGCTTCCTCCTTACCACTGAGGCAGATTCATCCTCATCTTCGTCCTGTGACGTTTCATGTGCCTCACATGTGGGTGGTGGTGTTTGGTATGCAGCACTGTGTGACACTGACACATCAGGGGCCGGAGATGTGGATGTAGAAGTAGCAGCAGCATTCATCTGTGCAATGTCTTGTGGCATCACTCCCATGATGAGGATCTGCAGGGCATGGAATATCCCATCTACAGCTTTCTCGTGTTCAGCCGTGGTAGCCATTATTTGCGCCTGCATCCACTCCATGTTCTCCATGACCCTCCTCATGTTTCCCAAATCACGGATGACATAGCTGTAGCCACTCTGACTAGACAGTTGTTGTTGTCTCCGAGTCATGACTCCAGCGACGCCAGCCATGGATTGTTGGACGGCATGGGGTGGACTGTGGGTGTCCGTTAGGGAGTGTAAGTGGTCCCTGATGGGACTTAGACACCCACGTATGGCATCTAGTTTGGCTGTCATGAGGTCGAACCCCACCCGCACCTGTTCAGCCAGCTCATTCTGGCAGTCTAACACACGGCATTGGAACGCCATGTGTTCTTCGGTGAGGTGCTGGGAGCCAGACGTGGTGGTGGGTGCTTCCTGCTGTGTGGTCTGTGTAGGGGGTGGGATCACCTCGATGGTGCTGGGCTGCCCTGCTACTGGAGGTGGGGTGCGGAGGTTGTCCATGAACCGTTGGAGTTCGTCGTAGTCCATGGCCTAGGGGTCGTCTCCATCATCGCTGACGTGATGTAGGGTCTGCTCTGCAGGATGTGTTGATTGTCCCTCTGCAATGTAAAGGGGAGATGCAGCTTCACAGTGTGTTCCATGTATGTTGACGCATTGGCAGAGTTTACATACAGACTGCATGACAATGTACATTGTGACTGTTTGTGAGGAGATGCCTATTTGATGCGGGACAGTGGACATTTGTACTACATCACAGATGTGAGGTTGTACTCGTACATTGTCATCTCACAGTTTCCTGCTATGCCAGATGTGATTGGCCATTTTGTACACACATGCGGCACCAGTTGTGTCCTGTGTTCTGTTGTGAAGGTGTAGCAGTTTGTACCACATTGTTGTCAATGTTGAGGTGCTCTTATTCTTATGTGTGTGTGCTGCATTGTGGGTGAGTCGCCCCTGCAGCTCTGATCTGTCTGCCCCTTATCCCTTTCAGGTGGTGTGCCTTTGACTTCTGTGCTTCTACAGTGCTGAGATGTTGCGGACTTGGGTAAATTGGGCTCTTGGTCGAGTTGTGTCTCTTGGGCATGGTTTGTCCGCAGATGTGTTGTTGACGTCAAGGGTTGTTTGTGCACGTGGATGTGTCAGAGTGTGACCTGCTCCTTTCCGGATGTGGTCCACACTCAATCACCTCAGTGTCATGGCGTGCACCATGTCATGATGATTGGACTGCAGCCATGCTAATTGTCATGCAGTGTCACTTGCATTGTCAGTGTGGCTCATGGACCCGCAGCTTTGCTGGGTTCAACACGTGTATGAGTTTGTTGTGAGATTAGTGATGTGTGGGGAGGGCCCCCTCCGGGCACATTGTCGACGGGGGCCTACTTGCTGTTTCTATGTGTGCTGCAGTATGGGAAGGAGATCAGGGACATGATCCAGAGTCATTGTGGGTGTGCACTGTGCTCTACTTAATTGTGCATGTGTGCCATTGTGCCCATCTCCCCCGTCCCCCCAGTCCCAGGTCGGTACTCACCCTGTTGATGTTGTGTCAGGTCATGTTGAGCAGTGTCCAGATCCACTACTCCTGGCACCGTATCCCGACTGATGACTGTGGCCACCATTTTCTCCATGTCATCCAGCTCCTTGTGTGCCGCTGGACCCCCACCTCCAATCTGCATTCCTGCTTTCTTGTTGGCATCGAGTTTCTTCTTGGTTTTGCCCTTCACATCATTCCAGCGTCTCTTGACCTCTTCCATTGTCCTCCTCAACTCTGCAACTGCATTCACATGGTCCAAGATAGTCTGCCATGTTTACGTCTTTGTTGCCAATGACACGTTGGAGGTGACGAACAGTTGTTGGTAGTGTTCTATCACCTCTGTAACGATGATCCTGTTTTCCTGCGGACTGAACCGCATCTTTCTCTTCCTCTTCTCCTTGGCCTTCCCCGACCCCGAGTTTCCTTGCTGGTCGTCTGTGGGGCTTGTGGGGTTCGCGTTGTCCTCTGCACTCGGTCCGGGTGCATCCATAATGCTACGCAGTTGAACTTTTTTTTTCTTTTTTTTCTGCTTTCATGGTGCATTTTACCGCATGACGGGTGGGAATTGCAGGCCTGTCGCTGGTTATCGCTGATTTTTGTATTCGCGTTTGTGTTTCGCATTTTTTCGGCGTTGCGTTAATTTTAACGCGGTCATTTGGCACGTTATCGTGAGACTATCGCATGGTGCCGCCGGGTTGAGAATACAACATTAACACTGTTTTATTTTCCCGCGATGGACTGCGATGTGCAAAGTTGCGTTAAGCTAATTTTGCGATAATTATCACACGTTCTTGAGAATATCCCCCATAGTTAATAAAAAGAACCCAACACCATAAAAGGTAGTACGATTTCCTACAAAAGCAAAAAGGTTAACTGCCAACAAATAATAGTTTTATCTTACATAGGAGCAAGGAGACACTGTTTTGTCAAAAATTCCCCCTCTAGAATACAGAATATTCTAGTGATATCAATCATACAATCTTGCGTTTTCAGTTTGTAATAGTTGTGCATTTTATAACCACAGAAGCTGTGGTAGAATAGCACTCCAGAGTACACGTTTGCAATATTGCTGTCTCAACATGAGGAATTGTAAAACTGCAGATATAACAGATGTAAAACGTTTGGAATATTTCTGAAAATGTGCTGAACATCTTCTCAGGTGAAACCTAGAGGGTGATCACATACAAACGCAATTACTCTACCCACATGCTCTTCTCACATGTTTCATCAAATTACATTTCACTGAAGAACCATGTGTAAATCCTCTTAAAATTGTGCAAAACTGAATTACTACCCACATTTTCCTGTAGGAGTAAGTATAGAAAATACAATGAAATGGAAACAAATTTGAAACTAAAAAGGAACTAAGTGTGAATCCATAAAATCTTCAAACGTGGCCTTCTATTAAAACCTAAAATATAACCATATACAATTAGTGAAAATGATACTAGTGCATTTCATTAATTTAAAAACGAATTTAATTCTGATTACTCCATAACTACAGTTACAAGTTTAAAAAAAATGTTTTATAGCGTTTTAATTGGGATGCGAGGATCCAATTTGAGTACAGCACAAAAGAAAAGGAAATAAAAGAGCGCATTATCATCACGTTGGCATCATGGTCATTGTACAAATTTAGGACAAAGCATGGTAACATTAAACAAGCAAGTTACTGTTTTACTGAGTCATACAATCGAGCACATGTCATAGGAACAAATCTTTATCACCCTCGTATGCACTATCCGATGACGAAAGTCCCTTCAGCTAAGCTTGTTGCAGAGTATCCAGCATGGTGGTAATCAGGTTCATCATCAGCAATAAATCTTTATTCGGCTTAACCAGCCATAAAAGAGTACAAAAAAGGGCATTCAGTGCATCAACAACAGCAGCATCGATTTCCAGCCTAGGATAAATGACCATACAATAACGTTACATACTTCACTAAAATTAATTCGCTGGGTCAAACTTGATGGCTTCAAATGCCAACATACAATAATTAAACAGACTCTTAACAACATCAGGAAGGGAAACTATGAGCCATGTCAATATCTAAGTTAAGGTGCTTTTCTAGTGACCTTTATGGCAGCTCAATAGACTTCCAAAGTTTCCAAGTTGAGTGCATATTACTTAAAATTCAATAAAAACAACCTAGTATCAATTCATAACACCATTAGGATTTACAAAAACATTATCACAGCATATAAACAGTTCTGAACAATATGTTAAAAACAATTCATAAAATACCAGAGACATGCAAATCTTTGAATACTGTAGTTACGGTGAGACAACTCAGGGAATTCTTACTCATAACGTTTCCTAATGGCCAAAGATACTTTTATATAATTGGCTACTGCAATACAAATATCAGGGGTAGCCAGTGAGTGCAAGAATTTAAAACCATCAACATATGTACAAGGGCAAATTTTCTGTATCAGTGAGATTAAAAATGTACTCCTTGCCGTTTTATATAAAGTGCAGAATAAGATAAAGTGCTTTGGCTTGTAAGATTATCACATGGACAAGGTGACAGATCATTCGCCCAATGCAGAGTACATAACCGAAATCTAGTTAAATAAAATCTAATCTGCAGATTAGTGTGAATGTTAAATAATATTGCAATGGGGCAGGGGACAAGTGCATGGGACCGGTCTCATCTTAGTGAGGAGAATGCATGTTTCCCCTTGAATGTAACGCCTCTTTGATAATGACTTTGGCGTTCAGTGGGATGCTTTCAGGACTATCATAGAAATGCCCCAATCCTATTTCATAATATTTATCTTTCACGAAATGAAGCCATGGTATTTTTAGAGAGTTGACCAAGTTTTGACAATCTTTTATTATATCTAGTGAACGCCAAACTTTCACCGATAGGAGTAGAGGGGCACAAAATATGCAATCCTCTATATGCTCTAATCCCAATTTGTCATGACATAGGCGGTTAGGGGCACTATTGTGCATCATCATAAGCCTTTTAGTGAATTTATTTTCCACTATTTGTAGCTGGTGGATATTGTGATGCCCCCACACACCTGCACCATATGTTGCAATCGAAAGGCATTTGGCTTTGGAAAGGGTGATTATTTCCCTAACTGGCTTATGGCCTAATTTGCATGCAAGCGAAATAGCCCATCCACAGCCCTAGTTGTATGGTGGGCTCTTGCTGTCACAAGTGGGTCCCAACTTAGCTTATTGTTAAATAAGTTCCCCAGGTAGATAAAATTCTCAACCTTTTCTATTCTCTTGTCCCATGCTACGAAAATCTTAGTTTTTGTACTCTTTGGGCCGCATACCATAATATATGATTTAATAAAATGTACTTTAAGATCAAGTGACGACATAAAATCGATAAAAGTATCCAGGGAATTCTGAAGGCCATTCACTGTCATGGCCATTAGCACCGTCCGTCTTGGCGTAGGTCTTGAACTGCAACCAAATTATTTCAGACATGTATATCCTGTCCGTAATTATCGCAGTCAAGTGTTCTATCGCCTATATGTGCCACACCTTAGTCCACCATAGTGATGGACTTGGAGGGACGGGGTTCTTCCAGGTTTGAGCTATTGTTAACCTTGCCACTAGAAGGAAGAGGTAAGCAGTTTTCTCCTAGGGGTAATGTATGGTTAGGTTAGGCAGAGTCTTCCCCGGCTTCACCCAACAGGAGCACCAGTGGGTCCATCGGCAGAGTCACCAAGCAAACTTGATCAAATTGAGCATCTCCGACCAGAACCGTTTTACATATATACATTGCCACATGTGTAAATAAGAACCCCTGGCTTCACAGCCCCTCCAACAGAGATCAGAAGTTCAAACCATGCAATGGAGTCAGACTGGAATGAAATACCATCTAGTGAGGGCCTTGTGCTGTACGCAAATAGAGTTCTTGATCGCATGTGACCAGAGACGATGCCAGGTATCATCTATGATTGTGATACCTAAGTCTTGTTCTCATTGCGATTGGTAGGGGTGTAGCTGTGGCAGTGAAAAGCTGCATAGACCTGAGTAGAGGCAGGCGATGCCTTTTTTTGGAGACCCATGGCAAAAAGTTGTTTCAGAAGTTTTGTGGCTTTGCTAACTTTATCTTTTAATGTTGATGTGATTGCCCAATGTAGAAGTTGATTGAGGTGAAACTTGTCTGAAGTGGTCAGGTGGAAGAGCTGCCTACAAGTATGCCTATATAACATGACCCCATCCTGATAAAGTTCCCCCAAGAGTGAGGACACTCCCCTCATCCAGTCTGCAAAATGAGTGTTCATCATGCAGGAACTCTGGGTTGCATGCAATAGGAGAGAGTGTTGAGGGATATGTAGTGGTTGTCTGTAGAGGGTTGATTCTATCCCATTATTTCAGGAGAGTAGCACTAGCCTACAGAGGGTGATTTGGGGGGTAGAAAGCAGTCTTAGGGCCTTATCCACATGATATGATGCAGGGATGGTTGACCATCCCTTCTTGAAAAGCACCCAAAGTTTGATATAGGGGAGTCAGTGTCAATTGAGATCAGATTATAATTGGGAAGCCTTGATGTAGTGTTTTGTGTTGGGAACCCCCTCCCCATCAGAAGCTCTCATATATAGTTTTGCTCTAGGTAGTCTAGATGCGGAACTGTGCCACACAAATTGTAGCAACCGTTTTTGAGTATACTGTATTGTGGTGCAAGGGATCCATAGGGGCAAAGTGTTCTTCACATAGAGTAATCAGGGTAGGTAATTAATGTTCATGCTGTTTATGCAGCCTGTCCATGAAATCTGCTTACTAGGTTAATATCCTGATGTGGAGCCTCCAGCACAGGGGGTATGTTGTGTATGTTGTGTTCACAGTGCATGCGGATAGAGCTAGTAAGGAAGATCTCAAGATAAAACATAGAGATGGCCTTTCATGCTGGGCCAAATGTGGAGAGCAAGAATAGGGACCTGTGGGTGGGATCTACCACCCGATGCTCTTAGACTTTGCATAGTTGATACAGAAACCCCCGAGTTGCTTTGAATTGTTTTAATTAACCTACCAGAAGTGGGAGAGATGTATCTGGATATGTCAAGAAGTACAATACATCATCAGCGAGGAGTGCTAGTTTGACATGCTCTCTTTCAACATCGATCAATCGGATCCTAGGGTTTGTTTCAATTCGATGGACTAGCACCTTCATTGTAAGAGTGGAGTTTAGTGGGGATAGGGGGCATCCCTGTCTGAATGAATGAATGAATATAAAACTTGTAAAGCGCGAACTAAGCCCAAGGGCGTCAAGGCGCTGTAAACGAACCTAAGGGGCGGATTTGGGGAGAAGAGGGTGCCATTGACTCTACTAATACATGATGTCAAGGTTTTATAGTTTGCCAATAGGGGCCGCTGTCAGAAACTGTCAGTCCACCCAATCAACACCTTATCCACCTTGTCCATCAAGAGAAGGATGATCGTGGTGTTGGTATGTTCCACACCATCAATCACGTTCCCCACCAGCTGCATGTTTTCCCGAGCTGGTTTGCTCCCAATGAACCCTGTCTGGGTGCAAGATAGCAACAATGACCAGAGTGAGTGTAGACTGGAAACCAAGACTGAGGTAAGTATTTTAAAGTCAAAATTTGACAATGCAATGGGCCTATAGTAGGAGCGGGCTGCAGGGTCCTTGGCGGGTTTCAGCAACAGTGTGACTGTGGATTCCATCATGGTTGGTGTTATTGTTTTGAAGACAAGGAAGGAGTTGAACACTCGAGACAAGGGCTCCATCAGCAACTCACAGTAAGTTTTGTAAAATTATACCAAAAACCCATCAGGCCCAGGGTCCTTATAGGCTTTTATTTGATGTATAGCAGTTCTCACCTTCCCGGGGGTAATAAGCTCCTCCAGCTCTTGGAGTAACATAGGGTCTTTGTAGGGGAACACAATGTCTTGCAGGTAATGATCCTGGGTGGCAGTTGGCAGATGGTGTGCCTTGTAGAGTGTTGAATAGTAGGTTGTGAAAATATCAAGAATGTTGGGTGTGTCCATGTGGAGCACCATGTATCATCTTTGACTGAGGAGATGTGGTTTTGTATTTGCTTCTGTCGCAGTTTGTACACCAATAATCGGTTGGCTTTGTAGCCTTTCTCATAGTATTTCTTATTAATATAAAGCAGTTTCTGTGCTGCATCGGTCATATAGAGCTGTTATAGCTCTCGCCATATTTGTAAGCCTGTAGCTTTCTTTTGGTCCTCGACCTGGGAAAGGAGGATCTCTAGGTCCTCCTTCTTGGCTTTGGCTAATTTAGCAAAGGTGGACGTGTGTTTAATTTGTTTACATCTCGTTAGTGCCTACAATCTAGCATTTATCACCTCTCTAGTATTGTTTTCCGTAAAGTAATGCTCAAGAGCCTCCCGCACTGACTCCTGCAGCACCAGGTCTCAGATGGCAATCTCATTAATGTATCATGTAGGGGCCATGCAATGGAGGAGTGCACCTTGTTAAAATTTACAATCATTGGGAGTAGGGAGCCTTAACACTCTTCCTTGTTGTCGTTTGGAGCATATATGGAGAAAAGTGTGATGCCTGGGTGTCCAGGCAAGCACTCAAACCCACCACCATGCCTTCTCTATCCATGTGTGCTGAGTCTATAGTTATGGATAAACCTTGCTTAAACAGGAGGTTCACCCCTTTAGTCTTAGTGGGGCTATTAGTATGGAACTGGAAAAGGAATCAGTACGAATAGAGCCTCTCAGTATCGGGTGTTGGGGAGATGTGTTCCCAAAGCATGGGTTTGTCCACCTCCTTAGTGTGAAGCAATTTCAGGAGTGGTTTCCTTTTCATCAAAGAATTGAGCCCCTGGATATTCAAGGAGACCATATTAAGTTGAGGTACCATTTCGATATAAGAGGACATGATCCCACTGTCGCTAGGGGCTGTGAGTGTAAGGTAGGCCTTCTTAGTAGTGATGCAGCCCCCCCCCTTGAGCACCCAGTGCCCATGCCAAGTGTGTCAGGGAAGATTGTGTGCACCCTGGAACAGCAAGCGGGGAAGAAAACAGCAACAGTAGAACTACGCTGAGTAACATTGAAAAAAAAGAAAGGATAAGCAACAAGATAAACAAAGCATGATGGGTGAATGGAGTACATGTGCCCTGTGAAGGGGCAAGCTCATGAGAGAGTTCCAGGGCCCCTCCCGTTCACCAAACCAAGGGAGCAAAGGATACAACAATGAGTCCATGCGGGTCAGAGGGCAGCCGCCGCATAGAGGGCCTGGGAAAATATACCATTAGTCTCAGCAGGGGTCAGATAGTTTGTTGATCTGCAGATAGAGTCTGTAGGAGGAAAGAGCCTATAGATTACTCTTTCATGATCCACCAAAGGCAGGTCCACCCGTTGGTCTTGCCATCGCGTGGTTTTCTTAGAGGCCTTGCGAGTTGTCCTGAAGGATGTTTATTGCCATCTGTCCAATTTTGGAGATCTTGAGGCAGGTGCTGGGTCCAGACCATCTTCAGCAGGGGGACCATATGCAGCAGAACTTGGGCAACCTGCTTTGTTGTCGACTAAAGATGAAGCACACCGGGAAGCCTGAGGGGTACAGGCTTTTCATTTGCGCAGGTAGGACAGCACCTCCTTGAAATCTTGTTGTTTGGACAAGGTCTGGAATTATTGGGAGGGTGTCGCCCCTGAAGGTGATGGAATTCAATTTCCAGGATGCTTTCAAAATATTTTCCTTGACCTCCTAGAAAATGATGGTCTGTTGCTGTTGAACGGAAAAGGCACAATGGGTGCAGTTGAGGGTAAGGTCACATCTGCCGGAGACCTGTAGGAGATGGAGGGAATAGAGCCTTAACAAAGCTTTCCAGGTCAGCACTGGAAATGCCAGCACTTATGTCTCTGATCTGTATATTGTTGCAGTGGGATCGATTTTCACAGTCCTTCGATGTGTCGCTCAAGGTTCATTGGTGTTATTCCAGAGCCAACACCCTCTCAACAAGGCCATTCTGTATTTAGTCTTGTTGTGCCACTGTCACCTCCACCAGGTCCAGGCATGACATGACTACCCTCATTGACTGGTTGAGATCTGTGAGCGCTTTGGTAAAGCTTGCATTCATGGCCGCAATGTCTTTCTTCATTTCCTGCAGGAGGAATTGAATGTCCCCCTTAGTCACAGGTAAAGATATTTCAGCAAGCTGTGCACTGTCCCCCAGCGGTGTCTAAGCTGAAGCTTCTGTGCAACCACTGCCCTTAGTGGTTTTTGTGATGGATCGCATCTCTTTGATCAAGAGGGTCCTTGCGGGCATATTTTATGAGGATTCCATGGGGGGGACCCAACCTTAGAGGTTCCACTGCCAGCAAGTTGTGTTGGTGGGTTGCGGCACGCAAGGCAGGCGATCTATGCAGAAAGTTCAAATAATTGCCCAAAAGTATTCACCTGACTTCCAAAGAGTATAATGTATTTGCATGACCCCCAGCAGTCTGTAAGTGAACAGCGCGATCGTGCTGTAGGACTAGGTTGCCAGTGGCTCCAATGTAGTAAAGTGATGGGCACAGAGGCCTCTGAGCGTCAGCCTTGATTTTGCTGGGAGGACAGGCGAGGATTCTCTGTTTTGGTGGTGCGTGATGAGAATCCCCACGCTCGAGTGGGTGGCCATTTTGGACAAGCAGAACTCACCAGCACAGCCTTAACTGTGCATGTCGTTGCTGCCCCCCCAATACTCCTATTCCCAATGAAGTCTGCAACACAGGTGGCTGCTCACACCCCATGGAGTCTGCTAAGTGGAGGAATAAGACACTTTTGGGAGCCCCAGCTCAGGAGCTCAGGTGAGGTATGCCATCTTGGATCCTCATCCAGGGCCCCAATTTACAAATATTTAGTTTGTTGCTATTGTCTTTTGCCTGGCTGTCTTTTGATTTGTATGTTTCTTTAGATGTGTGTGCATGTTGTTGTGTGTATGTGCCTGTAGATGTGTGTGGGTTAGTTTCTGAGTGTGTGTTTGTGGATGAGTTAGTGGTTTTATCCATTTGTTAATGCTGTGGAAATGAATCAGATTGGCTAGTGAGTTTACAGATAATAGTAGTTTTAGAAACATGGGAGGTTTTAGAAGTATGGGAGACAGTAGGATATGTTTTATGGTAAGGGTAGTTTTAAGATCATTGGAGGGTTTTGTGGATAGGGATTTTATAGTCCCATATTTATTGTGTGTTCTGATGTTGATTTTTGATTTGGGTGGATGTCTGTAAATTTGAATCTTGTGTATGTTTGTCTGTATGTTGTTTTGTTTTTGTTTTTCATGTTAAATGCGTGACTGTTGTTTGTTGAGTGAGCAGAGATGTTTGTGGAATGCGGTCAGAGTGTTTGATGGGTGTAGGTATATGAATATTTGTAGGTAAGTGGCTAGGTGAGAATCAAAATAGGTGGAGGTGAGGGAGTACCACTGATGTAAGAAGAGGCACTTTTTTTGGCATAATCATCTCTGTAGGACAGACATGATAGAGTGAATGCCATCAAGGATATTGATAATGTGAATACATTGTTACCAAACTCCCTGGATGGCATTCAGTACTGCAGTCTGACCAACAGAAGAGAACCCTGAGGAGTGTTTATGAATGTATGGGTGTGAGTACAGCAGACGTGGTGATGGCTGGAAGAAGTCACTATTGTAGTATGGAGTTGAAGGAATGTTTGAGAGCTGAATATAGGGCAGAAAGGAACTCTGCGGAATCCCACTGAGTTTTATCAGGCCTTGGCGTAGTTCCAGGAGTTTTGCTACGCGGAACTCTGCGAAGTGACGGAAAAAACTGTGGAGTTCTGCAAGTGGCGGAGTTTAGTGCGAACTGCCGTTCGCGCTGATCTTCCTGCCGCTCAAGTAGAAATTCTACCCGAGCGACAACTTGCGCTCTCAAACTTACAGTTCGCGAGCGCAAGCAGGGAAAAAACTCCTCTGCACTATGCAGAGCAGAGTTTTCTGCACTCCTCGAGCTCCGTGGAGTGCGGAGTGCAGAAAACTTCGCAAACTCCGTGAACGGAGCGGAGTTCACTGCCAAGGCCTACTTTTTATGCAACTCTGCGGAATTCCACGTAGCGCAACTCAGTGAACTTCACCCACCCCTAGTCGTCATGTGCAAAAAGCATAGAAAAGTTTTTGAAGCCTGTATTTTGCTTCAATGTAGAGAAAGCCCAATTGGTGCTGGTCAATAGTATTCTTTAGCACAATTCCACATTTCAACGTTCACTCTCAAATTCAATAATAATCATGGTGACTGCTATGTACATTGTAAAACCGTTTAGTAAGAAATTCATAAGTTTTATATAAAATCAAAATGTAAAAACTAAGGCCCTCCTTTATGGGATTTTGGCGTACGGTAGTTCAGCAAGGCACCTTGCTGCGCTGTTCTAGACCAAAGCGAATGGGCAGGAATGCACTGCTTTTATGCAATACAGTGCATTTCTGTCCTTTCTCCCTGCGATGGCATAATTTCAGCAGCCTAGCACTAACGTAGGCACCCTTGCACCACGATGCAAGGGTACCTCCATTACATGCAGGATTATTTTTGTGCAGGAAGGTGCACTTTCCTGCACAAAAACAATTCTAAGAGGTGTTTTCTCTTTGTATGTGTGCTGCAGAATGCAGCACACAGAGAAAGGAAAAAAACAAGGAGAAATAAATATATTTCTTCTCATTATGCCTCACCTTGGGAGGTGTATGGATTTGGCGCTTTCCCAGGTTTACATGATTTTTTAACGTGGGGCAGCATCGAAATTCATGGGTGTTGTGTGCAAAAACTCACTGCAACGCCCTTGGAATGCCTCCCGGGCGCACAGTAAAGGACGTTAAAGTGGGGCCCATATTTAACTTGTACAAAACAAGTGAGATTCAGCAGTTATAGTCACATGAGTTAGCTATAACTTGTTCCCCCACAAAGCCCTGCTTATGACCTAACATATTATATCAATCATGACATGGTCAGTGACATCATTGATGAAATCTCAAATGACATCACTGATGACATCATCCTTTGAGTGTGTTTTGTAAATCTTTCTGAGACTTTAAGATATATACTAAGGTACAGCATAAGTTAAATTACTATTCTTTCTGTACTAGTAATTAGTCATACTATTTCTAACATATCTCATCTGAGTTCCAGTGTGACTGTCTATGTCAGGGTGTGAGTGGATGTCTGAGTGGCTGTATGGGTGTGTGAGTGGCTATATGGATGTGTTTGTGGATATATGAGTAGCTGTATGGGTGAGTGATTGGCTGGCTGAGTGGAAGCATTGGAGAGTGAGGGGTGTGTGAGTGGCAGTAAGGATGATTTAGTGCCCGTGTGAGTGGCTGCATTGGTGTGTGAGTGGGTGTGTGGGTGACTTAGTGGCTGTGTGAGTGGCTGTATGGGTGAGGGAATGGGTATGTGAGTGGCTGTATGGGTTAGTGAGTAGCTGTTTTGTATGTATAGATAATCGAGTGGGTGTGAGTGGCTGTATTGGAGAGTAAATGTCTATGTGAGTGGCTATAAGGGTTAGTGAGTGGGTGTGTGAGTGGTTGTATGGATGTATAAATTGGTATGTAAGTGGTTCTTTGGATGAGTGAGCAGGTGCATGAGTGTCTGTATGAGTGTGAAGATACATGAGTGGTTGTATGGATGTGTGAATGGGTGTGTAAATGGGTGTATGGTGAGTAAGTGAGTGTGTGAGTGGCTGTATGGGTGAGTGAGTAGATGTGTGAGTGGCTTTATGGGTGATAAGTGAATGGGAGAGAAGCTCTATGGGAGACTATGTGGTTGTCCCACTGACTTTAGGTGACTGAGTACATGTGTTAGTATCTGCATGAATAAGTGAGTAGATATGTGGAATCTGTATGGATTAGTGACTGGTTGTGTGATTGCCTGTACAAGTGAGTGAGTGGCTCCATGCATGAGAGAATGGGTGCATGGGTATTTGTATGGGTTTGTGAGTGGTTGTGTGGGTGTGTGAGTGTGTGTATGAGATGTGTTATTGGGTGTGAGTGAGTGTCTGAGTGGTTCTGTGTTTGATGTCATTTAGTGTCATCATTTGAGATGTCATCAGTGATGCCAATGACCGTGTCATGAGTGATGTGATATGTGAGGTCATAAGCAGTGCATTGCGGGGGCATAATTTATAGTTAGCTCCGGTAACTATAACTGCAGGGTATTCAGACAAAATATCAAGTCAGTAATATCAACTGACACAATTATTGAGTTATTAATATCGTGACACAGAAATTTCAACAGCATGAATATCGTGGACAAGAATATCGATTTTAAGGTAAGTAATATTGATTTTTAAAATATAGAAGTCATTATCATCGTTTGCAAAAAATATAGTTGTTTAAAATATTGATTTTGTAATTAGTGTTATGTATTTTAGTATATATTTGAAATGTATGTGATATATGTGTTACATTTTTTGTAGTTATTAATTTTATTTTAATAAAATTTTGCGGTTTTTTGTTCCGCTGCCGGTTGTGGGTTTATAGGGGATTAGGTTGGGAAGTAATTTAATTATAAAAAATTAATTATTATTTTTCATTTTGTAATATTTATTTAATTGATACTTTATAGTGTTAATTGTGCTTTTAATTTTTGGGGTACATTTTATGTGTGGGTTGTAGGGTTTATAGGGGTGAAAGGTGGGAAATAATTTATTTTTAATTAATTATTAATTAGTTGTTAATTAATATAAATTAATTAATTGATTATTAATTATGGTAATTGTGTAAAACAAAATTAGGTGCTGGTTGTGAGGGTTATAGGCGTAAAGGCTGGGAAGTAATTTATTTGTAATTAATTAATAATTAGTTGTTAATTAATATTTATTAATTGATAATTAATTTTGTTAATTGTTTAATTAAAGTATTTGCGGTGTGGGTTTTGGGTTTAAGGGGTAAAAGGTGGGAAGTAATTTATTTTTAATTAATTAATAATTAGTTGTTAATTAATTGAAAATTAAATATGGAAATTGTGTAATTTATTCTAGGTGCAGGTTATGGGGCTTATAAGGGTAAAGGGTGGGAAGTAATTTATTTTTAATTATTTAATAATTAGTTGATAATTATTATGAATTAATTAATTGAAAATTAATTATGGTAATTCTCTAATCATTTTTTTGTTTGTGGGTTTTGGGTTTATAGGGGTAAAGTGTGGGGAGTAAATTAATTTTACTTACTTTATAATTGGTTGTTAAATACTATTAGTTATTTTGAATTGTATAATAAAATTTTTTAAAGTTTAATTTTAGGTGCAGGTTGTGGGGATTATAGGGGTAAAGTGTGAGAAGTTAATTAATTTTTATGAATTTTAATTGTTTAATTAATATTTGTTTAATTGATAATTATGTTAGTTGTGCAAATATTTTTTTTTTTAGATTTCAGATGTGGGTTGCGAGTTTTGTGGTGTTATAGGGTAGGAAGTAAACTAGATTTATGTAATAATTAATGTTTCTGTTAATAAATAATTTCTGAATAAAAATATTTATCTGTATGAAATGGTTTATCTAATATAATATGTGTAGGTATTAGTGATATGTATTTAACATTATATGTTTTTAGTTTTTAAAATTTTGAATATTAAATATATTTTTATTTTAATTTTCATTATATTTATATATTTTTTTATTTACTTTAAAAAAATATATATTTTTATATTGTTGATGATATTTTGTTTGTTTTTAATTTTCAACTGACTGGAGTGGGAATGGTAATTTTTACCCTCTGCAATCCAACACTTTGCCTACTGTTGTACTGACTGGAGTGGGAATAGTAAACTTTATCCCTCCGCTATCCAATACTTTCCCTACTGTTGCACTCACTGGAGTGGGGATAGTAATTTCTACCCCTCTGCTATCCTACACTTTCCCTACTGTTGTTCTGACTGTAGTGGGAATAGTAAATTTTATTTCTCTGCTATCCAACACTTTCCCTACTGTTGCACTCATTGGAGTGGGTATATATGTTTTTACCCCTCCGCAATCCAATCTCTCCCTACTGTTAGAGTGATAGAAGGGGAATATTACATTTTACCCCTCCACAATCCAACACTTTCCCCACTGTTGCACTTACTGGAGTTGGAATAGTGAATTTTAGCCCTCCGCAATTCAACACTTTCTCTACTGTTACACTCAGTGGAGTGGGAAAATAAATTTTACCCCTCTGCTCTTTAACAGTTTCCCTGGTGTTGTATCAGTTGGAATGGCTGCAGTAAATATTATTTATGTGCAATCTATCACTTTTACTACTGTTGCATTTATTGGAGGGAGATTTGTACATTTAATTTTTATCACGTCTTAATATTTATTTGTTGCGGTATGTGTGAGTGGTACATTTTTTATATATTAACTTTAATAGTGGTATAAACAATCTACCAATGTACCAATCTCACAAGGAAATCTCGTATCTCCTTGTGCCTATGAAAGGCTTGATGGTGTAATTGTCATTTGAGACCACAATGGATATTTGCAAATGTGAAATGCGAGTACTGACATTGATATTTTATCATGTTTATTTACATCTATATCTGCCGGAAGCAAGAGATATACGACATGATGGAAATAGTCCTCTCTCACTGACTCTGAAAACACAATGAGAAGATCGTCAACAGACAGCTAACCCGATACCTCGAAGAAAACAGCATCCTGGACCCATCCCAGTCAGGGTTCCGCAGCAACCACAGCACTGAGACTGCCCTCATCGCCGCCACTGACGACATCAGGACCCTGCTGGACAATGGTGAGACCGCAGCCCTCATCCTGCTGGACCTCTCCGCCACCTTCAACACTGTCTGCCACCGCACTCTACGCGCATGCCTCCACGACGCAGGGATCCGAGACAAAGCCCTGGAATGGACCACCTCCTTCCTCACCGGCAGAACCCAGAGAGTCCGCCTCCCACCATTCCGATCCGAAGCCTCCGAGATCATCTGCGGCGTACCCCAGGTATCATCCCTCAGCCCGACACTGTTCAACATTTACATGGCCCCGCTCGCACGCATCGCCATACAGCACGACCTCAACATAATCTCCTACGCTGACGACACTCAACTGATCCTCTCCCTCACCAAGGACCCCCTCGCCGCCAAATCCAACCTCCATGAAGGAATGAAGGCCGTCGCCAATTGGATGAAGATCAGCCGACTAAAGCTGAACATGGACAAGACAGAGGTCCTCATCCTCGGCTCCAACCCCTCAGCCTGGGACGACTCCTGGTGGCCAACGACACTGGGAGCAGCCCCGACACCCACCGACCACGCACGCAACCTGGGAGTCATCCTCGACTCAATGCTCTCCATGGCCAAGCAAGTCAACGCAGTCTCCTCCTCCTGCTTCAACACCCTCCTCATGCTTCGCAAGATCTACAGGTGGATCCCGACAGATACAAGAAGAACAGTCACCCAGGCCCTCGTCAGTAGCAGACTTGACTATGGGAACGCCCTCACGCGGGAGCCCCGGCCAAGCTCATCAAGCGACTGCAACGCATACAAAACGCCTCCGCACGCCTTATCCTCAACGTACCACGCCACAGCCACATCACCCCCCACCTGAGGAACCTGCACTGGCTCCCCGTCGACAGGAGAATCTCCTTCAAACTCCTCATCCACACACACAAGGCACTCCACAAGACCGGCCCAGCCTACCTCAACAGACGACTCTTCTTCTACGTCCCCAACCGCCAGCTCTGCTCCGCCGACCTCTCCCTCGCCACCGTCCCTCGCATTTGAAGAACAACCACCGGCGGCAGATCCTTCTCCCACCTCGCCGCCAATACCTGGAACACCCTTCCACTCAGCCTACAACAGACCCAAGAACTGCTGACCTTCAGGAGGCTACTCAAGACCTGGCTGTTCGACCAGTAGCGGCACCCCCCCTTTTTTTTCCCCAGGGCCTTGAGACCCTCGCGGGTAAGTAGTGCGCTCTACAAATTCTGTGATTGATTGATTGATTGATTGCATTTGAAAATCACTGTGATTTAAGCTGTGCCATTAACAAGTACTGATGAAGGCGAAATGCAGAAACACGTATACTTGTGGCAATAAATTGATGGAAATATCCCCGCGAGTGCTCTGTGTCGTCCTTTGGGATAAGTATGCCATATATATATATATATATTATCTACTGGCGGTCGCCAGTAGATAGTTATAGTTACAACCTATTATCCATAGGAAATCCGCGACATTCTATTTGCAATAACGTTGGCGCCGGTTGACGAATCTTCGCGAAAGCTTCCAACTTGTTGGGGCGCTCCGGTCCGCTCCTACCCTGAAAGTCTCGGGGTGATACGTCAAGCGGGGGCCGAGAAAAAAGGGGGGTCCCAAAACGCGTTTTCCCCATTCATTTTTCCATAGGAAATCACATATATATCTATGGGAGCGTCGGATCCGCGTACCCTCCCGATCACGAGCTGCATGCTAATTGGCTGTCAACACTCCAAATCAAGAAGTGTTGGCAGCCATTTTGTCCCTCGGTAGAACCGAGGGACAGAAACAAGTGCGCAAAGCGCAAAAAGGGGGCAGGGTAGAAACACCCTGACTCCCTAGGTCTGCTCAGGGGGTCCCACAAGGACCCCCTGGGAGAAAAAAGATTTTTTTTCTTTTTTTAAATCGGCGGGATGCGCTTAGGGTGCGCGTATCCCGCCGAGAAAAAAAAAAGAAACAAGTGCGCAAAACGCACAAAGGGGGCAGGGTAGAAACACCCTAACCCCCTAGGCCTGCTCAGGGGGTCCCACAAGGACCCCCTGGGCAAAAAAAAGCATTTTTTTTTTTTAAATCGGCAGGATGCGCTCAGGGTGCGCGAATCCTGCCGAAAAAAATCGAAGCGCGGTCTCTCGCGCTCGATAGCACTGGCCCCCGGGTGGGCCAAGTCCCGGGGGCATGCTGGGGGGGGTTAATTTTATGTGTGGGGGGCCTCTAAGGGCCCCCCAAGCCCCGGGGACCACCACCCCCCGGGGCTTTATGCATAATGGTTGCGGGAGGGCTCTGAGCCCTCCCGCAGCCCCGGGGACCACCACCTCCCCGGGGGCTTCTTTTTTTTAAATGAAAAACCTGTGTGGGGGGGCTCCAGCCCCCCCACACGCCCCGGGGACCGCCACCTCCCCGGGGCACTAAACATTTAAATATGGGGGTCCGTTACGGACCCCCAGAGCCCCGGGGACCACCACCTCCCCGGGGCTGTGCACACGATGGGAGGGGGGCCGCGCGGCCCCCCTCCTGGAGCCCTTGATGGCCCTGGGGACCGCCCACCCCCAGGGCCGGCTCCTGCAGTGTCTCGGGTGCCTACCCCCGGGACACTGCTGTTTGCAATGACAGGACGGAGCCTCGCGGCTCCCGTCCTGTCATTGCAAACTTGCTTTGGATATTGGAAGAGAGAGCAGGAAACCTGCTCTCTCTTCCAATATCCAAAGCCGATTGCTTTTCCACATGGGGAGCAGCATGTCAGCTGCTCCCCATATGGAACAGCAATGCCGGCTCCCAAGGGACGTGGGGAGCCGGCGGGACTGTGGGGGGTTTGGGGACCCCCCCACAGTCCCCAACGAGAGGCCAGGCCCCAGGGGATGGGGTCCCCGGGGCAAGTAGCGGCTCGGGAGTGGGGCCACGTGGCCCCCTCCCCAAAGTTTTCAAAAATCATAAAAAAAAAAAAAAAGGGTATGGCCAGCCCGGGGGATGGGGTCCCCGGGCTTTAAAATGGCCAGAGGAGGGGGGCCACGCAGCCCCCCTCAAAATATTAAAAATAAAAATAGAGGCCATGCCCCGGGAGATGGGGTCCCCGGGGCCAATACAGGCCCGGGGAAGGGGGCCACGCGGCCCCCTTCCCCGTTTTTTTTTTATTTTGAAATTTAAAAGGTAGGGTAAGGCCCTGGGGGATGGGGTCCCCAGGGCCCAAAAACAGAAAAAAGGAAGGGGGGCTACACAGCCCCCCTTCAGGGGACAAAAAAAAAAAAAAAAACGATCGGGCCCGCAGGCCCCGCCCCTTCCTTCACCACTCTGCAAACGCGCCCTGGCGCGTTTGCAGAGGGGGAACGAATTCCCTTGAATACTGGGGGTCCCTGGGGGCCAACTAGCCCACCAGGAACCTCCAGTATGCGCCAGGGGCTGCCTTGCAGAGAGGTGTACAGAGGCCACGCCCTTTTTACACCTCTCTGCAACGCAGCTCTGTGGCGCTTTTGGAGGTATATGGTGGGCTAGTTGGACTCCGGGGACCCTCAGGATTCAAGGGGACTTAATCCCCAACTTAAAACGCGCCACGGGGCGCGTTTGCACAGTGGTGAAGGGAGGGGGCGGGGCTTCAGGTGACATGTGTGCAAACAGGCCCCGTGGCGCGTTTCAAGATGAGGAATTAAATCCCCTTCAATCCTGAGGGTCCCTGGGGGCCAACTAGCCCAACAGGTACACCCAGAAAGCGCCACAGAGCTGCGTTGCAGAGAGGTGTAAAAAGGGGTGTGGCCTCTCTACACGTCTCTGCAACGCAGCCCCCTGGCGCATATTGGAGGATCCTGGTGGGCTAGTTGGCCCCTAGGGACCCTCAGGATTCAAGGGGACTTAATCCCCCAACTTAAAACGCGCCACGGGGCGCGTTTGCACAGATGTAACCTCAGGCCCCGCCCCCTCCCTTCACCATTGTGCAAATATTCCTCTAAAATCATCCGAAATACGAATTCCGATTTACTCACCTGTTATCAGGAGAGACCTCAGTGCTGTATCTTTCAGCCCAGTACTGGTCCTGAAAAGTAATTCTAACCATACTTACCAGTAACTTGAATTTCCTTCCATAGGCTAACATTGACTGGTTTCACTTGGAAATTCTTCTAAGTGTGGAGTTTTGGAACTTTAAAATATTCCTCTAAAATCAGCCGAAATACGAATTCCGATTTACTCACCTGTTATAAGGAGAGACCTCAGTGCTGTATCTTTCAGCCCAGTACTGGTCCTGAAAAGTAATTTTAACCGTACTTACCAGTAACTTGAATTTCCTTCCATAGGCTAACATTGACTGGTTTCACTTGGAAATTCTTCTAAGTGTGGAGTTTTGGAACTTTAAAATATTCCTCTAAAATCAGCTGAAATACGAATTCCGATTTACTCACCTGTTATCAGGAGAGACCTCAGTGCTGCATCTTTCAGCCCAGTACTGGTCCTGAAAAGTAATTTTAACCGTACTTACCGGTAACTTGAATTTCCTTCATAGGCTAACATTGACTGGTTTCACTTGGAAATTCTTCTAAGTGTGGAGTTTTGGAACTTTAAAATATTCCTCTAAAATCAGCCGAAATACGAATTCCGATTTACTCACCTGTTATCAGGAGAGACCTCAGTGCTGCATCTTTCAGCCCAGTACTGATCCTGAAAAGTAATTTTAACCGTACTTACCGGTAACTTGAATTTCCTTCATAGGCTAACATTGACTGGTTTCACTTGGAAATTCTTCTAAGTGTGGAGTTTTGGAACTTTAAAATATTCCTCTAAAATCAGCCGAAATACGAATTCCGATTTACTCACCTGTTATCAGGAGAGACCTCAGTGCTGCATCTTTCAGCCCAGTACTGATCCTCAAAAGTAATTTTAACCGTACTTACCAGTAACTTGAATTTCCTTCCATAGGATATCATTGCCTGCTTTTTGCTGAAAAAGTTTCTAAGTGTTGATTTTTGAAACATACAAATATTCCTCTAAAATCAGCCGAAATCCAAATTCTGATTTACTCACCTGTTATCAGGAGAGACCTCAGTGCTGCATCTTTCAGCCCAGTACTGGTCCTGAAAAGTAATTTTAACCGTACTTACCAGTAACTTGAATTTCCTTCCATAGGCTAACATTGACTGGTTTCACTTGGAAATTCTTCTAAGTGTGGAGTTTTGGAACTTTAAAATATTCCTCTAAAATCAGCCGAAATACGAATTCCGATTTACTCACCTGTTATAAGGAGAGACCTCAGTGCTGTATCTTTCAGCCCAGTACTGGTCCTGAAAAGTAATTTTAACCGTACTTACCAGTAACTTGAATTTCCTTCCATAGGCTAACATTGACTGGTTTCACTTGGAAATTCTTCTAAGTGTGGAGTTTTGGAACTTTAAAATATTCCTCTAAAATCAGCTGAAATACGAATTCCGATTTACTCACCTGTTATCAGGAGAGACCTCAGTGCTGCATCTTTCAGCCCAGTACTGGTCCTGAAAAGTAATTTTAACCGTACTTACCGGTAACTTGAATTTCCTTCATAGGCTAACATTGACTGGTTTCACTTGGAAATTCTTCTAAGTGTGGAGTTTTGGAACTTTAAAATATTCCTCTAAAATCAGCCGAAATACGAATTCCGATTTACTCACCTGTTATCAGGAGAGACCTCAGTGCTGCATCTTTCAGCCCAGTACTGATCCTGAAAAGTAATTTTAACCGTACTTACCGGTAACTTGAATTTCCTTCATAGGCTAACATTGACTGGTTTCACTTGGAAATTCTTCTAAGTGTGGAGTTTTGGAACTTTAAAATATTCCTCTAAAATCAGCCGAAATACGAATTCCGATTTACTCACCTGTTATCAGGAGAGACCTCAGTGCTGCATCTTTCAGCCCAGTACTGATCCTCAAAAGTAATTTTAACCGTACTTACCAGTAACTTGAATTTCCTTCCATAGGATATCATTGCCTGCTTTTTGCTGAAAAAGTTTCTAAGTGTTGATTTTTGAAACATACAAATATTCCTCTAAAATCAGCCGAAATCCAAATTCTGATTTACTCACCTGTTATCAGGAGAGACCTCAGTGCTGCATCTTTCAGCCCAGTACTGGTCCTGAAAAGTAATTTTAACCGTACTTACCAGTAACTTGAATTTCCTTCCATAGGCTAACATTGACTGGTTTCACTTGGAAATTCTTCTAAGTGTGGAGTTTTGGAACTTTAAAATATTCCTCTAAAATCAGCCGAAATACGAATTCCGATTTACTCACCTGTTATCAGGAGAGACCTCAGTGCTGCATCTTTCAGCCCAGTACTGATCCTCAAAAGTAATTTTAACCGTACTTACCGGTAACTTGAATTTCCTTCATAGGCTAAGATTGACTGGTTTTCAGCAAAAAAGTTTCAAAGTGTTGATTTTCACAAACTACAAATATTCCTTAAAAATCGCCTGTATGACTTAAACGCATTTTTTCAACTGTTTACAGGAGGTGCACCAGTGCTGGATCCAGGATCCAACACTGAGTAAGAAAAAGTAACGATAACAGTTTTTACCTGCTAAGTGAATTTCCTTCCATAGGATAACATTGGTGATTCTATGAGAAAAAGTTTCTAAGTGTCAACTTTTAAAATACAATAATATTCCTTAAAAATCACGACTGTAACCAAAACGCTTTTACTCAACTGTTTACAGGAGATGTACCAGGACTGAATCTAGGATCCAGTCCTGTGGTTACAAAAGTAATCCATAAAGTAACTAATTGCATTTAACTAGAAATTCACATTGAGCTGAATGTTGCATTGTGTTTGAAAATGTGTTGCCCATTGCAACAACTGTAACTACTGTACTTAAAAGTCTATTGCCTATCTGCAAAGTATTTAAACTAAAGTAATTCATTCTGAGAAAGTATTTTTTGTAATGTAATGTATAATGTAATTACAATGTAATTTAAAAATAAAATATGTAAAAAAAAATTGTTTCTAAAAATGTAGTAAATCAGTATGAAAAAAATTAATATAACAATTAATACATTTAAAAATTGTCATTTACAAAACCTTTGAAATTCACTGAAAAACCGTAGGTTTCAGGCACGTTATAGTTAGAAATTAGCATTTAAAAACCTTTGAAATTCACTGAAAAAACCATAGGTTTCAGACACGTTATAGTTACAAATTAGCATTTAAAAACCTTTGAAATTCACTGAAAAAACCATAGGTTTCAGACACGTTATAGTTACAAATTAGCATTTAAAAAACCTTTGAAATTCACTGAAAAAACCATAGGTTTTAGGGACAGTTTTAGTTACTTGGACATTGCACTCGTACAAAACCCGTGAAATTCCCCCGTTATAGTTAGTTCAGCTAACTATAACTCGCGCCCGCAATGCACTGCTGATGACGTCACATATTACATCACTCATGACATGGTCAGTGACATCACTGATGACATCACTGATGACATCTCAAATGACATCACTGATGACATCATCCACGTGATAATCTGATGCACCTCCTCACACCCTAATATAACCTTTGATACACCCACTCTAAATTACAGACTGCCATTCGCAAAACCATAGACACTCCAACACCAATAACTACATACCCACTCACTGATTCTTAAGTCTACACACACACATCCACTCACTCACCCGTACAGTCACTCATACTTACGGTCACTCAGTACAGGACTATCATATGCACTCTTACTCCTATATAGACACTCAAACAACGCCACTCATCCATAGAGATACTCACACACCTAGTCAGTCATGCAAATAATTAAACACACTGCCATTTACTCACCTATACAGTTATACACACACCAGCTCACTTACTCATACAAATAGTAGCACATTGTTACGCTCTTATACAATCACAGATACAAGCACACACTCATCCATACAGCCACTATCACAATCACTCACTCTTGCTTATAGCTATTTATATACTCCAACACACATATATACTGCCTTTCACATATGTAGTTACTCACACATGTACCACTGGGACATACATTCACTCACTAACACACTCTTACACACACTTACCCACCCATACAGTCTATCACAGATGCACTCTTGAAACCATCCACCCAGTGAATCACCCACTCACACATCTATGCACAGAGTTGCACACACCCCTCCCACACAAACACTCAGGCACCCATACAGATACTCAGACAAGCATTCAATAACTCATATAGACACTCATTTAGCTATTCACAAACACATGCAGCCACTTACACAGCAACAGACAGACGGATACAGACATTCACCCAGTTTAGTCACTAACCCATGCATTCAGTAAGATACGTTAAATCACTCACTTATAGAGTCAGTCACGCACCTACTAAATCATCCATACAGACACTTACACACCCACTCATTCTTCAATACGTCTTTTCCTATATATATTAAAAATATTTAAACTTTACAGAAACACACAGTCACTGGATGATGTCATCAGTGATGTCATTTGAGATGTCATCAGTGATGTCATCAGTGATGTCACTGACCATGTCATGAGTGATGTAATATGTGACGTCATCAGCAGTGCATTATGGGCGCAAGTTATAGTTAGCTGAACTAACTATAACGGTGGGAATTTCACGGGTTTTGTACGAGTGCAATGTCCAAGTAACTAAAACTGTCCCTAAAACCTATGGTTTTTTCAGTGAATTTCAAAGGTTTTTTAAATGCTAATTTGTAACTATAACGTGTCTGAAACCTATGGTTTTTTCAGTGAATATATAAATATATATATATATATATTAATTATTATATATGTGTGTTTAACTTTTTTAAATTAAGTTTGTTATATTTGTTAAGATTTATATTACATTTATGTTTTTTTTTAAATTAATGTTACTACTTAATATATTTATTATTTTATTTTATATATATATATATATATCCGACAAAACGGTTTCCTTTTAATCAGCTTTTGTGGCGTTCATATGCGGTGCGTTACTCCTGCGGTTGAAACCAAAACCGCTATTCATTTCACAAAATCCTGGTTTCCCAGAAAAACGGGCCGCACTCCTCACAGGTCGTTTTGCAATTTTTTGATTTTCTTAGGTGTATTGCATCAATAAATCCTTTAGGCATTGCAGACGATAAATCCTACGCGTTTCGGCATTTCAAATGCCTTGATCACGGTATACTTTTCGCGCTCATTTCCCAACCTTTTCAAAGTTAAAAAAACCATTACATCATTTCCTCCAACTTGTGGTGGGTGCCCCTTAGCCTTTTGGGAGATGTAGTTCCCAAAGAATTTTTTTCTTTTTTTTATTTATTTACATTTTTGTTCAAGAAAACGTGGATTGGAAATTAACTATTATTGCGGGGAATTAGTTGTTATCATACACACATTTAGAACATAAAATAAAGTGTATTCATCAACTTTAGTGTCACATTATCATTTGAGAAAGGACCCCTTTTTTTAATATATTTAAATGGCTCAAAGTTCTTAAATAATGCAATATACGTAATTGTATGTCCATTACGGATCCGCTGTTATTTTCCCTTCTCTTTGTACCTTGTTTCTTTTCATTAAACTTTACATCCTGTAATGCAAATCATATGATTCGAAGATGTTGGGGCCCATGTTGTATCCTTCTTTTAGATATCAATGTTCCACTTGAAACAAATACATTGACCATTTTTATAAATGTATGTATAACTCCTCCGATTGGTTCAGACCAAAAGGCATCATGCTTCTCATATTTAGGATGTGCTGTGATTCTTTTTGACGGATGATTTTCTCCCTGTTTCCTCCTCTTGTGTTCACTGGTACCATTTCAATTCCATAAAACTTCAAGGTTTTCCAATCACTTTTATGGACAGTCTCCATATGTTTTGCCACTGCATTACTTCTGTCTCTATTTGTTGTTGCACATGTGTGTTCTAGGATTCTTTTTTTCAACCCACATGTGGTGCTCCCAACATATTTTAATGCACAAGGACACTCAATCACATAAATTGTATATTTGCTTCTACATGTGATCAGTTCTTGTATCTTCCAGATTTTGTTATTAGCCATTCGAATTTCAGTCACAGGTTTTGCAATTTGGCAGACCTTACAATTAAAACACTTTACAAAGCCTTTTGTTTGTAGCCATAATCCTTTCTGCTCTTTTCCGTTAAAATGGCTATGTATTAAATGATCCTTTAAATTTTTGGCTCTGCGATAGGTTATTATTGGATGAATTCTGATAATTTTACCTATCGTACTGTCCAATTGCAAAATCTTCCAATTCTTTCGGAGTATAGCAGTGATTGCCTTTGAATCCTGTGAAAAATCCGTAATCAATCTTATTTTTTTCTGATCATTGTTTTCTTTTTTTTGCTGTTCTCTGGGTATTAGGCATTCTTCTCTTGATTTCTCATTTGCACGCTTCCAGCATTTATTGACAATATTAGTATTATATTTCCTGTTCTTAAATCTCTCCTTGGTAGTCCGGCTGTGTTTTAGCCACTCTTGCTCTTCGCTACAAATTCTTCGAATTCGAAGAAATTCCCCGTACGGTATGCTTGCTATAAGTGAGGGCTGGTGCAAGCTGTTTGCTTGTAGTGTGGCATTAGTGGCTGTACTTTTACGGTGGAGTGTAGTATGGAGTTTACCTTTGTTGATATATATCTCCGTATCCAAGAAAACTACCCTCTGATTGCTAAGTTCGAAGGTAAATTTTAGATTGTTTATACTTTCGTTCAAGATGTCAAAATATTCTTGGAAATCCACTCGTGTTCCATCCCAGATGATTAATAAATCATCTATGAATCTCGTCCAACTTATGATCTTTATCACAAATCTTTTATGTTGGGAGTTCCATGCCACCTCCTGTTCCCACCAACCCATTACTAGGCAAGCATAATTTGGGCTGAATGAAAATCCCATAGCTGTTCCGTTTCTTTGTCGAAAGATTTCCTCTCCAAAGAGGAAGATATTTTTCATTAAACAGAATTGCATCATTTCTGTAAGCATAACATTGTGATTCTTTAGATGAATACTCCTTTCCCGCAGGAAGTAATTACATGCCATTAAACCCAGATCGTTGCTTATAGTCGTATAAAGTGAGATAACATCCATTGTTATTAGTTGGTATGTTTCCTTCCACTCTATATTTTGCAAAATTCTCAAAACATGACTTGTATCTTTTATGTAGGAACTTAGTTGATCCACAAATGGTTTCAAGAAATAATCAATGTAATTTGACATGGGTTCCAACAACGAACCCTTTGCAGACAGAATTGGCCGCCCCGGTGGATTTTGTGCATTCTTATGGAGTTTTGGGAGAAAATATATAGTGGGCATCACAGGGTGATCAACCGTTAAATATCTTCGTTCCTCCTCGTCAATTAAGTTGCTAACTGCCCATTCTTGTAACTTTAAATCAATTTCTCTTTTAATGGACATTATTGGATTGGCTTGCAGTTGTTCATAGTATGTTGTATCTTGCAACTGACGATGAGCTTTAGTAATGTATGTCTCTCTCTCCCAAATCACTACATTGCCGCCTTTATCCACGATTTTTATTTCAATTTGCTTATCCATTGCTAAATTTTGTAGGGCTTCTCTTTCTGCTTTTGTTAAATTGTCCCTATAATTTACTTGTTTGATTTTATAGAGATCTTGGATTACCGCTTCTTGAAATAAATCCACCTTGTTTCCCGGTGGTAATTGTGGGTAGAATTTTGAACTAGGACATTTGTCACTCAAACCTGCACCCAATTGTGGATACGCAGTTTGTAAGGTAATTTCCTCTCCTTCTAGAGCATTTAGATTTAATAATGTTAAAAAATCCTCTGCTTCTTTCACTTTTAGGGTTGATTCAGATAATTGTATTTCAATTTGTTCTTTCCTTTTATTTTCCATGAAGAATTTGGCCACTTTAATCTTTCTGATGTACAAATATAGATCTATTCTTGTTTGTGCTAGATCCATTTTTTGCACTGGACAAAAATTAATTCCTTTTTTCAATAAGGATATTTCCATTTCCGTCATTTGGCGTTTAGAAAGATTGACCACTTGTAGCTCATTTGTTAGCAATCCCTCTTCTGTCTCATGCTCCTGGTTGTTGTCCCTATCCTTTCCGATGAACCGCTTGCTCCTTTTTCCTCTTCGTTGCAGTTTTTTCCTTGCCACGGGCGTCCTCTTCCTCTCCCTTTTGGATATTGCAATGCTTCCCGATTTTGCTCCCATTGCCTCTGCTGCAGAACCGGGCGCATGTCTCCTAAAAAAGTTTGCTTCACTCCTTCTGTTGGATTTTCATTTTCACCCCCACTAAGGTCTGTGGAGGCCAGTGAAGAAAAACTACTGGATGTACTTGCCAGGCTACTTAATGGTGTTTGTTTTCTAAATTAATCAAATTTTCGTGCGAAGGTAAATATTTTTCCTTCCGAGTAGTCAATCGTGTCACGCACAAATTTGGTGTGTTTGCGTTGTCGTACTACCTCTTCATGTTTCTCTATTTGACCCTCTAAATCATCTCTAAATTTCACCATTTCCGCGCTTAATTTTAAAGAGGCTAGATCCTTTTCCACCTCTTGCAACTCTTCCTTGATTTTATTTAGAGATATTTCAATATGCTTGACTAGAATGTGAATCAAACCCAAAGATGAATTTAAAACATGTTCTCTCCAATCTTGTAACAATTCATTAGTGGCATCCTGATGGTTGGGCATTAGCATAATTCTTAGTCCCCTTGGGACTCGTTGCACCTCTGAGTATTTTTTTAAGGTGATTAATTCCCACGATTTATTGATTTCTTTTCTACTTAGTTTTTCCCACATCCGTAATTTGCTTTTTGTGTCTGATTTTCCTGTTGTATTTTCCATTTCCACTTCCTGTGCCACATTTCCTTTTCAAACATGATTGTCAAAAACTCTTTTCTATTTGCTTCTCTTTTTCCATAATTTCGTCTGTTTTAAGTTGTTTAAAGCCTTTATCCTTTAACCGTTTTTACTCCTTTTGCAAAATTATTTTCGCTACTGATTTTAACCTGTGACCGGGAGTACTTTGTTGCACTTCAATAGCCGATTTTCACTTGCTTTGTTTGATTTCAAACACTCTTGCAATTTTTTACTCCGGCTGTCATTCAAAAAAACTCCCAACAAAAACCAACTTTTAAGCAATCTTGATCATTGTCTATAAATGAAATAATGATGTTACTTTATTTACCATAAACACGCGCTTACCTCGATATTCTGAGACTAAAGTGCCGTGTATGCAGTCTTTTCATTTAATTTGCTGCTCTTTCCATGTCATTTTAGAGTTGGCGATCTCCACTGCTGATACTTTATATCCGACAAAACGGTTTCCATTTAATCAGCTTTTGTGGCGCTCATATGCGGTGCGTTACTCCTGCGGTTGAAACCAAAACCGCTATTCATTTCACAAAATCCTGGTTTCCCAGAAAAACGGGCCGCACTCCTCACAGGTTTGTTTTGCAATTTTTTTATTTTCTTAGGCGTATTGCATCGATAAATCCTTTAGGCATTGCAGACGATAAATCCTACCCGTTTCGGCATTTCAAATGCCTTCATCACGGTATACTTTTCGCGCTCATTTCCCAACCTTTTCAAAGTTAAAAAAACCATTACATCATTTCCTCCAACTTGTGGTGGGTGCCCCTTAGCCTTTTGGGAAATGTAGTTCCCAAATAATTTTTTTCTTTTTTTTATTTATTTACATTTTTGTTCAAGAAAACGTGGATTGGAAATTAACTATTATTGCGGGAATTAGTTGTTATCATACACACATTTAGAACATAAAATAAAGTGTATTCATCAACTTTAGTGTCACATTATCATTTGAGAAAGGACCCCTTCTTTTAATATATTTAAATGGCTCAAAGTTCTTAAATAATGCAATATACGTAATTGTATGTCCATTACGGATCCGCTGTTATTTTCCCTTCTCTTTGTACCTTGTTTCTTTTCATTCAACTTTACATCCTGTAATGCAAATCATATGATTCGAAGATGTTGGGGCCCATGTTTTATCCTTCTTTTAGATATCAATGTTCCACTTGAAACAAATACATTGACCATTTTTATAAATGTATGTATAACTCCTCCGATTGGTTCAGACCAAAAGGCATCATGCTTCTCATATTTAGGATGTGCCGTGATTCTTTTTGACTGAGGATTTTCTCCCTGTTTCCTCCTCTTGTGTTCACTGGTACCGTTTCAATTCCATAAAACTTCAAGGTTTTCCAATCACTTTTATGGACAGTCTCCCTATGTTTTGCCACTGCATTACTTCTGTCTCTATTTGTTGTTGCACGTGTGTGTTCTAGGATTCTTTTTTTCAACTCACATGTGGTGCTCCCAACATATTTTAATGCACAAGGACACTCAATCACATAAATTGTATATTTGCTTCTACATGTGATCAGTTCTTGTATCTTCCAGATTTTGTTATTAGCCATTCGAATTTCAGTCACAGGTTTTGCAATTTGGCAGACCTTACAATTAAAACACTTTACAAAGCCTTTTGTTTGTAGCCATAATCCCTTCTGCTCTTTTCCTTTAAAATGTCTATGTATTAAATGATCCTTTACATTTTTGGCTCTGCGATAGGTTATGATTGGATGATTTCCGATAATTTTACCTATCGTACTGTCCAATTGCAAAATCTTCCAATTCTTTCGGAGTATAGCAGTGATTGCCTTTGAATCCTGTGAAAAATCCGTAATCAATCTCATTTTTTTCTGATCATTGTTTTCTTCTTTTTGCTGTTCTCTGGGTATTAGGCATTCTTCTCTTGATTTCTTATTTGCACGCTTCCAGCATTTATTGACAATATTAGTATTATATTTCCTGTTCTTAAATCTCTCCTTGGTAGTCCGGCTGTGTTTTAGCCACTCTTGCTCTTCGCTACAAATTCTTCGAATTCGAAGAAATTCCCCATACGGTATGCTTGCTATAAGTGAGGGCTGGTGGAAGCTGTTTGCTTGTAGTGTGGCATTAGTGGCTGTACTTTTACGGTGGAGTGTAGTATGGAGTTTACCTTTGTTGATATATATCTCCGTATCCAAGAAAACTACCCTCTGATTGCTAAGTTCGAAGGTAAATTTTAGATTGTTTATACTTTCGTTCAAGATGTCAAAATATTCTTGGCAATCCACTCGTGTTCCATCCCAGATGATTAATAAATCATCTATGAATCTCGTCCAACTTATGATCTTTTTCACAAATCTTTTATGTTGGGAGTTCCATGCCACCTCCTGTTCCCACCAACCCATTACTAGGCAAGCATAATTTGGGCTGAACAAAAATCCCATAGCTGTTCCGTTTCTTTGTCGAAAGATTTCCTCTCCAAAGAGGAAGATATTTTTCATTAAACAGAATTGCATCATTTCTGTAAGCATAACATGGTGATTCTTTAGATGAATACTCCTTTCCCGCAGGAAATAATTACATGCCATTAAACCCAGATCGTTGCTTATAGTCGTATAAAGTGAGATAACATCCATTGTTATTAGTTGGTATGTTTCCTTCCACTCTATATTTTGCAAAATTCTCAAAACATGACTTGTATCTTTTATGTAGGAACTGAGTTGATCCACAAATGGTTTCAAGAAATAATCAATGTAATTTGACATTGGTTCCAACAACGAACCCTTTGCAGACAGAATTGGCCGCCCCGGTGGATTTTGTGCATTCTTATCACATTCCCCGCAATCTATCCTGCGGTGGTTTCACAGGAAACGGTGATTTGGAGTCCTCGACATTGATTGTTTCTCAGGCTAGTGTGGCGATGACAGCCCATTGGGGTCGAATTGGACTGTACTACATTTCCCAGGAATCATGGCGATTACCGTCAATATAAAGAAGGGACAATTTGAGTGCAGTGTCATCTGCTGCACATGATGCCTCTGATGAGGGCGTTGGCCCGAAACGCGCTGCGCGTCCGTGGCACGTCAGGCATGTTTTGGCAGAGCAAAGGACTCCAAATCACCGTTTCCTGTGAGGATCAACCGGCCGAGGAGTGCATTTCACAGGGGGCAACTCTTTTTTTTAATCATATATATATATATATATACATATTTCTCCACAGCGGCACAATGAAACCACAAATTAGACGCACTCACGGGTCAATTCTTGATGTTTTCTTTATTGTGCGGACCCCACCCGCACCGACAGACGCGTTTCGGCGTGAAAGCCTTTTTCAATGGGCATTGTACACTGAAGAAATTTGCACACGGATTGTGGTTTCCTCCAGTCACTCAAGGTGGCCCTGGAGGGATACAGTCACCTGTGTCCAAGTACAAGCTCATATGCATTATCAAGACTGGGATGGAAGCTGTCCAACGCATGAGTGGTCAACGTGGCAGTGCGCAGAATCACTCTGAGTATCTCTTGTACCAGCCAACGGTGTGTCGATCACTGCACGCGCTGCCAGATCAAGTACAGGTAGATTCAATCCAGTCAGGAATCAGGAAACATCTACCTTGCGTTCAGACTAGTGGGGAATGTATAGGCCACAACAATACACCGTGAAGGATTCATGGATGGTTGCCTGACTAGTGTGCATCTGGGGCAGGTGATCCATAATCATCAACATCTACTGGGTTGTTGTTAAGCAACAGAGGAGGCAGGACAGGCATTGCACTGACTTATCTAACTCCGTGTGCATTCCAGCTTGTCATGTTGCAAAGTAAAAGCAACACAATTGCTCAATCAGATGGGTGTGATGTGTTTGAGCATCTGTCAGCATGGCTAACATCACAGCCTGCAACTGGACCACAGTCTATTGCTTACCTAGTGATGCCCCTGTACACAGCAAAGCCCTGGGGGTATTGGCCCTAGAAAAAACCCAGGTCCCCAGACCCAGCCACTCAGTACTGATTTCAGTGCTTCCCACTATAACTACCTAGAAGTTATTGGGTCCCAGTCGTCAGTGAAATAGTTGGAGACGGAATCCCTCAGGAATGCGAAAATTGCACGGACAGGCGACAACATAGGATGCAGTCACCATATGTGGACTAGGGGGCGCTGCATACTACACCCAATGTGTATGTGTATTGTGTCATCTTCTGAGAATTACATTTACAGCGATTCAGCATCAAGCTTCTCAGGCTGTACTGTGAGCTGCTAACAAATAATACCATTCTGAATGTGCAGATTGTGTACTGCAGAGTAGTAGGAGTACTCATGAGTCTCAGGACGTAGGATCTAACAACAGTGTTGGAGGGACCAGTGCGCAGCCCATTGTGCAAGTTAAGCTGTCAGCACTGGCGAGGATGCCAGGGGGTGCTTAATCTGTGGCTCTCGGACGCAATTGACATAGCAATCATCAAGTCAGGGGATATGGGTTCAGCTTGTGTGGATGAGTGTTATGTGCAGAATGAAGCCTGCTTTGTTCACATTCGGCACTGAAACACTGACCCCTAATCTTTCAAGGAGACCCTCTACTAATACATATTGACCCCAGGCTATGTGGCAGTGTTTAATGGGCTAAATGGCACCCTGTATCGACCCACACAAGGGCTACCCTTGCGAAACCAGTTTAGAGGAGGAAACAATATTGACAATTCAAACACTTATGGAACTGGGTATAATGTTACGGTGTTACATGTATCTCTTGAAACAGTGCAATGTTTTATCATCAGCACATCCAGAGATATCATTACAATGCATCTAGCTCCCTTGGTGTCCCCATACCTCTGATATTCAAAGTCAGAATGCCATTAGTACCCATGTGTGTGTAGTGTACTTGGAAGTGTTCGAATGCAGATGGGTTTCAGGAGTAGTCTGCCCACAGGTGGCCCACCAACACACATCCTTGACTTTCCACTTGGGGGGGGGGAGGATATGGACCTCTAAGCAATAGACTGCCATCCAATGTTTCTGCATCATGACAGTACAATATGAGCAATCAACACCTCCATCACAGGGCAGTATCCAAGGGGAAGAATGAGCAATCAGTAACAATATCTACCTAAAAAGGGTAACTTGGCACTTATGCCCAAACGCAACTCAGCCAAGGCAAGGCTAGGTGGAGGCAACGTGTCCTGTGATGACAATAGGTTTTGAAGATGCCAGTGTTCTCAAAGCGGCCATTTCAACAATCTGTCATGAACAATCAGTGGCAGACTTCAAGCTGCAGCTAACACATACTACATCCTCAACTTTCATGTGGCAACTGTTTTTGCATACTCACATCCACATAATCTCTACATGTGTACATTTCAACATTACTTCTTGGCCTGCATAATATCTACTTGTGTGGGTCTAACCACTCTCACATCCACCTCAAAGTATATGCTCATCTCTTAAACTATCCTACATACACAAGCTCTTCACAATCACCCTCTGGTGCAGCTATCCGGAAAACCAAGTATGCCCTCCATGCTCCACCCTTATACTCAAACTCTTCCACCCAGACTCTCACAATCCCATACTGGTGCTGCCCTTCTTACATCCACACCTACATTCACTGCAGCACTCTTCATCACTATGTACACAACACCTCTCCCATACATGATAAGTACATAATGTACTGTACTCATCACCTCCTCAGCATTCATTAAGCTTATCATGTTAAATGGACATCTCTCATCACCATTTTGAACCTCACTAATGTCTTGGACTGCACTTTCATCACAATGTGCAGCATCACATCCAACTCTGACATTCACACTTAACACCTCACCACATCTCTCAACAAGACACTTACATTGCTCAATGAATATGTCCTCATTCAATCGCATTTCACCATTCACTTACTCTACTCTGCTTAAGTTCTACTGATAGTCATTTCACAAACTACTGCATCCAAAGATTCAAATACAACATACATCAACTGGACAACACCTCACATTTCACTATACAGCACCCTAACTTACACAACTGGTGTATACCCTTGACATACACTTATCCACTTTGTTATAAATAACAAGTTTAAGCTTGTCTCAGTGTGGCCCTGTCACACCCACATCTCAGTTCCATGCTCCATACCTCCATGGGCTTCGGCACTTTAACAACTACCTTTATCAATGACACTGCCCTGTCACAGTCATCTCTCACCGTAGTGCCAGAGACTACAGCTCTCATCTCCTGCCAGACTCCAAACTTGTCTAGCTGATTTTACCTCTATCACATCTACCTATTCCTAGCATACCTTGCCCAGGCTTTAACCAGTCTTACAAGGTCACACACTCTGATTCGAAACCCCAGCATTTCAAAACATTTACATTGCAAAAATGAGGATACTTCACGTCTCCTACAAAAGAACTGCCTCTGAACTTAACTTCTACTTTCCACTCTCTTAAAAATCCTAACTTGTCCTGCCCCCATTACGTATGAGTCTCCACTCCATTTCCAAAATGGAAACACAAGTCTCTCTCACCTCTACCCTTGTTAAGCTAGCTGGGCCCATGCAACATCAACCTTGCAAAACACATCTGCAGCTAGGCCTCGCATTCCAAGATCCATCTACTCCCCTATCTGGTAACTTAGTGCATGGTTGTGACACAGGCTCCTGTAGCATCTGCACAGCAGACGGGCCCACAACACTTCTGTGCACTCACAGTCAACTCAGCTTACCATATGTAGCACAGGGCAATCCAATAGACATAACAGCACTCCTAGTTCAGCTCTGTGTGATCTGGGACAGCATCAAGCATAGCTCAAAAGAACTCCATTGTCATTCATGCACAAATGACAACATACACACAAATCATATGCTCCACTACAAATTTTGCATCACCAGCTGCGGGCGGCACAGGTAAACGCGGTTGGGTGGTGCGGTGGGGGATACGGGGGCGGGGTAGGGGATGTCGACATATGATGGAATAGGTATAATTACATAAATAAATAATACCTGTTCCGTCATCTTTCGGCTTCCCCCCCTGCCGTGCCCTTCCAAGCCCAATTGTGCTTACCTGAGCTGGCTGCCGCTGTGCATCACCCTGATGCACTATGGATGAAAACCCAAGGGAGGGGTCTGTCCACCTGTAGCTCGTAACAGTGACTGCACACTAAAGCCAGTGCTGTGTTGCTAGGCTCTGTAGTCATTAGCATTTGTGAGGCCCAGGGCAGATGACCGCCGGTAGCATCAGCCTTGACTGGCACACCGCATCCACCCTGAACCAAATCCACTCCATAACACTCCTGTTACCAACAACTGAAATTCAGACAGCTTGCATGAACTGAGCAAAGAAGGAGATTGTTGCTGTGCATTGTCATGCTGAACAGATACACCTTTGGCTGTGTCACATGAGGGGGCTTGATGGGACATTTGATGACCATGAACACAGAAATGTCGATCACTCAGAATGCACCAACGGGACTTGACATAGTGTAGCATTCCCAACCGGATAAGTAGATGGACACAAATAATACCCTTTGAAATTAATAGACTTTCCCTAAATGTATAAAACATAAAGATACTCAAAGACCATTCAGCACCCAGCATTGTTCCTGAACAAGTAGATGAAATATCTTGGACACAACAAGCACAATCGGACAATGAAGCCAAATATTACGCAGGATTACTATTACAAGAATTAACCTCCTGGGCAACAGAAACTGCAGCAATACCATTAAATCACACAGGCTTCTGCAAGAACATGGGTACCTCTACCAACATCTCAACCCTCTCATTAATGATAGACGATGCTCTTGCACTAAAACAGCCCCTGTGCTTCATTGACTACAGCTCAGCGTTCGATCATATAAATAGAAACCTACTGTGGCAAAAACTAAAAAGGCTGAACATTCCATCACTACTCTTAAAACAGCAACACCTGTGTGCAAGTAAAACTGGGCGCAGGAGACCACCTATCAAAGAAGATCCCCACGACCTCTGGTCTGAAATAAGGCTGCGTGCTTTCCCCAATACTCTTTAACCTCTTTATGGCAGAGCTATCAGCCGTATTAAACGAAAGCAACTCGCACGCCCCAAAACTCAAGGGCCCCCAGCTATCTAATCTACTCTATGCAGATGACTTGGTGCCCATTAGTCGGACACCCATTGGCCTACAGCGCTTGATAGACATCACATCCCGGTACTCGGAGGATAACAAACTCAGCATAAACCAAGAAAAAACAAAAATCATGAGCGTGAACAGTCGCAAAACAAAGTCAAACCTCCACTGGCATCTGGCAACATGTAAGCTGGAAGACGTACAAGAGTACACATATCTGGGAGTTATCATCGATAAGAAAGGAAACTACGCAGCTCAACGCAAGGCCATAAAAAAAAGGGGGATAATGACAGCAGTGGCACTAAGAAACCTAAAAAACAAGATCTCTGGCCCAAGTTTTTCCTCACTAACCAGGGTGATCCAGGTGAAACTTATACCATCTATCACCTATGGAAGTGAAGCCATGAGAGGGAGAGATGCTGAAACACTGGACAGCACTATAGCAAGAGCACTGTGAATGATCTATGGGCTACCAGGATACACATCCCCCGCCTAACGGAGACTAGATTTTGGGATACAGAGACAAGACCTGGCCCACAAAGGAGCATTCATCAAAAGCTGGCACAAAATTAGAAAGGGGGAGCCAGAATCATTAAACGCTACTTGTGGAAAGAACTGCAAGCTATGGAGGCATGTCCAGCCAGACGTTACCTGGAAAGCTCACTTGACCAATTAGGGCTACGACACCTCTGGGACATATCAGGGACCTATGCAAACTTTAAAAAAATAGTCAACAACACTGTTCAAAAAGAATCTCTCATACAAGATAAAGCTACTCTGTCAGAGCGTGCACACGGCTGGTTCACCATACAGTCATACAGCCAAGCCTCACCCCAAACATACCTCCATACAGGCTTTTCCAAAACCACCAAAGAGAAGTTCCTGAAATTCTGTCTAGGCATATTACCATCTGCGCACCATTTGCCGCTGTGGCTACGTCCACTGAAGCCAGCAATCTGTCACTCTGCGGTGAAGGGGAGGAGGATATTCTGCACCTCCTAACCACCTGCAGAGAACTAATACGGGAGCGCCGGACCCTACTTAGACCACTTTTTAATAAGAAAAATATACGGGCCTGCAGACAAGCGGTGCTTGCAAGCTTTTCCGGCAGGGATGTCCATCTAAGCTGCCATTTGGTAAAATTCCCAACCACCGTGGAATCAAGTATTAAAAAACAAACTAGCTAACAAATGGGTGCCTAAATGACAAGACTGATCAATTATACAGGCGATCTCGGACGGAAGCGGCAACAACAAAAAAACGCAACAGATGAGCTTCAACAGCAACTGCCGATTTCAAGCGGCATTGGAAGGCTCCTGAAAGTCCCAAGATGACACCCAGAATTGAATTAGACCCACCCCAGATTCTCCGAATTTAATGACCTCAAAGCGACATGGGGAGGACAAGGATTCCAACAACTCAGCAACAGATGATCTCTGTGCCTCAACTGCACTGGAAATTCTTCTATCTGTGATCTTTGCACACAGAGCTGGGACACTATTCTTACTCTGATTGCTGAATTCGGCAACAGTACTTGCACTTTACCTACCTCTAGTTAGGGATTGGGACCTGAATAAGCCATAAACCAAAAATTACTCCACTCTCTGGGTTTTAACTGCATTGGAAAACCCTTCATCTGTGAACTTGGCACACAGAACTTGCACTTTACTCCCTTCCGGATCAGCGATTTTTTGCACATAGAACTGGCTCCCGACCTCAACCAAGCCTCCAATTTCTGGGTTTTAATTGCGCTGGAAATTCTTTCATCTGTGAACTTGGCACACAGAACTTGCACTTTACTCCCTTCCGGATCAGCGATTGTTTTGGACATAGAACTGGCTCCTGATCTCAACCAAGCCAGGTACTTGGAAGCATAACACACAACCGATGTTACTTTGAACATTTTTTTTAACCATTCTCTTTTGAATTCTTATATGGGAACTAAGGCGCATGTACAACTCGGATAACCTGAAATCCCGCTCATTTGCCCATGTTTTTATTAATGTATATTGTTGCAATGATTTTAATTAATCACGCAAATAAAGCATCTTATCTAATCCACATGTAGCTAAGTCACATGTGTGTCACCTAACTGATATGACTATTGCAGCCTTTGGCAGACACAAACAGTCTGCCATCTTAGGTACAATGTTAGGTGTGTCATATCCCATCTCTGAATCATATGCTTGAAGGAACAACATTTAGAACTTGTGCCCATATGTGAAATGACTAGCAAATTGCCCAGTTGGGTGGAAAAGGTAGACACATACTCATGACACATTTCCCTATGATGACACACAAACAAACCCTTGTCAAACCAGGATACACAGTAGGTGGCATTGAATCAACAACATAAAGCTTATCACAATGCAAAAAACAAGTTGAACAAACAACAAAACCACAATCCTGAAGTACCACACATTATGACTTGGTTACAGTTAGCTTGTCACACATCCTCTCTGGCCATGTAGACACACTCAAAGTTACTTATCACACAAATACTCATTAAAAAGCTTGGACACCATATTGCAACTAACATCAGCCTGGGATAGACCATACATCCCCATCCTGCTGCTAACCATACTCTAGTCTGGTGCATCATATTTCTGGGTGAATGAGCAAACGCATGGCCATGTGTACACCGATACAGAATCAAAAGGAACATCACATGAGCATGATGTGGCCTATGTCCAGGTCACAGAATTGGGAAATGCCCAGACTCTCACACTCTAACTATGGCATAAGGCCAGAATGAGATATACATTATAACTCTAACTACTGTACAACTCTACAATCACAGCATGTCATCACTAGCATTCTAATTGTGTGACAAACATTCATGTACCATACACTGTATACACATTCAACTAACACATACAACAATTGTGTCCCTGTAAAGACAGTAAAACACTGTAACTTACTGAGACATGTCCTGGACACACACACCATCCACATGATGTCCCCAAACAAAATCAGGATGGAATGACTGACATCAAATTTTAAAGGCACTGGACAAAAAAGACCACAAACACCTTGCCTAACAGGAATATCTGCAAAAAGTGGAGTCCTTGGAGGCAACAGGGTCGGGACACTCAGAATAATGCTTAGCTTACAGTCACCATGGGCACAGGAAATGTATCAGATGGGTATACAACCTTGAAGGGCATTTGCCTACAGTGGCTTGCCACCTGTGCAAGGTTGTCATTGCCATTAGTCTACCAGATCTATAAAAGGCACAGACATGGGTCCACCACTATCAAGTCACATAAAAGTCTTGTACCATTACTTTGTATACATGGGTGTGTCCCAAGTCACTACCATGTAGTCAAAGTCCATATGTATCCAGGTGTATTAATGAGACAGGTGTCTTTCTGCACATTACAAACATATGTAGCATGCTTCTCCTAAACTGTTGTACATTGCCACACTTGCACTATGTTGACATCTGAAATCATGAACCATGTGCAACTGTGTTTTCCTAAACAAAGCGTTGCGACTTCATGTCACACTCATAGACAAAACCAATGTTAACATTGACATCAAGCCAAGTAGGCACAAAAATCTATGATACATACTAACCAAGTGATTGTACTTCATGGACCATGTGCAATCCCCGCCCTACTAAGATCATTGTATACTTACATCACAAATTACACAGGAATGACAATTAACCCGAAATCTATTTTGAGGACACAGGAATATGGAAAAATAAATATAAAATGCTTTATTCAGCAAAATATTATGGAGACTGTGGTAAGAAAAAGGCCAATGGCCAGTCCAATAAAGTCAATGGCTTGGAGTGCCATTAATATCATGGCCTAAACTGCTTACCTGCACTTCGCCTGCAAAGGGACACCTCCCACAGGAGGGGCATCTAGGGGCATGCCAGGCACCAAAGGGACAAAACTAGGGAGGACTGGGTTGGGTTTGGAGAGGGATGAAATCAGGAGGGGGGCAACTGCAGTGGTAGGGTCAGATAGAGGGGGGGGTGAGTCAGCTACAGTGGTAGGGTCATATTGAGGGGGGTGGGTCAACTGCAGTGGTAGGGTCAGATTGGGGTGGGTCAACTGCAGTGGTACAGTCAGATTGATGGCTGGGTCAACCGCAGCAGGAGGGCTATATGGAGAGGGGATGGGCTAGGCTTTACAAGTTTGGGGATACGGTAATGGGGATGGTATGAACAGGAAGAGGGAGGGAGTGTGACTTCTTGGGATGGTTTTTTTTTGGGTGTGGAGGTACTGGGCTGGGCTGGGGAAGCATGGGTTACTGGAGGGGGTTTGGACTTCAGAGACCGGGGGGATTTTCTAGTGGGGGTGATTTTGGGCCTTTTTCTTCTCAGTAGGTGGGGGGGTGGCATATGTAGATGGCGGGCGGGCCAGGGGGGGAGTTTCCTCTTCTTTTTGGGAGGGGGTTGGTAGGTTTGGGTAAGGAAGAGGTCAAGGGCACAGAGGTGGAGTTTCTAGGCAGACTGGGTACGAGGAGAGACAAGGGTAGGGGTTGTAGAGGCAGAGGGTTGTGTGGTCTGCGGCATGTCTGTGGATGCATGTGTGCTGTCTGGTTGTATGTCTGTTTTTGGGTTGGGTGTGCTGTCTGTCTTGTGAGTGTGTGTGCGCGTGCGGGTTTGTCCTTGTGTCTGTGTGTTTGTGTGCCACGTGTGGATGTTGAGTAGGGGTGGGCGGCAAATTCCGTTCCGCTCGCGGAACTTGCGAAATTTCGGCATTTTTGCGTTTCGTACGGAACGCGGGAATGTCAAAACTTCCGCAATCCGCGGCGGAACGGAATTCGGGTGCATGAGGTAATTAAACTTCACCAGGAAGCACTTACAGATTTAAATAAAGCAGGTGCCCGAGTTGAAGCTCAAATTCTGTAATGCATTAATCAGCACAAAAAATTCGTGAGCAAGGTCGAGGCTAAGCAGGAGTGCTTTCTGCCCATATCTACCGTCAAACATTAGCTGTAATCCCTGATGGAGGTCTTTGCATCCTTGATTTTCTCGAGCGCAATCCCCGTGTAGGTCCAGTGACCAGGAGGTTCTTCCTCCTCATCTGCTGCTCAGATCGTGCTCTGACCCTTTATAAACAAGAGGCATGTGAACTGCATGGAAGCCCCGCCCGTTTGGCCCCGCCCCACATACACTAGCGGTATGCAACGTCTTCCCGCCTGTTAGAACTGGGGGTCTCTAGTTGGCAATGGTTTGCACCTTTGTCCAAATAGGGACCCTTGCTTCTAGTCAGGATAAGGGGGATACACTCCTAAAATAACCCCTGCTCACCCCCTGGTAGCTGGGCACGAGCAGACAGGCTTATCTCAGAGGCAGTGTGTAAAGCATTTGGGAACACATACAGTAATACAGTGAAAACACTACAGATGGACACCACACAGGTTGTTATGTAAAAATAAGTAATCTTTATATAGACTTATCACAAGACCCAATAGCAAAAATCCACAATACTGTACTCAAAAATAGACTTTAAAAGGTTATAAAATAGTTCAGTTCTCTCAAGTTGTAAATGCGACACTTTACTCTCAATGTACCTTGAATGCGTAATGCAAAGAAAACAAAAGGGTCGCAGGGAAGGTGATGCGTTGGTTCCTTACACTCAGGGAGTGGATGCGTCGGTTCCTTACTGCTGCGCAGGGGAGTTGATGCTCGCTTCCTTACTGTGTGGGGAGGTGATGCGTCGGTTTCTTACTGCTTTCCGGTGCGATGCAACAAGATGGCACCTCGATGCGATTCTCTTCTCCGGTACGATGCGACAAAATGGCGTCTTGGTTGCGATGTGACAACGTTGGTGTGATGCGTGCACGCCCGACGGCTGTGCGGCGACTCGATGATCTTTGGAGCCGCGACAGGCCCTGCGACGCGCTTCTCCGGTGATGCGACGATGACCTCTGTGGCAGCGTCCCGCTTCTCCGGTGATGCGCCGCGCTTCGGCGATGCGAGGATGACAGCGGCAGCGGCGTCTCGCTTCCTTGGCGATGCGATGACCGCGGCTGCGGCGGCGACACGCTTCTCGTTGTTGCATCGCGCTTCCAGCTCCCAGCGACACGCAGTCTCTCAGAAGGCCCAGCACAACAGCAGGCACTTCAATTCCCAGCAAGGGAATGCAGGGGGGGAGCTGGTTGGTGAAGTCTTGTATCCCTGAGACTTCAGGCAGGAGGCAAGCTCTAGTTCAAGCCCTTGGAGATTCTCTTCTTCAAGATGACAAAGCACAGCAAAGTCTTTTCTCCTGTCCTTGGTAGAAAGCAACCACTGCAGGCCAACCCCAATCAGCAAAACAGCACAGGGGCAGTACTCCTCCTTCAGCTTCTCCGGTTCTTCTCCTTGGCAACAGGTTTCTTGATTTCCCAGAAGTGATCTAATTTCCTAGGGGTCTGGGTCCCCTTTTTATACACAGTTTCTCTTTGTTCTCTGAAGGCAGAGAGGCCTCTGCCTAGTCCAAAACCAGTTCTGGTCAGTCCTGGAGCACTTTGTTTTTCTGACTCCTTCTTTCCTTTGTGAGTGAGGGGCAGAACCATCAGACGCCCGGCAGGAGGTGGAGCCAGCATTGTGGAAGGCAGGCACAGCCCTATTCAGACCCAGGTGCAACTCCTCCCTCCACTCTGGATGCAGATCTTTCTATTCAGCCCTGTGCTGACTCACCCTGTCTCCTGTAGCCACCCCCAGCCCCTGTCACTCAATCTCCAGACAAGGAATACACAACCTAGCAGAGGCAGGCTTGGAAGTTTAGGCAAGAAAATACCCACTTTCTAAAAGTGGTATTTTCAAACACAGAATGTTAAAACCAACTTCACTAAAAGATGTATTTTATCATTCTGAGTTCAGGCATACTAAATTCGTTTTTCTACCATGTTCCCTGGGTCAGTTAGGATTATAAGGTGTAATAATCAAACTGCCCATTCTGGCCTATGGAGAACATGTAGCCTTGGCAATAGTGAAAACGAAAATGGCTGTAATTCACTATTAGGACATGCCACACACACCAGGGCATGTCCTACCTTATACTTACAATGCACCCTGCCCTTGGGCCTACCTTAGGGTGTCTGATATGAAGATAAGGGAAGGTTTAGGGACTGGCAAGTGGGTGCACTTGCCAAGTCGACATGGCAGTCACAGACCGCACACAGGCTCTGCAATGGCAGGCCTGAGACACATTTTACCAGCTGCTTCTGTGGGTGGCACAACCAGTGCTGCAAGCCCACCAGCAGCATTGGATTTACAAGCCCTGGGCACACTCAGTGCACTGTACTAGGGACTGACAAGTAAACCAATCATCCAATCATGGAGTCACTAATCCATACATCAATTTACAGTAGGGAGCACTTGCACTGTGGCACTGAACAGCAGTGGCACAGTGCCCAAAAGCATCTAAAACCAGCAAAACATAAGAGGCAACAGCAAAAAATGGAAGGGAGACCCACGCCAATGGTGCCAAGTCTAACACGTGTCCCCTCCAGCTGAAATGTGGGGAGAACTACCCTTCCTCCTGGGAGTTCTCATCACTAAGGCGGAAAAATCTGGACAGACCATCAGCATTGGCGTGTTCTGTACCAGGGCGGTGTTCCACCGTGAAGTCCATCCCCTGTAGGGAAATGGACCACCTCAACAGTTTTGAGTTCTCACCCCTCATCTGCATAAACCATCTGAGGGGCCTGTGGTCTGTCTGAACCCGGAAGTGAGTCCCAAACAAGTATGGTCTCAACTTCTTCAGTGCCCAGACCACAGCAAATGCCTCACGTTCAATCGCACTCCACCTCTGTTCCCGTGGGAGTAACCTCCTACTAATAAAGGCTACAGGTTGGTCTAGGGCCCTCCTCATTCATCTGTGAAAGCACAGCCCCAACACCATGCTCTGAAGCATCTGTCTGCACAATGAATTCCCTTGAGAAGTTGGGCGCCTGAAGCACGGGCGCCGTGCACATGGCAGATTTCAGGGCATCAAAAGCCTTTGGCAGGCATCAGTCCAGTTCACTTTCCTGGGCTGCTTCCTGAAGTCAGCTCAGTCAAGGGTGCAACAATGTTGCCATACCCCTTGACAAACCTCCTGTAATACCCGGTGAGTCCTAAGAAGGCTCTCACCTCTGTATGGGTTTTGGGGGGTTCCAAAGCCAGGATGGTATCTATCTTGGGTTGTAGGGGCGCCACCTGGCCGCTCCCAACCTGGTGTCCCAAGTACACCACAGAACCCTGCCCGATCTGGCACTTACTCACCTTGATCGTGAGGCCTGCCCTCCGCAGCGCCTTCAACACTTCCCAGAGGTGGTGCAGATGTTCCTCCCAAGTGGCGCTGAACACTGCAATGTCATCCAGGTAGGCGGCACTGAAATCCTCCAGCCCAGCCAACACCTGGTTGACCAACCTCTGAAAGGTGGCAGGGGCATTCTTCATCCCAAAGGGCATCACCCGGAATTGGTAGTGCCCATCTGGTGTGGAGAATGCTGACCTCTCTTTGGCCCCATCAGTTAAGGCAATCTGCCAGTATCCAGACGTTAGATCAAACGTGCTGAGGTACCGGGCAGCCCCTAACCGATCAATGAGCTCATCAGCTCTGGGGATGGGGTGCGCGTCAGTCCTGGTGACTGAATTGAGTCCTCGGTAGTCCACACAGAACCGGAGTTCGGGTGTGGCACCAGGCGCGGCAGCCTTTGGGACCAAGACCACTGGGCTGGCCCAAGGGCTGTTAGAGGACTCAATCACCCCTAAGGCAAACATCTTGGAGACCTCCTCCTTGATGCAAGCTCTCACCCTGTCAGTCACTCTGTAAGTTTTGTGCTTCACAGGAGGACTGTCCCCAGTGTCCACATCATGGATGCACCATTCAGTGATACTGGGAGTCAGGGAGAACAGATCAGAAAACTGCCCCAACAGTTGGCGACAGTCATTCTGCTGCTCAGGGGTCAGGGGTGGGAGAGAGGTTCACACCATTCACTGACCCATCTTGCTCTTTTGCATACAGGGAGGTCAGGAAGAGGTTCAGTCTCCTCTTCCATCCCAGCATCTGTTGCTAAGAGCATGCCCACTTCAGACCTCTCAAAGTGGGGCTTCAGGCGGTTCACATGCAGGACCCGCAAAGGGTTCCTGGGAGACTGCAAGTCCACCAAGTAGGTGACATCACTCTTGCGCTCCACCACCTCAAATGGTCCGGTCCACTTATCCTGGAGCGCACAGGGCTCCACTGGGGCCATGACCCAAACCTTTTGTCCAGGCTGAAACTCGATCAGAGTGGCATTCTGATCATGCCAACGTTTCATCTCTTCCTGGCTGGCTTCCAGATTCGCCTCAGCGTGTTGTCTGAAACGCCTGAGTCTGGTTCCTGAAGGCCAGCATGTAACTAAATACATCCTGGGGAGTTTTCCTGGGAGCTTCCTCCCAGCCTTCCTTGACCAGACTCAGAGGTCCTCTTACAGGATGGCCGTACAGCAGTTCAAAGGGACTGAACCCTAAGGACTTCTGGGGCACCTCTCTATAAGCAAAGAGCAGGCATGGCAAGAGGACGTCCCACTTACGCCTCATGGGTTCTTCAAGACCCATAATCATGCCTTTCAGGGTCCGGTTGAATCTCTCAACCAGCCCATTACCTTGGGGGTGGTAAGGAGTGGTGAACTTATAGGTTACACCACACTCCTGCCACAGGGACTTCATATACTTGGAAATCAAGTTGGTACCACGGTCGGACACCACCTCCTTGGGGAACCCCACACGGGAGAAAATCCCCATCAGTGCACGTCCCACCATGGGGGCCGTCACTGTCCGAAGAGGGATGGCTTCCGGGTACCGGGTGGCATGGTCCACCAAGACCAGGATGAACCTGTTGCCCATGGCTGTCTTGGGATCCAGAGGCCCCACAATGTCAATACCCACCCTCTCAAAGGGGTGCTGACAACAGGGAAAGGTTGGAGAGGAGCCTTGTGCTTCCTCCCACTCTTACCACTTGCCTGGCAAGTCTGACAGGTCCTGCAATGAGTATCTGAACTCTTGCGCATTTGGGGCCAATGAAAGTGGGTGACAAGCCTTTGAAAGGTCTTGTCTTGCCCCAAATGTCCTGCTAAAGGCACATCATGAGCCAGACCCAGTAGGAAGGCTCTGAAGCGCTGGGGTACCACCAGCACACGGGCTGACCCAGGCTCAGCAACCTTAGGCTCACTATACAGGAGACCATTCTCCCAGTAGATCCAGTGTGATCCAGACTGATCACCTGCTGCCTGGCTTGCAGCCTGTTGCCGCAAGCCCTCAAGAGAAGGGCACTTCTTCTGCTCCTCGCAGAACTCTTCCCTGGAGGGGCCTCCTTCCTGCTGCCAATGGGTCAGCTCAGGCAGGTCCCCCAGTTCAGCCACTTGTTCCCCTGTAGGTTCCAGGGCATCCCCCTCAAGGTCTGCCTCCTCCTGGACCGTGGGAACTTCGGGGGCCGGTTTACCGTGCCCCCTGCCTCCTCTCTTTAAGGCAGGCACCTGGGCCTTTCTTCCAGGCTCCAGGTTCTCCTGAATACCCTTACCGGCTGCCATTGACCGAGTGGTCACACACGCCTACTCTGGCAGACCCAACATCTCCAAATGAGACCTCCGCTCCACCTTCGCCCAAGGGGAGCTCTCCAAATCATTGCCTAGCAGACAGTCAACAGGCATGGCTGGCCTCACAGCTACTTTAAGGATACCTGAGACCCCCCCACTCAAAGGGAACCTGGGCCACCTTGCAGTGGCTCTCTGAGTTGTCAGCGGCAACTACAGGGTAGAATACGTTGGGGACCACCTGCTCCTCAGACACCAGCCGACAACTGACAGCTGTCACACTGGCCCCGGTGTCTCTGAGAGCCTCCACCCTATCGCCATTGATGGTCACCCACTGCCTGTATTTTTTAGTGTTATCAGGCAGCTGGGTCCTAGGTACCATCTCACTGTCTCCTAAAGAGACCAGGGACATCTCTGCGGGACCCCACCCACCTTGGGCACCCAACTCCTCCCCCAGGGCTACACTAGCCATCTGCCGGGGTGGTGCACCAGTGGGTGCAGTGGTCACGGTATTGGGGCACTTGGGACTTCCTACAAAGTGACCCACCTGACCACAACTAAAACATGCTTTGGGCCCCTTCTGAACAGACTTATCTGTTGGGACCCATGGTCTTTTCTCAGTGGGAGGCTTGGAACCCTTACCTTGGTTCTCTTGGGGTTTACTTTGGGGCCCTTTTGGAACTCCTTCTGTTTACCCTTGTCCCCCACTCTTCTGCTGGGGACCCTGCCCACCTTTGGCGGAGTCTCCCACAAGACCCTTGTGGAGCCGGGTACTGACCCAGCGGTCCGCCTCCTCAGCAAGCTTCCTAGGATTAGTCAGCTTACTGTCAACAAGGTGCTGGCGTAGCTCTGGAAAACAACTACTGGACAAGTGCTCCCATGCAATTAAATCATAGAACCCCTGCAAGTCATTTACTTTGCTACCCTTCACCCATCCATCCAATGCTCTGCAAAAATAAGACACATACTCCACCCAGGTACTAGACTCCAGCTTTTTGCAGTTCCTAAACTTCTGCCTATAAAGCTCTGGAGTTAACCCATACCTTGCCACTAAAGCTTCCTTCAGGTGGGCATAGGACATCTGATCCTCTGTGGGCAAGGCTAGCAAGGTTTCCTTCCCTCACCTGTAAAGCGGCCCCACAACCCCGCTCCCCAATCCTTCTCAGGGACCCGGTGTGATGTCATGGCGATCTCATATGCTTTAAACCCATGCCCAATGTCCTCCCCCTTCATGAAATCCTTAATAACCTCCTTGGGGATGTATACTCTACTTTCTACAGGCACTGGAGGTGTGCTGCCACCAGAGGGAGTGATCTCTAGGCTCCTAGCCTTTAGCTCTAGCTCCCTCACCACTCTCTCATGTTCTAAAAGCATCCTTTTTTCTTCCATGGCCAACCTCTTACTTTCCAACTCCAATTTCTTGTGCTCAAGGCTATCATGGCTTCCCTGTTTCAGTTTGGCCATTTCCATTTCATGCATCCTGCTTTTGTCCCTGTCCTCCAGCTCCTCTGGAGACAGGCCCTTTGAGAAACACTGCTGCCCTCCCTGGAAGGCACTCTCCTCCCGGGTAAGCCTAATGGCCCCTCAAGCTGCTCATCTAAATTCTCTGCCTCCTCCACAGGCTCCTCGGGCTGCCCACCGGCATTCCGTGCTTCCAACCAGGCCCTCAGCGCCTTTTGAAGCTCCTCCTTCCTGGTGAGGCCTCTCATAGAGATTTTAAACTTTTTACAAACGGCTTTGAGCTTTGGCACAGTGTAGGTATCAACCCTATCTTCTTCAAATTCAATATCTGCAGGTGCAATGGATCCTCTTTTGCTCATTGTGAAAATTGGCAGTTCTCAACAAAAATAAAGGTTCCCAGGAAAAAAAAGTCCTTTCAAAATGTATGTGGTCGCGTATTGGTCTGCACTCACTAGTAGTGTACACCAATCACTGTATATGAATCACAAATGCAAGTCCAAATCCTCACCGCTGACCACCAATGTTAGAACTGGGGGTCTCTAGTTGGCAATGGTTTGCACCTTTGTCCAAATAGGGACTCTTGCTTCTAGTCAGGATAAGGGGGATACACTCCTAAAATAACCCCTGCTCACCCCTGGTAGCTTGGCACGAGCAGACAGGCTTATCTCAGAGGCAGTGTGAAAAGCATTTGGGAACACATACAGTAATACAGTGAAAACACTACAGATGGACACCACACAGGTTGTTATGTAAAAATAAGTAATCTTTATATAGACTTATCACAAGACCCAATAGCAAAAATCCACAATACTGTACTCAAAAATAGACTTTAAAAGGTTATAAAATAGTTCAGTTCTCTCAAGTTGTAAATGCGACACTTTACTCTCAATGTACCTTGAATGTGTAACGCAAAGAAAACAAAAGGGTCGCAGGAAGGTGATGCGTTGGTTTCTTACACTCAGGGAGTGGATGCGTTGGTTCCTTACTGCTGCGCAGGGGAGTTGATGCTCGCTTCCTTACTGTGTGGGGAGGTGATGCGTCGGTTTCTTACTGCTTTCCGGTGCGATGCGACAAGATGGCACCTCGATGCGATACTCTTCTCCGGTACGATGCGACAAAATGGCGTCTTGGTTGCGCTGTGACAACGTTGGTGTGATGCGTGCACGCCCGACGGCCGTGCGGCGACTCGATGATCTTTGGAGCCGCGACAGGCCCTGCGACGCGCTTCTCCGGTGATGCGACGATGACCTCTGTGGCAGCGTCCCGCTTCTCCGGTGATGCGCCGCGCTTCGGCGATGCGAGGATGACAGCGGCAGCGGTCTCGCTTCCTTGGCGATGCGATGACCTCGACTGCGGCGGCGACACGCTTCTCGTTGTTGCGTCGCGCTTCCAGCTCCCAGCGACACGCAGTCTCTCAGAAGGCCCAGCACAACAGCAGGCACTTCAATTCCCAGCAAGGGAATGCAGGGGGGGAGCTGGTTGGTGAAGTCTTGTATCCCTGAGACTTCAGGCAGGAGGCAAGCTCTAGTTCAAGCCCTTGGAGATTCTCTTCTTCAAGATGACAAAGCACAGCAAAGTCTTTTCTCCTGTCCTTGGTAGAAAGCAACCACTGCAGGCCAACCCCAATCAGCAAAACAGCACAGGGGCAGTACTCCTCCTTCAGCTTCTCCGGTTCTTCTCCTTGGCAACAGGTTTCTTGATTTCCCAGAAGTGATCTAATTTCCTAGGGGTCTGGGTCCCCTTTTTATAAACAGTTTCTCTTTGTTCTCTGAAGGCAGAGAGGGCTCTGCCTAGTCCAAAACCAGTTCTGGTCAGTCCTGGAGCACTTTGTTTTTCTGACTCCTTCTTTCCTTTGTGAGTGAGGGGCAGAGCCATCAGACGCCCGGCAGGAGGTGGAGCCAGCATTGTGGAAGGCAGGCACAGCCCTATTCAGACCCAGGTGCAACTCCTCCCTCCACTCTGGATGCAGATCTTTCTATTCAGCCCTGTGCTGACTCACCCTGTCTCCTGTAGCCACCCCCAGCCCCTGTCACTCAATCTCCAGACAAGGAATACACAACCTAGCAGAGGCAGGCTTGGAAGTTTAGGCAAGAAAATACCCACTTTCTAAAAGTGGTATTTTCAAACACAGAATGTTAAAACCAACTTCACTAAAACATGTATTTTATCATTCTGAGTTCAGGCATACTAAATTCGTTTTTCTACCATGTTCCCTGGGTCAGTTAGGATTATAAGGTGTAATAATCAAACTGCCCATTCTGGCCTATGGAGAACAGGTAGCCTTGCAATAGTGAAAAACGAAAATGGCTGTAATTCACTATTAGGACATGCCACACACACCAGGGCATGTCCTACCTTATACTTACAATGCACCCTGCTCTTGGGCCTACCTTAGGGGTGTCTGATATGAAGATAAGGGAAGGTTTAGGGACTGGCAAGTGGGTGCACTTGCCAAGTCGACATGGCAGTCACAGACCGCACACAGGCTCTGCAATGGCAGGCCTGAGACACATTTTACAAGCTGCTTCTGTGGGTGGCACAACCAGTGCTGCAAGCCCACCAGCAGCATTGGATTTACAAGCCCTGGGCACACTCAGTGCACTGTACTAGGGACTGACAAGTAAACCAATCATCCAATCATGGAGTCACTAATCCATACATCAATTTACAGTAGGGAGCACTTGCACTGTGGCACTGAACAGCAGTGGCACAGTGCCCAAAAGCATCTAAAACCAGCAAAACATAAGAGGCAACAGCAAAAAAATGGAAGGGAGACCCACGCCAATGGTGCCAAGTCTAACACCGCCCTTTCCCCACTATGATGGACAGCTTACACAAAAACCCCAGCGCCTTTACGGCGCGGTGGCAAAGTTATAGACACACAAGGTCACTGGAGACAATTCTTCTGGACCTTTACGCAGCTGTAGTGTATGCAAGGCACTATACATTTACCCAACGAGGTAGCACTTACTGATTAGCCTGTAGAAAGTACTCCAGTTGAGTAGAGGTATTGCACAAAACGGTGGCATCTTCTCGGATAAAATTGCAGGGCAGGTGTGCAGAATTCGTGAGCGTGGTTAAGCAGATGTGCCTTCTCTCCATTTCCAACGTGAAAAGTTAGCTGTAATCCTTGATGGAGGTCTTTGCATCCTTGATTTTCTCGAGCGCAATCCTAGTGTTGTTCCTGTGACCAGGAGGTTCCTTCTCCTCGTCTGCCGCTGAGATCCTGCTCTCACCCTTTATAAACAAGAGGCATGTGAACAGGCCTAGAAGCCCCGCCCATTTGGCCCCGCCCCACATACACTAGCGGTATGCAACGTCTTCCCGCCCTTTCCCCACTATGATGGACAGCTTACTCAAAGGACCCCGGCGCCTTTCCGGCGCTGTGTCAAAGTTACAGACACACGAGGTCACTGGAGACAATTCTTCTGGTCCTTTACGCAGCTGCAGTGTAGGAAAGGCACTATACATTTACCCAACGAGGTAGCACTTACTGATTAGCCAGTAGAAAGTACTCCAGTTGAGTAGAGGTATTGCACAAAACGGTGGCATCTTCGTGGATAAATATGCAGGGCAGGATTCATTCTGGCAACGGGCGCAGCAAAATCTCTGCGAGCACGTGAAATTCCACGTGATCGCGGAGATTTCTTGCCGTTTCGTGGAATTTTGCGTAAGGCAACTCCGCAAATTCCGCCCACCCCTAATGTTGAGGTGGATGCATGCTTATGTTTGTGTTTGCTTGGGTCAGGGAGGATAGTTGGAACTGTGGATGGGGATGAGGCAGGAGGGGGGTGGGACTGCTGAAGCTGGAACACTGCTGCCATCAGTGTGGAGGCCAGAGCCTGATTGGATCTCTGTAGGGCAGAAATGTCAGAGTGAATGCCATCCAGGAATGATACCATTTGAGTTAGATTAGTGGTATGCACCTGGAGGACACTCAGCACTGCTGTCTGCCCCACAGAGATCTGCCTCAGGATGTCTATGGCCTCCACACCCAGGGCAGCAGGGGAGACAGGAGCAGGGGATGAGGTGCCTGGCACAAAGGAGATGCCTCCACTTCCAGGGGAGCGGCCACGGACAGTAGGTTGGGGAGCAGCTGGGAGGGTGGAGATGTTAGGGGTGGTGGTGGACTTGGATGTAGATGATTCAGTTCCTGGGTCATCCACTACCACATGGGAGTCCTCACTGGAGCTTGAACTGGTCCGTGATCCAACAGATGTTCTGTCCAACGTGCCCACAGTGAGGCTCCCCTCACCCTTCATGCCATTAGTTCACCCCTGCTCAGGCTCAGCACTAGAACCAGTCTGGTGAGCTGCTTCCCCTTGCTCTGTGTCGCTGCCTCCTCCGCTTTCCGTTTCTGATGCTGTGAACAAGAAGGAAAATGAATCCAATTATTTGTCAGTATGTGCTTGACACATAGGTATCATCACAAATCTTCACAGATCAACCAACTACATCAATTGTACTTGTGCAATTATTTGTATACTGTTGCATAAATAGCACTTGTTATTATGCCACTTAACCAATGCTCTCTCACACATGATGTTGTCAGCGACATTGGGTGTATCAATATCAAAATCCACAACCACAATGTCAACTACTTCACTATGTACCAGCTGATGTATTGTCTTTCGGTACTGACGGCCTTGTGCCATGACATACCTGTCTTATCTAATGCAAGGGAGTTTAGACCTCACAATGGAAATAGGATTCACACAATTGAATTGAGACATGGTATCCATTCTACAATCCCTAGCCATCAAATTGGGAACCATTGGATCTAATTTCACAGGTCATATAACTTCATTGTCGTACATTAAGATGGCCCCAGTCATTGCATAAGTCATATCACACAGATAACAGTGATTGTGACCATTTGTCCTGTAGCTTCATTTCTTTCCTGTATGGTCACACATCTAACTCTTATCGTGGGGACACCAAGGTAGTAGGCATAGCTAGGGGACAGGTACGTAGCCCACAGTCTTGTGTCATCTATGCACAGTGTTCGGAAGATGACTCAGAATGTTGTGCACATTTGAAACATCTCACAAGTTTCACATGTGAGCAATGCCTAGCACACTGCCAAGTCCAATGGCTACATCTTCAAAATGCTTCGGGTGGATCACTATGCCACTGGGCTGTCTGGGTGCATCATCTGTACAGACTATTAGGAATGAACATCTTTTCTCTGAGAGTTTAGTCAATGCTGTGTACCATTCTGTCCAGACTGCAGAAGTCCACATTTGTAGAGGCCAAGTCTGAATGTCCCTCACTTCTTTTTACCATCGTGCACAATTTGTACAGCTTACATTGCTCTTGTTTACCAAATCTTTTTTGTTTAATTGCTTACAGATGATGCACATGTTACATCTCTGAATCTAACAGTGATGCATCGAACTTACCATTTAAAAAGGCATCATGTATGAATAGTCAAGAGCATTTACACACATGGGAATCGTTGTGAATGTGTATCTAACATCATACTTTACAATTCCAGCTCTGTTTCCACCAGTGACCACCTTTGTTTGCCACAGAATGGCATGTGTCTTCACCATTACAGAGTCAGACACATGGACTCATTCTTTTGAATGGAGATAATGGAATCTTACACCCAGTCATGTGAAAGGCCAGTGTGACAGGTGACCTGAGTTATCAAACCTGGAATTAGCCCATGGAATACATTGGAGAACACTGAGAACCACGGATGGTACCTAACATTGGCACACTGACCAATCAAAACTCACCAATGCCTCAATGTAGACATCACCTGCTGTCGTGTAGTTCCTATAGTACCCCTGCAGGACCTGCACGTTTGGATAACATATGTGGTGGGCTTGGTGGTAGACTTACTCTGAGCACCCCCACCGTATAGGTTAGCCTTGTTTGCATTAGCTAGCTCACAGTGCCACTAGAATCTCCTCCTCTCGGGGAGAGATTAGTTTCTGGCAACCTTAGATCATAACAATCCAAATTCCTCAGAATCGTGGAAACAATGTACTACCTTTCGCTCAGTCACTCGTGCCTACTTATTCGGTTTGTCTCAGAGAGTTACACAGAATAAACAGTCGGGCGTTTCAATAAGTATTTATTGAACAGTTGTTATTCTAGTGTAAAATATATGTGCTGCGGCAACCAGCAGACAATAGCAGAGATATATTATCAGCAGTACGATAAAAGCAAAGGGATAGAACAGTTCTACCATATTGCGATAATCATGAATACATACATGAATATAAAAGCATTATGCAAGTGCGCGTACTCCTACGATGCCTAACTAGATGTACCTGAGTGTACCTAGCATATGTGTAGGTCTAAAACCTAAGAGCCAAGAATCCTTCTAGGGTTTAGTTGAACCCCCATACCTGAATAGAGAGAGTGTGGGACCCCGTCCTTGTCTCGAGTTGGACACCCCGCAAGGGCTGTGTCAGACCGCTGTCAGCTGGAGCGACTGCATGCAGGAGCCTCAGCGTCTCTGGTCAGTGTGTCAGCATGGAAGTCTTGGTTACCTCTGTCTTACCGGGGCAAGATGTGGTGTATTTATACCCTAAAGAGTCTCTGTCCTCAGTATGGTTTGTATTTGTCTGTCGTTAGACATGAGGAAGACGTCAGAGGTGAACTTTGTACATACATATTATGCAGGTGGTGTCTTCCTAGAAAGCCATGCATAATTGATGAGTACAGTGTGGGCCTGTGTTTGGGAAAACCCTGCTGTATTCAAAACCACAGGATAGATAACGTTCAGCCCTCAGAGCACGTTGTGTACTAGCAAGGACCAATGTAGGTGAAAGATCATGCCTATATAAGGAATCATGACTATAATAGGACATGTACAGTTATGACCATAATTGGGCATATGCGGCTATGACCATAATAGGGCAAGTACGAATATGACCATATATGGGCAAATATGAATACGTCCATTTTAGGGCATGTATGAACGGGTCTACATTAGGGCCTCTATACAGGACATAACACCCACTCCTCTTCTGAATTGGATAACAATGACCATACTTAAAATGTGGACAATTTAAAATCATATTTAAAAGCAAGTAAAAACATGGTTTTAAAATCTGTTAAAAAAAATTCTTCTAAAATGTTAATAATTCAGCTAATTTCAATTGCCACTAAAAGAATGTCTATTTTATTTCTCCATATAAGTTGCCTCACTCAAAGCGGAAGAAGGCCATGCTTTTCACAAGCAAAAGTGTCAATTTAGGAAATGTTCCAAATTTGCTTGTTTGTTTTGAAACGAGTGAAGAAGCCGAATTCTTTCCCAGGACACGATGAGCCAATTCAAGATTAAGCGTCCTGGCTGGGAAGCACAATATTATCGGTGTTAGCTGCTGCAGACGACAAATCCAACGCCTCACAGAGAACGTCAATCGCACATAGATGGAATGTAGCACTGCCAACAGTCGGTGCTGCGGCAGCTTGTGCGGCAGTTGTTACCTGGGTGCCTGTGGAGGAGTCACCTAACCCAGCAGGAGCAAACGGCACCTGTGGATTCTCCAGGAATGCGTTCATCAGAATCGGAAGCCGCTGGGGACAATGCAGAGCATGGGCCTTTATGGGGTCCAGCATTGCATCCTTGTCCGGAGGTGCATCTGATGGAAATGTTAGACAAAGATCCAACGTGCATTCTTCTCCGCAGAACAGGCATCGAAGAACAGGTAAGGTGCAGTCTACCCAGACTGGTCGAAATGATAGAAACCAGGAGGCATTGAGTTCTCTAAGGCAAGGAATGCCCAGAAGTTGTACCATGCGTTCACGGTATGTCCGCCCCAGGAGCATGTTCACCATTCCCTCGGAAATTGGGCCGTCTATTGCGTAGCAGTAATATAACAATCAGGATTCCTGCAATCAGGAACAGGATGAGTGGGAATCCTCCAAATACGCTTCCCAATACGGAGTGTATAAAATTTGGGATTACTCCGAGGACTGTCTGAAAGGTGCTTAACAGTCCTGACCCTATGGTCTTAAATAGGTGTACTACACCACTCGTATCAGACATATTGAAGATACGTCCCACCATTCTATGAAATGAAAGGGGCAGTTTGTACTTATAAGCGCTTGTATCTCAGTCGAGGTCCTTGCAACTTGAAGTTCATAGGTTTCTCGAGTGGAGGTTAAGGGCACGGGTTGCTGTAAAAGCATGGCTTTCAGTCTGCTCAGAGTATCAAATTGTATGAAAGAAACATTCAGCGAAGGCCATAGCGGCACCTCCCTGACTGTGTTCAGTGGCGGAAACAATACTTGCATACAGCAAGTAACCCTGGAGTTAACAGTGACCAGATAGGCGACGCCGGAAGCATCCCACAGCCACCTCGATCATTTAACATTAAGTAACTCCCATTCGAGAGCACCTGGAAAACCGGCGTGATCATGGCCGCTGGGGTCCCTGACATGTGACAAGATAAGTTCGCTACTGAACCGCTACAGGCTCCGTGCAGAGAAATATCTTGACACATGAGAGAACCGCTTAAAGCGTTCTTGCAGTTTGTACCACTGAGATACACTTCTCGATCCCCATTCTTGCATCGGTATCTATATGGTAACTCCCAAGTTTCCTTGATGTATCCCTTACCCATTTTCTCATATTTACCTGCCTGCCTCTGCTCAAGGCAATACTGAAACTGGGACGTAGTGACCGGCAGAGTGATTTGGCCATGAATTAGCCATTCTGTTGATGGTGATTCGGCTACAGTGAAAGGTAACCTTTCCAGTTTCTCAATACGCAACATTGTATATTTGGCACCCCTTTGTGCCATTTCTGTCTGTTTATCAGTTAGATTGTATTCTGAAAACAGAGACGTGGTGTTTATAAAACGCTAGGGCACATAGCCTGCACGAAAAGATTGTAGCGTCCAGCTTAACATCATAATAGAATGTAGCTGAGATTGCCCGTGTTGTAACAAGGCCAGATCTTGTTCTAATATATTGATTGCCGAAGACACAATGTTGCCTAAGTAGTAAATCCTGGAGGTCAAAGTTGTTAACCCATTATCCACTACAGCTAATGCCTTCTTTAAGTTAATATGGTCTATTTCCCGTATCCTCTCTGCGGCCTCTTGTTGGGATATTTTCCAGTTTTCATTATAGTAGGCATAAAGGCCAGCGTATATGAAACGTTTCTGACGTTGTTTCCTGGGTCCCAGTAGAAAATCTCTTAGATCCATGTCAGGTGCGAGTAAGGTCAAGTGGTGTTTCACTTCTGTGAGTGTTGAGGTTTCTAGCCAACCAAGGCACAACTTCCCAACACTATAGGATGTCACTACCCCCGGGTGATGTCTCTGTACACAGCGTGGGTCTGGCCTATGGATACTAAACCCTTCGGTTGTATTCATAAATCTCTACTGACATTTGTTTGTGTCAATGGGCCAAACCAGCCATTCTGTCCAATCAGGATCTGATCTGTTGTACTGGAAAATGTCATCTAATCTCACCCCATGTGTAGTTGAATTCTGCCCCCACCCATCTGCGATGGTGTTGGAAACCCCGGTGTGTTCATTTCCCTGCCTTTGGCTAATCCAAGACAGGTTGTTTGTTGCACAGTTTCATTCAGAAATAATATCTGCTGCGGAATGAGGCATGCTCTAAAAAGCTCTTCTATTCCCTGGACTTGCCAGTCCCTAGAACCCCATATCGATTTTGAATCTATTGTGTCCTTCCATAGATCTAAACCCAGTTTTGACAACTGGTTCAAAAAGGATGCAGAGTAAATATGTTTGGTAACATAATTTTCTGATCTGAAATTTTCGCTACTTTATAATAAAACGACTTTGGGTCAGATGTGTTAAACCCTGAGAAGTATGTGAATTTCCATGCAAATGCTTGCAAACTACCTTTTGGAGGTGTTGGGCAGTGTTCCCACTGGTGGTACTCAACTACATTTCTAGGTGTTATAGACTTGTGTAAGAAATGATGACCATATTGCTGATAACAGTACAATGTATCATAATCTGAAGTACCTTCTAACATTTCATTGTTCGGAAATGCAGCAGTTTTTTCTAAATCAGACATTAAATTGTTCACAGTATCAGTGTCCCAATCATCAGAAAATGTACTGGAGGTAATGATATCACTTAAAGAATTTTAAATACATGTTTAAGCTTTAAAAGTTCAGTCGGACCGAATACATCATAATCAATCTTGTCCCATACTATACCGTCCGGTATAGGAACTGCTGTGATGTTCACTGAAGACAAGTCTCTTGGTTCACGATGTGAAGACTGGTGTGGTTTTAAAATCAAATTGACTCTTTGGGCTGTAGAGCTTTGCTGGAGGTATCGTACATTAATAAGCATACTAAAAGTTATTATTAAACCTAGCCAGAAAATGAAAAATAAAATCCCAGTGATATACCATAGTTCTATCCAAGGTGACACCAGGTAAGTCTTTCTAAAAAAAGTTCAAAAAGTCATTGAGTTTCTGTTGGAGTGATTTTTGGGCAGGCGTCGTTTCCGGTTCACTTGGATTCAGTGAAAACGTACCAAAGTTCATGAAATAGCCAGAAGCAGTTTGATCAATTGTTGGAATTGCAACAGGATTTGTTAAAACCGGATTTTGCTCTTGACTAGGCATGTTGACGTAGATGTCTGTAGTCGGTCTGATTGCAACTTGGTTACTAAGTTGATTTTCATTTTGAAGCTGAATTTCTTGTTGAAGTGGAACGAGTTCCATAGCATTGTTGCTTAGTCCTTCATTCCATACAGGTGGCTCTTCAAACGTGATGAGTCTTTCTGTTTGAACTTCTTGGATTGTAGCGAGAGGAGGGCGTCTGCTACTGTGTAGTCCACGAGGCCTACTGTTTAGTATCGGCCACATAGTGTGGTTTGATTAAGTCAATTGAGACAAATCTTTTCTCCTTTTTTCCGGCAAGAGGTGGCAGAAGTACAGTTCTTGTGCCTTGGATTGCTAGGACCGGTACAGGCTATCTGTAGGATGGCCCAAATTCTTTCTTGTTAGCAATCTTCTCTCTGACAAGTTCCCTGACTTTTGGGATCCAGACAGGTCTTGCCGTTACTGCCTTGACTTCCTCAGTGGCGGCCTGTTTCTGGAGCACGTTACTTTGTTGTGTTCTGGATTTATTTAGATCCTGTAAAACAGCCAAACGATCATGGATATCAAATGGTTTTTCATCCGCCACTGTGCCTACACAATCAAGATCAGATACTCACATTCTTGTCCCAAATAGGACCTCGTAAGGAGTGACACCCCCTAGGGAGCTTCTTGGCTGATTATTGATTGCGCGCTGTACCCCATAAAGGTGATCGACCCATCTACCGCCCTTGCATAATACCCTAGCTGTTAAAGATTGCTTTAAGTCTCGGTTTTTCCTCTCCACAACAGAATTCCCCTCGGGATGGTACGGAGAGGTGTACCGCAATGCTACGCCCATTCCTTCCATGGCCTCTTTGTAAGCCCGAGAGCTAAATGCCGGACCATGGTCAGAATGTAACGTGCCAACTGCGTATGTGCCGATAAAGACTCGCAAATCTTTTATAACAGTTTGAGCGTCAGCCGAGCGCTGAGGCCAGACCTTGAGGAAACTTGAGCTGGACGTGCACGAACGGACAACCTAATGCTGTCTAACAATGGTATCTGTACTGGACGTGTTGTGGTGGACCCATTCATCTGCTTGCAGATGTCGCAGTTCCAGACATAGTTTCTAATCAGCCTTCTCATCACGGGCCACCAGTAGCGTTCTTTCAACAAAGAAACAGTCTCCCTAAGTCCCTTATGTATAGAACCTTTCCCTTCGTGTGCTGCCACAATTAAGCCTCGCCTACGATCCATATTTGGTATTACTCTACCCCCACTCCAGGAATCTGAGCATATGGAATGTTTTGTGCATCTAATTTGTAGGAGTACTTGAGTGGAACTTTCTTTGGTACTGCTGTGCTGCCTTTGGGCGAAGCATTGACAGCTACCATTATTTCGCCATCTATTCTCGTTCTTGAACGAGTGATTGCAGCTACGGCGGCTGTGCGAACAGCCCCCTTTGCGGCTTCATCAGCCAATGAATTCCCTTCAATGTGAACGCCATCACGCTGATGACTCAGTGTATGTATCACGTGAGCCCTTGGTAGTTCGTTTCTCAACTCCACTACCTGTTCTCATAGCATTTTATGCTTAATTGTGCCACCTTTTGCATCCTTGAACCCGTTTTGTTCCCAATGATGTAGATATTCATTGTACGACTGTACACAGTAAAAGGAATCACACACAATCAGTGTGGGGAATTTGTGATCCGTATTTATAAGTGCCAGTATCAGTGCTTTGAGTTCTGCCAACTGAGCCGTGCAGTCTCCTAGAGATTGCGTTTTAGTGCAACTCGGATGGAACTTTCCATCATGCATGCGACCTTTAGCAATCGCACACGCCGCGCTGTAAGCTTGCTTGCTTCCTGTGGCTGGTTGAGCAGAACCGTCAGTGTAAATAATGTATTCATACTGATCTAGAGGCAAAATTTCATTTGGTAGAGGGTATTCTTGTTCGTATTGCAGGAATGCCTGTGTTTTTAAACTTGGATCAAATCTGTATTCAACATCCGTTGCAGTAAGAGAATTAGCCCATTGTATAGATCTTGGATGTAAGGCTTTAGCATTTGGAATGCTAGCTTTTGTAATAGCTTCTAAAGCTGGTACTGGGGTCACGACAATTATGCGCTTTCCCTGAGCCAGAGCTCTTTCTCTTGCTACAGCGGTCTGCACTGCTGTCAGGATTTTTTCTGTTGAAGTGAAACGCATCTCTGCGTTCGTGTACAGGTGTGATTTGTATGCGATTGGTACAGTTTCGCCTTCATTAAAAGTTAAATAAGTGTACCCGCATTGACCCGCTATTACTCAGATCACTAAGTTCTGTGCGTTTACGCGTGTCTGTAAATGTTTAGAAGCTATCATGTCTTTCTGTAGGGAATGCAGGATATTTGTATGTTCCTGTGTCCATTGTCTGACTGAAAAATCAGGTTTTATTAAATCGTAGAAAGGTTTTACTCTTTCTGCGTAATCCAAAATGTATGTTCGACCAAAATTTAGGAATCCCAGAATTGATTGCTGCCAGGCTTTTTCCCTAACTTGACAGCTCATATCCTAAAAATAGGACACTGAGGTGGGCACTCTTTGATTTTTTAAAGTTAAATTTGTAGCCCTCAGAGGCGAATGCCATAATAATGGTGCTCACCCTGGTCAAGTGCCTTGGTAAGTCATCGTCCGTCAGATAAATATCATCTACGTAGGACAATGCTTCTTCATCCAAATTTTGGAGTAACTCTGTTACCCTTGCTGAAAACAACCCCAGGCTATTCTTATACCCTTGGGTGAGTCTGCAAAATTGCTGTTGGGACCCTAACGCTCTGAATGCGGTCAGATACCTGCTTTCAGGCGCTATATTTGGGCAGAAAAATCCATTTGAGATATCAAGTGTTGTTTTGTATTTTTGTCGCACAATGTTATTCATTAATGCGTGCATTTTGAACTGCAAATGTCTTTGTGCAAGTGTTTAAATGTCTGTAATCTAAAACTAGACGATATGTGTTGTCAGGTTTGGCTACGGGGAACAAAGGATTGTTCATAGGTGAAGTGCAATTTTCAATCACCCCCTGGTATTCAAGTTTATCTAGGATCTCCCTGACTTGTTTTTTAGCTTCCTGCTTTATAGGGTATTGCCTTTGAGCATTTGGGGAAACTTTTAACGGGATCACGTACTGGGTTGAATCCTCATCCCAACCAACATGATTTTTATACAATGCTGGAGCTAGGGCAACCGCCCACTCCTGCGCATATCCATGTTTAAGATGTATGGGAACGAGGTCGGAAAATGCTGGAAAAATTACCTTTTCTCCCTTTGGGCACTCCATGACGAATGCTGGCGGCCAGTCTTGCTCTGCTAATCGGATGTCATAACCAGATGACAAATTTTCCCAAAATAGACCTTTAACTTTTCTGGGCTTGTCCCCCTCCATCCGGAGTGTTATCTCATGTAACTTATGTGGGGCGCTTACCCGAGTATCAGGTGTTTCCACCGTGATATACTCACTCAACTCCGCTGTCACTAGAAATTCCTTCAGGTTCTGGCGAGCTATCGTTACTTCTGCCGCACTGTCTAGCATCATCTGAGCCCATTCCCCGTTCAGAAGCTGTGTCCTCAGAATTCTGGGCATGTCTGATCTTGAGACCTGCTACATTCTTCTTTTTGAACTGAGGTTTTGATTTTTGTTTATCCTCTTTTTTAGGTGCGTAGTCCGCAGCGTGTTGCTTGTCTCTGGACTTTGTACGCTCCTCTTGTCTGTGTTCTGACCGTCCTTCCCTCTCGGAGTTTCTTGACGAACCCTGAAAGGAACGAGCGGAACGAGTATCAGTATCCTGATACCTGTCAGGTTTTTTAATATTTTCCCTATTCCCGAGGTTATACCTCCTTTCAGAGGGCTCCTGTTGAGGAGTCCTACCCCTGGATTGAGATCTGGTGTCTTTAGATTTTTGTTGTTTTTTATTTTCCCACTTCTTCTTAGAAGAAGAAGGTGTCTGCTTTGTAGTGTCCTTTTCAGGACTGCCCACCAATTGTGGTTTTAATTCTTTCCCACCTAGACTGTCTCTGCCTAATTCTGCATATGCAGTTTCAATTATTTTGGGTAGTTCGTGTTGTTGTTCTACTGGATTGAACTCCCTTAGGCGTTGGTGGATCGCCACTGAAGCTGCTTCCCCCTTAATGTTAGCTAGTATTATGGCTGATACCTGGTCAAAGTTATTTAGTAACTTCATCCCTAAGTTAAGGGCAGGTTCTGCTCCGTACTCATTTTGTATCTGTCTCAATACGTCAGGTACTACTGCTAGTGACGGGATACCATGTGTTCTGGTATATATGGCAGCAAAGACTGAACCCCAAGAGGTGCAATCCTCTAGTTGTAGTGTTATCCCCTTGGGTAAGCAGATTGTTAGAATTCTGTGTTTTTCATAGGTGGTAGTATTCGGAAATACTGCCTCAAGCTGAGTTAATTTCTGTGCTATCCAGAATGGTATTTGTTTGCGTTTTGCTGGCATTTTGCCCATCACCACGTGTAATGTTTGTGGAGTAATTTTATTAACTGTACTCTGTACTGGAGTATTTTGTGCTGCAGCTGGTGCAGGCTGAACTGTTAAAGTCCTCATCACAAATTGTGTGAGGTTTCTGTAGATTTTAATTAAATCTCTGTGTTGTACGAGTAAGTCTGGCTGTGGCATTGTGCCAATGTCAGGATGTGGTGTGTATGCCGCTAACATTGGCCATGTGGCTCCTGCTCCTCCAAGCGGGCCTAATCTTGCTCTTCCTCGTACGTGGGGTAGGGCGCCTTTAAACCAGTAATTATGCTCCTGGTAAGTGAGCGGAACCTCTAACTCCTCAAAAGGAGTATAGTCAGTCCGCTGGTGTTTCATCTTCTAGGTAGTAGTGAAATACATCTGTAACTGGATTCGCTGCTGGGAATGTAACCCATGAATAAAACACCTCTGTTTTATTGGATTTGTGTGCCTCGATCACGAAAATTACTTTACCACCCCTGGCTCTTAAGCCATGTTCTAGAAGTTTTATGGTGACTGCACTTCTGTAATTTGGTGCAATTTGTATTGCATCTTCAGGGTCTTCTTCCCCTAAACCGAAGAGGTCTGTTTCAACTCTCCTTGTTGCTTCTGCTTCTTCCACCATTTTTAAGTGGAAGAAGGGAGTTTAAAGAATTTTAAAGAATTTGTAAGATAAGGTGTTAATGCACAATTTGTAGGAACTAAATGTCCTTCAAGCTTGAATAACCAACAGCCAATAAATAGTATTCTCGTACTACTCAGCTGCGGCGGATTTTGTGCCCACCCACTCCAGACGTCTCTGGGGTTTTGTGAGTAGGTTCTCTGAGAATAGCACGACTGAACTACTCAGATTCTACTGTTAAATTAGTACCCAACCAACGTTGGCGGCGCAATGTTGTGTAGTTCCTATAGTACCCCTGCAGGACCTGCGCGTTTGGATAACATATACTGTGGGCTTGGTGGTAGACTGACTCTGAGCACCCCCACCGTATATGTTAGCCTGGTTTGCATTAGCTAGCTCACAGTGCCACTAGAATCTCCTCCTCTTGGGGAGAGATTAGTTCCTGGCAACCTTAGATCATGACAACCCAAATTCCTCAGAATCGTGGAAACAGTGTACTACCTTTGGCTCAGTCACTCATGCCTACTTATTCGGTTTGTCTCAGAGAGTTACACAGAATAAACAGTCGGGCGTTTCAATAAGTATTTATTGAACAGTTGTTATTCTAGTGTAAAATATATGTGCTGTGGCAACCAGCAGACAATAGCAGAGATATATTATGAGCAGTACGATAAAAGCAAAGGGATAGAACAGTTCTACCATATTGCGATAATCATGAATACATACATGAATATAAAAGCATTATGCAAGTGTGCGTACTCCTACGATGCCTAACTAGATGTACCTGAGTGTACCTACCATATGTGTAGGTCTAAAACCTAAGAGCCAAGAATCCTTCTAGGATTTAGTCGAACCCCCATACCTGAATAGAGAGAGTGTGGGACCCCATCCTTGTCTCGAGTTGGACACCCCGCAAGGGCTGTGTCAGACCGCTGTCAGCTGGAGCGACTGCATGCAGGAGCCTCAGCGTCTCTGGTCAGTGTGTCAGCATGGAAGTCTCGGTTCCCTCTGTCTTACCGGGTCAAGATGTAGTGTATTTATACCCTAAAGAGTCTCGGTCCTCAGTATGGTTTGTATTGGTCTGTCGTTAGACATGAGGAAGACGTCAGGGGTGAACTTTGTACATACATATTATGCAGGTGGTGTATTCCTAGAAAGCCATGCATAATTGATGAGTACAGTGTGGGCCTGTGTTTGGGAAAAACCCTGCTGTATTCAAAACCACAGGATAGATAACGTTCAGCCCTCAGAGCACGTTGTGTACTATCAAGGACCAATGTAGGTGAAAGATCATGCCTATATAAGGAATCATGACTATAATAGGACATGTACAGTTATGACCATAATTGGACATATGCAGCTATGACCATAATAGGGCAAGTACGAATATGACCATATATGGGCAAATATGAATACGTCCATTTTAGGGCATGTATGAACGGGTCTACATTAGGGCCTCTATACGGGACATAACACTGCTACCAGGATGTAAAACATGGGCTTTTTGCACTTGAGTGCTCCAACAACAACATACTTCACAGATTTTGTGAGACTACACTGAGAACATTTCAGACATTAGTCAATGTGCTGATACATGTTGAGCATATATTTTACAAAAACAGTGGTTTCTAAGTGGCCAAGGAGGTCCATAGAATAAGCGCGAGTTGCGCTAAGGTTATTCCTAACCAATATGCATTTATTTAAGTGGGCATATAGGGAATTCATGCCAGGAGAAACATTAAGGTAAGTATTTCAACAGAGACAAGGAGAAGTTTAAATGGCACATATTTATTTGTTGTAACAGCAAACTGAGTATAGTTCAAGTGCTCACACAAAGTGACAACAAGCGTGGGGTGACAAGTGAAGGTGACTATTAAAATATATACATCGCATTAGCAACAGGAAGTAGAAACTCCCTGGAACCAATTTTTTACAATTAGAGGAGTTTCTATGTTGTAGGAAGTCGACGGCGTTTCGATCTCATATATTAGAGATCATCATCAGGACAGTGGGAGTGTGATCAAAAGGAATTAAAGCACCTGGCGAGGCCAGTGTGTACTCGGAATTAAGTAGCTCGAGCAGCGTGGGACGCTGTGGTAGGTATCTGGAGGTAGTGCGCGCCGAAACGAAACCGGGCAATAAGTAGCCCGTGATGCCTGGGGGGCGAGCCGACGATGATTATATGCTGGCAGCTGGAGTGCGACCGGGTCAAAGTCAGCCGGGAAGGAGGGAGCCACGTTGGGCAAAACGTCAGTAATGAAGGGCATTAATTCCAGGGGATGCCTGATTAATGGGTAGCGGTGATAAGGGAAAAAGCCAGCCGAGTTGGCAACCAGCGCAAGAATTGCCGGAAACTTATGATTGAAGCCCACAGAGTTGGCGCCAACGGACTTGAAAGAAAGACGGGCAGAATCCATTGACGGAGCGGCTAGTATTGGGGTTCCCTTGTTTTCGTTTGATACATGTTGAGCAATCACATTATTCCAGAAGGTTATATCCATGCACATGCTGTAATTTGTTCAGATCACATGAGCATGACACTACTATCACTACCCTGAACATTTTTTCCTCACATGTTCCAGATGAAAGGGGCATAACCAGGCAGCTACTTATCCTTGTGCATATGCATCTTTTAATATAGAACAGTGGTTTGGGGTATCTTACAACCTGTAAAAGGGCCAGCAGGCAAAGATATTTCAACTTGCATGATTAATAAAGTTGTGCAACAAGGCACATACTCATCCCATCCTTGCTGCTGTGTGGCTTTCAACTTCCCATCCAGGTCAGGCTAGGATGCGGAGCATGTGGGGGGTCAGTGTTCGGCATGCAGCCCTTTTGCCTGGAGGTGACAGGCCCAGCTGGACTTCCACGATCTTCTTTGTCCAGCCATGAAGGTCCAGCCACTGTTTTCGACAATGATGGGTGTGCTGATTGGTGACCCCCCACGGAGCGCACATTCCGTGCAATGGTCCTCCACAGCGCGGCATTCTGATGGGAAGTGACCTGTAAGGATGACATGGTGACAGACCCTTAGTTCACATGCAAAATGTTTCTGAGTCAAAAACTGGTACACATAGGTCATGGTCAGATTGACAACAATGCCTAAGGGGTAGGCAAGTGGCATTATGTGCAGTTCTCCTGTGTTCTATGATGACTCCATCCCATGAGAACAGTGATAAGATGTTTACCCCAGTACACACACTTCTACACCAGTGTACTTGCCCAGAACAGTTATCTACACACTTTGAAACTTTCAAAAAAACAGTTTACATGCTTGTCTGTGAGATTCCTAATGCCAGTAGTGCAAGGTTATTGCACATGTCAAATGACAGTGAAGTGTGATCATCACTCACCTGCTCCTCTGGTTTGCCATACAGCTGGCTGAACAGAGTCAGGAGGGTGTCCAGCAGCACCTGGTTTTCTTCCTGGCTGAAGGCTGGGGCCCTGCCCTCTGTACTTGCCATAGTAGCTCCTAGAGGATATCGACACATCAGAGGAGAGATGGGGAGGTGCAGGAATAATGAAAGTAGTGCAGGCAAGTAAAGTCTCTAGGAAACAGACAGACTTATATCTAAACCGCAGAGGCGGTCTTCAGTCCCTGCGGCCAAAGCGATAGGTTCGCGTCGGTGGCATTTTCCAAATCAGTCCAATGCATTACATTGCTTGCAGACCACACGCCTACCGCGCAGTTCAAAAACCATATCATCGAACCGCCAGTGACTTTGATACATTAGCAATGGGAGGTTACTGAGTCGATTTCCACGCAATGCAGACACAATCCGAAACTCGCATCTGTCACCATAACAACTAACAGCCTATGGCTGTGTCCGATTCTGTTATGATGTACCTACCACGTCCTTTGAATAGAAACCTGTGTCTTTCACCATAACAACTGACAGCCTATGGCTGTATCTGAATCGGTTATGATGCGCCTCCTTTGAGTAATCGGTTGGCAGGGCAGACACTTTTGTAAATGTTGTAATTTGTTGAAGATCCATGGCTGGATGCAGCTTATTACTGTTCATAAGGACATCTAAATGTAACGCTCACACTCCCATGATGACCTAACCTTGAGGGGAATGTCAAACTGATTTGGAGGCTAATAACAACTGGGAAACACACAGCTCGATTTATCCTCTTAGGCTTGGTCACAGTCACAAAGTGTAATTTGGGCAATACCAGTACAGTCTTTACCTAGTCACTGCATTAAGGGACAGAGTGACCCAGTGTGCAATCTGTGTGATGTGAGAATGGAAAGGTGGTGTGTTTTTCAAGTCCTGGATAATGCATTTATGAAGGAATGACTACACCGTGACATTAAGCAGCCACATAAGCTTATGTTTGATATGTGTATTTCCAGTTTATCTGTGTGCCCCACACTTAACTGGACAAGCGCATTATATGGGACTCCTACATAGTTAATGGTTTGTGTAGATGATTGTATGTGTAATGCAGACATGACAACATGACAGTGTCCACCCTGTGACAGTAGTGTGCAAGGTTACCATTGTGAGACGCTGTGTGTATGTTGTGTCCCACATATCAGGCATTACATGATCCTATTGTGGGTACATTTGAAGCATGTGTTTGTTTTCACGGACTACAACATGGAACTGTTGCTGAACTCCCTGGTACGCACTCCCTTCAGACCTGATAGTCAGTTGATTTTGTTTTTAGTTCCTTTCAGTACTGTTTGATGTGATTTGACTTTGTGTTCAGGCACCATGTTGTATCTTGAGAATAAACCTGTGTTCCACATTGAGGTGTGCTTTGTCTGTTATCACACATCCAAAGAGTTTTTTAATCAAAATTTGACCATGATGAGCTAGTTTCCTAACAATGATTGTTGATTGTGCAGGAAAATGGTGATAGTTTTGTAGACAATAGACTTCCATTGAAACTGTACCATGTACTACGGGTTGTGTGATGACCTGGTTGTGTAGATCTATCATGCTGTGCCTAGGTACATTTACTCACAAGCCCTTAGTTTACTTTTTGGTAGTGATTTGTTACCAATGTTGTTCACACTTTCTTCTTCGTGATTTTACGGGTCATTAAAATATGTATATTTGGAATTCAATTATCAACATGATCAAGTATTTCGGTGAAAAGTGTATTATATTTGTACATAAAGTGGTAAAATAAAGCCACACAATGGTGGTGTGCTCAGATAGAACAAAACAGACCTTGCAGATAGGAGGTGATAGTGTTTGTAGATGAACTTCTCCAAGGTAAAGCCACAGTTATTTGAGTCCAAAGTCCAACTTTGACCCTCCATCCAATGTGGGACAGTACTTGATGACAGTCAACAAAGTGAACGCTTGGCACACACTGGAGGATATCAGGGGCACATTGTCACTTCCTGGGGGTGGTACATTGCCATCTGATTCTCAGGGATTCTTCCTCGGACAACCCTTCCTGCATTTGGCTTGGTTAGATGTTGACGCACCAGATGATGTGGGCACACAGGGAGGTGCGGTCAGGTGATTTGCAATCTGGCGGAGGCTGGTATCAATGTCGCGCAGCACCCCATTCATAGCATGGATTTCTGATTAAACGTGTCCAGCTGTTGGTTCTGCCCTGCCTGCAGCTGCTCAATGTTTCATAGGATCCCTATAACCTGGCCCATTTCTCCCTGGTAAGCCTGGTAGGCGTTGATCACCAAGGAAAGGTTTGGGTGATCATCATCTGCAGCAACAGCTGCTTGACGGTGTAGATCTCCACAGCCCCTCACACCAAACCAACCCCCCCGAGCACGCACAGTTGTTGGTGGCAGAGTCAACACTGAGCCTCCTTCCTAATTGACCGGGGTGGTGTTGTCCGTTAACTCCAGAGTGCTCTGTCTTGCTGTGCTGTTGGCGTTGTCCCGGGCTGCGGTGTCCATCAGGATAGATGTCTGACACTGTTGCATGGTGTTTATACACAAGGCCTTGATGGGATTTGGATTCAAGTTCAATGCCATGCAGCTGTGTCAGCCATCTTGCTAGTCCCCTTCCTCTCACTGTCAGGTAGGCATAGGCCCAGAGGAGTTAGCTGGGCTGGGTGGGAGGAGGAGTATTTGCAATAGATACAACTCCCATCAGGCCCTGTCCTACATATACCTTCCCACCCAGCCCAAACAGCCCAACAGGAACTATGCATATCTCACAGAGTTTCCAAATGTAGTAGCATGATGTCTGACACTGATGACTGGTGTTTGACTTTGCCATAACTCCCAACACGGCCCTGTGTTCCAAACACCAGTCCACAGTGCCAGACATTTTACCATTACATTTCCACTCACTGTCAGGTAGCCATAGACCCAGATGAAGTGGTTGTGCTGGTTGGGAGGAGGAGTCTCTGCTTGCGACTACAACTTCCATCAGACCTGGGAACACACACACCTTCCCACCCAGCTCAACCAGCCCACCAGGAAGAGTGGTGTCCTGACAATGAGGGAGAGTGAACTGGCAAGATGTCTGACACTGGTGCCTGTTGTCTGAGTTGACCACAACTCCAATCATGGCCTTATGCTCCAAACACCAGTGCCCAGTGTCAGCCATCTTGCCAGTACATTTCCACTCACCCTCAGGAAAGCTGAGTTACAGCTGTCCTGGTTGGGCTGGGTGGAAGGAGGAGTGTTTGATATCACTACATCTTCCTTCAAGCCATGTCTTTGACACACTTTCCCATCCAGCCCAAACAGACCACCTGGGACTCTGCTTTCCTGACAGTGAGTGGAAATGTGCTGGCAAGATGGCTGATACTGGGCACTGGTGTGAGGAGCACAAGGCCATGATAGGAGTTGTGGTCAAGTCAGACAACAGGCACCAGTGTCAGCCATCTTGCCAGCACATTTCCACTCAGTCTCAGGAAATTTGAGTATTAGGAGGGCTGGTTGGGATGGGTGGAAAGGTGTGTGTGGGCCCATGCATGATGAGAGTTGTAGCCATTGCAAATACTGCTCCTCCCACTCAGCCCAGCTAACTCCTCTAGGCCTATGCCTACCGCACCATGAGGGGAAGTGGACTAGCAAGTTAGCTGACACTACTGCAAGGTGTTGAAATTGAAACCAACTCCCATCAAGGCCATGTGCCCCAAACACCATGCACCAGTGTCAGACATCTTGCTGGTACATTTCCACTCACTCCCATGAAAACAGGATCACAGGGGTGCTGTTTGGGATGGGAGTGAGACGAGTGTGTGTGTGGCATTGCCTGGTGGGATTTGAAGTAATGGCAACCACTCCTCCCCGCACACAGCACAACCACTTCACCTGGGCCTATGGCTAACTGACAGTGAGTGGAGAATGGACTCGCAAGATGGCCAACACTGGGGACTGGTCTTTGGAGCACAAAACCATTATGGTAGTTGTGCTCAATTCAGACACCAAGGATCACTGTGAGCCATCTTTCTAGAACACATCCTCTCACTGTCAGGTACCCATAGGCCCTGATGAGCTGTTTGGGTTGGGTGGGAGAAGGAGTCTTTGCACTAACTCCATCTCCCATCAGGCCCTGTCCTAAACACACCTTCCCACCCAGCCAAAACAGCACACCTGGAACTATGCGGTCACTGACAGTGGGTGGAAATGTACTGTCAAGATGTCTGACAGTGGTACCTGTTGTCGTATCTGACCACAACTCCCATCATGGCCTTGTACTCCAAACACCAGTCCCCAGTGTCAGTTATTTTGCTAGTCCGTTTCCAATCACAGTCAGGTAAGCATAGTTCCTGGGGGGCTGTTTGGGCAGGGTGGGAAGTGTGTGTAGTACAGGGCCTGATGGGAGATGTAGTCATTGCAAACACTCCTCCTCCCACCCAGCACCAAAAGCCTACCTGGAACTATGCTTACCTGACAGTGAGTGAAATGGACTAGCAAGATGGCTGACACTGTGGACTAGTGTTCAGAGCACAAGGCCATGATGGGAGTTACAATGGTCTGTTTTTCGAAATAACCATTAAATCCCCATCCCAATTCTTGAGGACATCACTCAGTGGGGTTGACACGCATCTACTTACATGAAGTGCGATACTTACAACATCTCAAAACTACTCAAGAAGAATCTCACTATTGGAGTTACCATTACTGTTTTGGAACTCACTGCTGCAAAACGTTTAGCAAGAAAGTTTGGATGACTTCAAACTTCCGCAACTTTGCACGTCATGCTGGCCTCTTATTGCTACGCCGAAACGAACGTGTTGAAGCCTTGAAAAAGTCACATTGGTGACGAAACACGTGTCGGCTGTTCTTCATCATCATTGAACATATGTACTTTGAATGGAATTGGAAAACAATTATCTGTATACATTGCATCTTGCTCACAAATCGAATTGCTAGAAAGCGTTAAAGAAATACCAACAAGGAAAAAGTTCTTTATTTATGTACATTCACTTCTGTTGATTCACACTTGTAAAAATAATCAAACTTATCTTCAAGAAGATGATATTTTGTCAATAACAGATCTTAGATGTAAATATGGAGTGCCGGGGTATTTCTTGTATAAACTTGTAAGTTCAAAGGTTACCTTTGTACAATTCGCATCTCAGGTGGTAGGGTGTGATATTACCTTGAGTGGCACCTATACTTGATCCATCACACACATACTGTGTTTCTTTTCCAAAGTAAAAATATGCCCACTAAATAGCTCAATACATGAGGTGCAACTGTTTGATCCATTACCATCTCTTTCTGTTTACAAATGATGGGAAGTGTAATTGCAAGATGGCTGACACTGGTGCCTGTTGTCTGAGTTGACCCCAACTCCCATCAAGGGCTTGTGCTCCTAAGACCAGTACCCAGTGTCAGCCATCTTGGCAGTACATTTCCACACATTCTCAGGAAAGCACAGTTTCAGGTGGCTTGTTCAGGCTGGCTGGTAAGGTGTATGTAGGATAGGGGCTGATGGGTGATGTAGTGATGTCAAACACTCCTCTTCCCAACCAGCCCAAACAGCTCACCAGAACGAGTCGGTCGGATGGTCTTTTCGACTGACATCGTAATGAGGCCCTAAATGTTACTTGTGACATTTAGTGTCATTTAGGATAGATACTGCTAATTATTAATTGTGTTTGCTAAACAATTGTTTCACCCAGCAGCACTCACTATAGATTACATTGCTTTTTAAATAAAGCACTTTTTTTTAAATGTAGCCCATTTTCTTTAAAGGAAAACTGGATGCTTTTTCAAAAATAAAAATGAAAAGTTTTCTTTTAATTTTTTCACAGTGGGCAGTAGTCCTTGGGACTACTGCCTGCTCTGAAAAAATATTGGTGAATGGCTTACCACCAATTTGAAATTGGTGGTAAACTGCGAATGTTTTGCGACCGCATTCATGGTAAGAAATCATTCCTAAATACCAGTGCAACTCGCTATTAGGAAGGGACGCCCTTGGCACGTCTCTTCCTAATAGCGACTCGCATACCCGATTTTGCGAGACGGAAATAGGTTGCCGACTCGCAAAATAGGGTTGGTGCATTTGAAAATACATTTTACCAGTCACAAATGGCCGGATGGGTCATTTGCGACTGGTATAATGCATTTTACATCTGTCCCTCTATGCTTCACTCTCTAAATTTAGGCTGGGAACTCCATGAAATACTATGGCCCAGATTTACAATCTCTTTGTGTAGGGTTTCTGTTACTTTTCTAATGCAAACCGAATGCAAATTGCTCAAGTGGGATTTAGTATCTAATGCAAATTGTGAATTGTATTGGATAGTAACCCAAAGTAACCCAAAGTTGCGCAATGTACTACCTTGTGTTACTTTGCGTAATGGTGGTTCATGGACGTTCTCATGCAACCACCCCTGGGTATTGTTGCACATCCTCATTTACAAAGAGTTCTAGATATGGATGTGCGCCAAAATCCTACACCACCTCGAGGCAAGCGCAATGAGGTGAAATGTTTTCATTTCTCCTTGTTTTTCCAATTTATCATGTGTGCTGCATTGTACAGCACACGTACAATAGTGGTAAAATCCTTAAACCAGAGGTTTTGTACTGGAAGGGGTCCCTTGCTTCAAACAACACATTTACTCTTGCACTATGGAGCAAGGGTTTCTGCGTTGGGGCATGGCTGCCTCAAGTGCGCCAATACAGTGAGAGAGCAGAACAGAGCCACATCTCAGTGGCTATGGCACTATTCTGCTCTCTCCCTTTAAACATGCGGCGGAGCACAGTAACTTTAATTAATGCCCTGCGTTGTGCGTTGTGTGATTTCTTAATAAATATGGGCCTATGCCTTTACCTGAAGGAAATCACGGTATTTATTAATGAAAGGGACATTCCCTTCGCCTCATATGAGATGGAATGTTCAAAGAGTAAGAGATTCACCTATAGTCTAACCAGTGTAGATCCCTACTCTCTTTTTTCTCCTTATCTATATTCAAGTACATAATTAGGTTCAGGGCCTTTCCCATTGGCATGCTTGCTCCCTTAAACATACTGCGACAGGCCTTAAATTTACGAATGAAAAGGTCGTTGTCCCTGTGTTATTATGAGGAACAAACCATATATTTAAAGGGAGTCCTTGCAAGATATGCAGGGTAATATGTGCAGCCTGGTGGAGACACATTATATTTAAGCTCAAATGAGAGTAATTACAGTGGTAAAAGAGAAAAACTTACCTTGTAAGTTATTCCATGCATGTATTTCACATTAATAAAATGAATGTTTCCCCTTCTAAACATTTTACCCAAAATTAACCATGGATTAGAAAATCCCCGCCGTCATATAGAAAATGAGAATGATTTAGTGCAATATTTTTCCCCACAATATGGCTCATATCACAGATATAATGTTAATAATCGAATCAGGGAGAACAATCTAAAATAATTATAGACCTACAAGTGTGTTTCTGTAAGGGCGAAATCCTAATTTTGTCGGTTGGCACTGGGCTACCAGAGACGGCACTGAATGAGGATAATGTTGTGTTTTCTAAAAAGAAAATTAATAATAATAAGTTATCAACAACTGTATATAGCTGTAAATGCTATACATGAACTATAAACAATAACGTGGTCAAAATAGAAAAAAAGATAAGTTTGGCAAAGTGTTTTACTATCCAATTATATTAGCTGTACTTTTACGTGGATATGTGAATAATGTAGGCTAGTTATTCATTTAAAACAATTCCACAGGAATTAGGTGTATATTTTCTATGCAGCACACATGGAAGCAAAGAATCTAGCTGTGGCCTCAGTCTGTTCATTATCAAAAACACAGAAAGGACCATATTGGTCGCATTTCACACAGATGTATCCCTGGGAATTAATGCGAAAATGTGTGCAACCCCACCTTATGGTTCATGACATCCTGCATCCATTTTGCATGGCAGCCCATTTTTTGACTTTGGCCTGGGGAGAACTGGGATCATCTTGGCTCGCTTTACAGTATATAATTGTTCCTTAATTACTAGAGAGGTGGTATCATCAGTAGTAATTACCGAAAAGATGTCAGCTTTCGAATAATGGAGTGAAACATTAGTGAGCACCAGCCTGCCAAGGCTGTGATCACAAAGGCACGTCACTTCTTTTAAAGTGATTTGGCATTAATCATTCGGTTGTATTCACCTTTTCAAGTGATTTAGGCAATAATGGTTACCCGGCTTCGAACAAATAACTACTTATTTTGCATTATTCTTTGAAAGAATCAATGTCCTTGTACTGCACTGCACCAAGACAAATGTTCCACCTGACCAGCATCTTACGGCATACAGGCTAACACGGAAAACATTTCTAACCCTGATTTTTTTCCACGCGGTGGTCATATTTGGCATTTGTTGGAAATACCAAGAAAAGGCAGTTTATGAATATTGCTAAAATTGAAGGTCATATGCATGTAAAGTGTTTTAAATGACAGTAGATATTTAAATTAGCGCCCTGCAGGCACACTCAAGTGCCCACGTTATGCACATGAGTCTTACGCAAATTACAGTATTACGGTGCATATTCTCAAGGACTTATCGCCGATTTATCGGCACTTTAGCGCTGCAAAAGTGGCGATAGATTTTTCGCCCTATTCTCAAGCTGGTGCAAACTGCCGATATCGCCAGTTTTCCTGCGATAGCTGCCGCAAAAAACATCGCCACGGATGAGAGCGACAACTAACGATAATGATATGCAGAGTAGGCGTTCCCGTGCAAAAACACATGAAAACACCACTTCACGATATTCTCAACGACCAGCTAGATTGGCGAAGCGATCTAAAAACAGGCGATAAGGCGCGTTAGCAGCAGGGATTTAACACCTGCCTATTACTGGTGCTAAGCAGGATGACAACCTGCAGTAGAAAGGGAGCCCAGCCCAGAGCCACATCTGAAGACCAACAGATGCCATGGAGCCAATGATCATGCAGCTTGGAGACCCAAGCGGGCCACAACACCCACCGCCACCACCTCCAGGACTCTCCCCCCGGACCACCCCCGCTGGACTACCACCTAGGCCGCGCAGAAGAAGACAGCCGATGTTCCTAAAACGCACCAGCCTCAGCCACTCAACGTCAGAAGATGCCATTGCCCACCACAGGCCCAAAAGGACAACCATTCTCCGCATCCTGACCCATATTGCCCACAGGCTGACGGTACCAACACAGTGGAGAACCAACATCCCTCCGCAGACAAAGCTGCTGGCTGTGCTGCACCTGTTGGCCCCTGGTACCTTCCAACCAACAACTGCCAGAGTCGGAGGAGTCTCACAGCCAGCCCTATCAAAGTTCCTCACACCTGTCTTGGATGTTTGTCCACAAAAGCAACGGCGGGCCCCTGTATCCGCACCACACGCTAGTTCAAATTCGTAGTGTCCCTGCGCAACCAACCCCAATGCCAGCCGTTGCTTGACGTCTCTGTGCTCCAGATCCAAGATTGCAGTCACTGAAATGGGGGTGCGCCAGGTCATGAAGTCCAGTAGTCAACAGTAGTGTAAAAACAGTTCTTTATTACAAATACATAAATCAACAATACGAAAAGCTCAGCCAACGCGTTCCATTCCCAATGGGGAACTTCATCAGGGCTACGTGTGGATTCAATCAACTGCATATGCTGCGGGAACTCCCCAATACAATTCCATATTCCGAAAGTCAGTATTCAGAAACCTGTTGGATAAATGGTGACAATGGTCAAGCGTAGGTATAGTCACAAACGTAATCTGGCACAGTGTATTGCACTTGGACAAACCGGAATGCTAACAGGTATGATAAATCCTGCACAAAAAGACCGTAACAGAAGTTTGTGTGGTCGTAACCTTCGTAGGTAAGAAAAGGAAGGTTACAACCACACAAACTTCTGTTACAGTCTTATTATGCAGGATTTATCATACCTGTAAGCATCACGGTTTGTATCAACTTGATACCCCTGCACCTTCACTTCCCCCACACTGCGCAGGAACAGCTGGAGACCAAGCAAGGGAACTACGCCATAGTTGGCTTCCCACACGTGTTGGGGGCAATTGACTGCACACATATACTACTTGTGCCCCCTGCCGACACTGCACACAATAACCGCAACAGAAACCACACGCATTCCATCAATGTGCAGGCAAAAGTGGACCACCTGGGCCTGTTCACGAATGTCGTCGCAAACTTTCCAGGCAGTGTGGAAGACCTTGGACATGTAACTTTGTCCCCCCCCCTGTAAGCGTGAGCGGAGTGGTCTTGGCCGGCGTATGTCATGAATAAATAGCCCGGGGCTGTGGGCGTGGTTCAGTTCCGGGATGGCCACCAAAGTAACTACTGCGTGTGTCTCTGTGTCAGCCATATCCTGTCCATTGGCCTACACACACGTGGCCGACCACCTTCAACGGCCAGATTTACACTGGAGACGAGGTGGCTAGGTCCCAAGCCAACACGCGCACATCTCGTCATCGCATGCAGGGTCGTGTCTGCCAGGGCGGTGCCCCCCACCCAGCCACGAGGCCACTGCCATGACCGGTGGTGCCTGTGCGATCCTGTGCGCCTGCTGCACCCCAGCCCTGGTCCCCAGACCGGTCCGCCGCCCAGCGATGACTGGCCACCCCTGCGCACCCAGGCCCCAATGCTCACCTGCTGTCACCGGCGTGTCTCAAAGAGGGCCCACCACGTGCCGGTGCAACCTCCTCAGCTGATCGCTGGATTCCGCACCACAGGCCCCCAGCGCACTCTGCGGCACCGCACCGCAGAGTCATGTGTGTGCTGACTGCTGCCTTCGGCAAACACTGTGGCCCAGCAGGGCTCTCAATTCAAATCGAATCTTAATTGGCAGGATGGCGTATCGAGGTCTACGCATCATCGCAGGCTGCACACCCGCTCAGCTCTTCAGGTGCCCCTACCTCAGTGCACCGCAAGTCACCGTCCCGTGGCGGTAGGCCCGTGCCGACCGCAGTGCATCGGGTGCCGCCAACTCTGTGCACCGCAAGTCATCGTCCCGTGGCGGTAGGCCCATGCTGGCTGTAGTGCATCAGGTGCTACCAACTCTGTGCACAGCAAGTCATCGTCCCGTGGCAGTAGGCCTGTGCCGGCCACAGTGCATCGGGTGCCACCAACTCTGTGCACCGCAAGCCATTGACCCTTCATGATTGAGTCTCGTGGTGCAGACGCCATCATGTCACCTCCGGCAGTGGGGAATGTGATGTGGTAGGCCCCTTTTATTGGCAGGGTCACATGTCCTGTGACGCCTGTGCTGGATGGGTGTGGTGTGGGTGTGAAACCAGCCCTCAGGGGAGTGGCTGTGGCATGCTGACAACTAGACCAGTGATCAGCAGATCACTACAGGGAAGACCTGGGACATGTAGCTTTGCCCCCCTGTGAGCGTAAGCGGAGTGGGCTGGGCTGGCGTATGCCAGTCCAGCTTAGAGGTGTGAACAATGAGCCCGGGGCTCTGGGCTTGGTTCACTTCTGGGCTGGACAAGAAAGTAACTAATGCGTGTGTCTCTGTTGTAGTGTCGGCGCCACCCGGACCGCAATCAGCAATGTTGCACCCTGTGACTCGATTCCCACACCATGAGCAACATGGGCGTAAGGGGGAATCACTGACCCTACATTCATCCATACTTTCATACTTGAATGCTCATAGACATGACACAGCTGTGTGAATTTGAATGTTTTATTCACATTCAGTGGAGTGTTGAAGCTGGAGCAGTACAGGGCCATGCAAACCCCACTTTACATTGTTGCCCCGTGTAGGGCCAGCCAGAGTCCTTCAGGGAATGACAAGTTCATCGGAAGAGGAAGAGTTCAGTCCGCAGTCTGATTGCTGTGTCATTGGTAACCAAACAGAATATGGCAGTCCATGTCGAGGTCCAAGGTGAGTGTCGCAGAGTGTATCGGGGGACAGTGGAAGGTGATGATGCAGAGGGCAGAACCAAGCAGAAACAGGCCATATGGCGGAGATGAATGCTACTGCTTCCTCCTTACCACTAAGGAAGAATCATCCGCATCTTCGTCCTCTGATGTTTCATGTGCCTCACATGTGGGTGGTGGTGTTTTGTCTGCATCACTGTGTGCCACTGACACATCAGGGGGCGGAGATGTGGATGTAGACGCAGCAGTAGCATTCATCGGCACCAGGCCTTGTGGCAGCAATGCCATGATGAGGGTCTGCAGGGCATGGAAGATCCCAGCTACATCTCGCTGGTGTGCAGCCGTGGCAGCCATTCTCTCCGCCTGCATCCGCTCCCTGTTCTCCATGATCCTCCGCATGTGTCCCAACTCCCAGCTGACATCGCTGGAGCCACTCTGACTAGACAGTTGTCCTTGTCTCAGAGTCAGGACTCCAGCAATGTCAGCCATGGATCGTTGGAGAGCATGGAGCGGACTGTGGGTGTCCGTTAGGGACTGTAAGGGGTCCCTGATGGGACTTAGACATCCACGTATGGCATCTAGTTTGGCTGCCATGAGGTCGAACCCCACCCGCACCTGATCAGCCATCTTCTCCTGGCCCCCTAACACACGGCGTTGGAAGGCCATATGTTGTTCGTGGGGGTCCTGGGAGACAGCCGGGGTGGTGGGTGCTTCCTGTTGTGTGGTCTGTGCAGGGGGTGAGGTCTCCTCGATGCAGCTGGGCTGCCCTGCTCCTGGAGGTGAGGTTCCGAAGCTGTCCATGAGCTCTTGGAGGGCGTCGGTGTCGAAGGTGGGGAGGTCCTCTTCATCATCAGTGTAGAGATGTTCGGTCTGCTCTGCCGAAGGTGTTGATTCTCCCTCTGCAATGTGAAGGGGAGATGCAGTTTAACATTGTGTTCACATGTATGTTGACACATTGTACAAGTTTACATACAGACTGCATGACAATGTACATTGTGACTGTTTGGGAGGAGCTGCCTATTTGATGCGGGACAGTGGACATTTCAACAACATCACGGATGTGTGTTTGTACTTGTACATTATCATCTCACATTTCCTGCTATGCCAAATGTGATTGGCCAGTTTCTACACACAAGCGGCACCAGTTGTGTCCTCTGTTCTGTTGTGAACGTGTTGCAGTTTGTACCACATTGTTGTCAATGTTGATGTGCTCTGAATGTTATGTGTGTGTGCTGCATTTTGGGAGGAGTCGCCCCTGCAGCTCTGATTTTGCTGCCCCTTATCCCTTTCAGGCGGTGTGCCTTTGACTTCTGTGCTTATACAGTGCTGAGATGTTGCATACTTGGGTAAATTGGGCTCTTGGTGGTAGTTGGGAGTCTGGGGCATGGTTTGTCCGCAGATGTGTTGTTGACGTCAGGGGTTGTTTGTGCACGTGGATGTGTCAGAGTGTGACCTGCTCCTTTACGGATGTGGTCCACACTCAGCCACCTCAGTGTCGTAGCGTGCAACATGTCAAGATATATTGACTGCAGCCATGCTATTCGTCATGCAGTGTCACCTTGCATTGTCAGTGTGGCTCACAGACACACCCGCTTTGCTGGGTTTGGCACATGTGCATGGGTTGGTTGTGAGATTGGTGATGTGTGGGAAGGGCCCCCTATGGGCACATAGTCGACGGGGCCTACTTGCTGTTTCTAGGTGTGCTGCAGTGTGCCAAGGGGATCAGGGACATGATCCAGAGTCATTGTGGAGTGTGCACTGTGCTATACTTAATTGTGCATGTGTGCCATTGTGCCCATCTCCCTCGTGCCCCCCAGTCCCTGGTCGTTACTCACCCTGTTGCTGTTGTGTCAGGTCATGTTGAGCAGTGTCCGGTCCCCCAACTCCTGCCACCGTCTCCACACTGATGACTGAGGACACCATTTCCTCCATCTCATCCAGCCTCCTCCTGTGGCGCTGGACTCCCACCTCCAGTCTGCATTGCTGCCTTCTGGTTGTTGCCGGAGTTTCTGCTTGGTTTTGCGCTTCACATCATTCCAGCGCCTCTTGAGCTCTTCCATTGTCCTCCTCAGCACTCCGACTGCATTCACCTTGACCACGATGGACTGCCATATTGCATTTTTTGTTTCCAATGACACAGTGGAGGTGACGAACAGTTGTTGATGGTGTTCTATCACTTCTGTTATCAGCATCCTATTTTCCTTCGGACTGAAGCGCGTCTTCCTCTTCTTCTTCTCCTTGCCCTTCCCTGACCCCGAGGTCCCAGGCTGGTCCTCCGTGGGGCTTGTGGGGTTCTGGTTGTCCTCTGTATTTGCTCCGGCTACCTCCATTGTGCTACGCAGTTGTTTTGGTTTTGTTTGTGTCTTTTTTTTTCTGCTTTTATGGTGATTTTTCCCGCCTGACGTGTGTGAATTGCAGGCCTGGCGCAGCTTATCGCAGATTTTTTTATCGCAGTTGGGCCCATCGCCACTTTTTTCACGTTCTGCTTTTTTTCGCCATCCCGGTTATTTTATTGCTGGACATTTGACGACGATCGGAAACTATCGCATGTTACACGCCGATGTTGGGAATAAGAGCGTTAACACAGCGTTATTTTCCGCGATAGGCGGCGATATGAAAAATTGCGTTCACCTATTTTGGCGATGATTATCGCACGTTCTTGAGAATATCCCCCTACGATTTTTGACACACAACATGCGTGATGTGCCCCCCACACCCCACCACCCCCGAGGAAATGAAAGTATGCTACTTAACTAATAACTGTAATGCACGAGAATGCAACTTTTTTGGAGGCAGGAATGCCGAATTCAGCCTAAAGTGAAAAAACAAATAATAAAATGCTCACAAATTAACCAAAGTTGAAGCTAGTAGGCAAGTCATTCAGCTTAGAAATGCGACATCAATGCATGCCCCCAAAACTCATGAATACTGTAATGCAGTAATATATTTAAATAGCTCAACACATCAGAATAATTTCATTGCACTTTAGATTTTGAATAGATACCAGAACGTCCTTATTACTAAAGTGTTAAAGCAATATATTTTAATGATTTTGGATACTTGCTGAGATTTGTAGTGTCATAACCTCCCTTAACATAGCATGTTACTGAATCTTTTGGGCTTTGATAGAAATGGCAAATGGGCTGCCTTCAGTGCCCACTCTCCATTGCCTTCTGCAATGGAAGTGAGGATTTGTGCCCTTTGACCATGTCCTGTGCTCAGCGCGGGGGCCGAGAGTTCATTGGTCACCACAAAAGATCTCAGTACAGGGCATGAATGTTTTTTCCCCTTAGAACAATAGACACCTTTTTACAACTCAAATATTGCATGGAGAGTAGACAGTGGCCTCAAACCCCCACAGACAACACTACGACATGTACTGAAAAATGGAAGAAAGAGAAGATGCAGGTAGGAAGAACATGAGTTAGTTTCCCCAATATTTGAAAGTTTGGAGTTGAAAGATTGAGTAGAGAAACCAAATATTACATTCCTAATAGGAAATAGTAGCCAAAACCTAAGCAGTTTTGTCAGGTATTACATTGCTAATACCAATATGCTCGTCCTACAAAACTTTGCTAAACAGGTCAAGGAATGCAACTCTGTGCCATTATTTAGCGCTAATAAACTTCGTTAGGCTTAAAGATGGACATTGGACAGAGAACTGCTTAAATTACAGAGACACTGGGACAAAAAAAAACTATTTACCGGAATTGTTGATGCGTAACGAACGGGCAAATATCAACATAATCTAGAAGGTTTTTTTAACCTATACCTGAGGCGACATAATGAGCTATTACTGATGAAACAACGACAAACATATATACAATTTGCAAAAAATAAAAGAAATGGGAAAAACTTAGGCTACCGAAGGTAGGGCATACAAACGGGACTGAGTAAAGCAGTTTTAATCAAATTGAAAGTACTTCAATACTTAAATATATTAAAATACCATGGGGCAGATTTACAAGCCCCTTGCGCCAGTTTTGCGTCACTTTTAAAATGGGAAAAGTGACGCAAAAGTGGCGCAAGGGGCTTGTAAATCTGCCCCATGCCTTCTAGGCAGGAGACCATGAAAGAAATTACCACTCTTCCTTTGCTTGTGCCGTCTTTTTTTTATATGACCATCACTTCTCTCTATGGATTACTGATTTTCGACTAAGGTGAAAGGTTAATCGGGGCATATAATCAAGAACGGCGTTAAAAATTATCTCCGCTTTAGCGGCAGAAACTGCCGCTAAGCAGGCGATAATGGGCTGATAATATGCCCTTGAGAATTCCAATAGAAGGCCACGCTCTGCTGTGATCCTGGGCTTCTATTGGAATTCTCCAGGGCATATTATCAAGCCCATTATCTCCAGCTTTAGCAGCAGTTTTCTGCCGCTAAAGCGGCGAAAATTTTATCGCCGTTCTTGATAATATGCCCCAATCCTTCCTAATGCGTATTTCTTTAGTATTCGATTCAGTTTGAATAGATGTCTCTTTCATAATATGTTTCCCCTGCTTTATCTACGCTTTTTAGTAAATATAAAAGGCCACTCTTCCTTACTGATTATCTCCTCAGCGCTGAGGTTAGCTTCATTTCATTGTGCCTTTTGTGTGATGGGCAACTAGCAGGTTTGACCTGCTCCTCTGTGAAGTTCACTAAACCTGCTGGATGTCTTTGGCTATAATGCCGCCACAGCATATCTATCAATTTACTCATATCAGGACTTAAATCCTATAAAATATTCTTAACTAATATGGATTGTGGCACTCTCTGGTAAATACAGGGCATATTAGCAAGACCCACGTTAAAATTATCGCCGTTTTAGCGGCAGGAAACTGCCGCTAAAATGGCGATAATAGACTGCTAATATGCGTTATAGAATTCCAATAGAAGCCCAGGTTAGATGTGCAGGACATCTAACCTGGAGCTTCTATTGGAATTCCATAACGCATATTAGCAAGCCCATTATGCGCATTTTAGCGGCAGTTTCCTGCCGCTAAAATGGCGATAATTTTAACGTGGGTCTTGCTAATATGCCCCACAATTCCTTAAAGTATTCAAGTTGATTTGGTGTAGGGTGCCAGTGGGTATAGCCCTCTGATCCGGGGCATCAATGAAACAACGAGAAAAGTGCGCTGTCTACAAGTAGTACAGAGTCCCCACTCAGCACTCCTTATGTGGAAGTCAAAGACTTCAATAATCAGTGTATACTTTTTCCACGAGTTTTATTTACTCATTCTGTAGTTATTTTCTTTATTCTTCTTCAATTATCATACATCTTTTTTAGAAATTATGAATCATGTTTTTCATAAATCAATCCCAATGCATTTCAGGACACAGCCCTTCGTTAGGGGGATTTTCCTATGGGTAAGTACAAAGCATTTATTCACAGATCCAAGCTAAAACATACTAAAAATAAACAGAAAGATCCACCATAATAATGTTCATGTACAACCTAAAGCGTTTCGTGACTTCATAGTAAGAGGTGTCACTAATGTTACAGAATTTCCAGAGTAAGAAAAAAGTAGGTCCTGTGCATACTACAAAGTACACGTTGAAGATGAACGATAATTTCACTACAGTTAAATGTGAAATCCCTAAAAGGAGATAACTACAACAGAATTCACAAATAAGCCGTAATAAGAGTGAAAATATCGTGCCCAAGTTTATCACTATAAGGTGCCTATGTAAGAAAGGATCATTAAACATGCACGGAGAGAACTCTTAAAAGTGAAAATCGGTTGACGTGCGTCTTCTTGAGTGAAAATCACCGTGAGGAAATGTCTACAACGAGATTCACAAGTGAAGAAAGATAAACCGTTAACCAAATACCGTGCCCGAGTCTTTTCGCAATCAAATGCCTGTGTGAGAAAAATCATTTGACATGCGTGATCGGGGACCTCTTTAGGGAATCCCAGATGCTCCCATTCGAGGAACTCCGAGAGGAGTTTGACCTCCCGCAGGGACACTTCCGACTACATAGAGCTGTTACGACAGCGTTCCGGAAGCACTGGACTACGGGAGCGACAGAACCCAGAGCACTGGACTGTTGCAGTTATGTGGTCCTTTCTGCAGGTAGGATAAGGACGATCTCCTGCATCTATGGTGCCATCAGACGAGAAGTTCAGAAACCCATGGAGCGACTGAGAACACATTGGGGTACCAATAATGAAAAAAGACTGGGTCGCCATTGTAGAGTACACCGTGAAGGTATCTAGAAGCGCTAGGTTCAAGCTCATAAACTATTACGTACTCCATAGGGCATACCTTACACCAGCCAGAATCATGCGCTAATTCCAAACGGAGGAGGTGGCTTACCCAAGATGCAGGGACAGAGAGGAGCATACTCTTCACATGCTGTGGGACTGCCCGGGCCTGAGGGGATTCTGGGAGGAGGCACTAACGGTAGTTGAGAACACAATAGATAAGGAGGTACCACACATGCCAAGCCACTGTATACTACACTGGTTTCCCCACACAGGCAAGACAAAGGTCACTGGGAGGTTTCAAGACTTAGCATATGTACTAGCGAAAAGAGAGATCATGAAGAATTGGAAAGTGGTGAGAGGTCCTGGAATAGAGAGCTGGAGAAGGGAACTGGAGAAGTGGGCAGACGCAGAAAATAGAATCTTGCTGAGAGCAGCGAACAGAGGCATAGGGAACCTGTAAACAGTGAGAGCCTGGGGGAGACTAGTGGATGGCCTAAGAAAACCGGACCTAGATGAAACCACAGAGGATCCACCAAATTTGCCGCCACAGGGAAGAGACAACGAGATGGGGACACAGAGGATATACAATAAGACGAGGGCTGAGAGGACCCCCCCTTCGCCACACACAAACCCCAGACAAAGATAGAACAGATAGATGAAGAAGCAAACACACACCGCTGGAAACTATACACTGAGGATTAAGCGACTCGCTCAGGGGTGAGGGAGGGAGGGGGGACTGAGAGTTAGAACCAGTTGAACATGTTGAACAGTTTCTTTTGCAAAGACATTAAAACAGAAAAGAGGAAGAGCAAAGCAACGCCACCATATGAACATGTAAATGTTTTGATGAGAGCTCACTTGAATGCTATATGAACCAAATACCAATCAAATCAGTTTAAAAAAAAAAAAGCATACAAGCCTGATGAGTCCTGCTCAATACTGTCCATCTCTGATATTTAAACTATCCCAGTGTTAATGGGTAGGCCTAACAATAAAAAAGATCTAACAAAATAGTTGTACACCAAATGTAATCAAGATCCTATTAATGTCCTCTCCGCATGAATCTACAACCACTTCCACTGGATTAACTACAACCTGGTTTAATAACACTTTTTACCCTTGCAGGAACTTTACCTATGAAATATCAAGATATGAATGCAGATACAAATATATTTAGCAGTTTATGGGAGGTATTCTGAATTAACTTGCCTCACTCAAGGAGAAACGATACAAGAGCAAAATATCTACTCCCTGGTATGCAGATAAACCTAATGAAGAAGAGCAATGAATGAGACTGACTGCACACTCTTCGAGGGGATTATGGATGAGATTAAGCTGGGCAACCTCCGCACTGCCAGTTGAGCACATAAAAACATGTTTTCTCAAATTGACCTTACTAAAAACCAACCCAGGAAGCTTTTTAAGATAGCAAAGCTGTATCTCCATTTGATGATGGTGATTATTGCTTGTTAACTTTATGTGATCTCTCATAGGTGTTTGATATACTTAATCCTAATATCCTAATTCACATGTGAAAAGAGAGTTTGGGCTTTGAAGGCAAACATCTGGTTTGGCAAACTGCTGGAAGGTGGTTTATTAGTAGGTGCAAGTAGGTACCTACAACTAGTAATAACACCACAATCACAAATAAGGTCCAGTCAAGTTTCAATATATTAATCCTTGCTCAACACTTGGTAGCTTTTCTCATGAGCATACAGGCTTAATTTAGGAGACAGATGTGTAAAGCATTTGATATCACCAAAACAGTAACTAAGCAAGACACAGCACACAAAAAAATCCAACACCAATTTATAAAAAATATGAGATATATTTGCTTTAAATGACACCAAAATGTCAAAAATCCAATGTAGGGAACCGGAGATATGAATTTCCAAAGGTTAAATGTAAAAATGTGGTTACTAGTGCTTAAAAGCATAAAGTGCCAACCAGGGACATCTGGCCTCGCTTGACCGGGAGCAAGTCAAATTTTCAGGCTGACCGCATTGGAGCATGGGTCGGATACGATGGGGTGGTTGTGGCCAGTCAACATATCACCTATTCACTTAGTCACTTTTATGGTTCTTTTCCTCTCGACTTCAAACGAGTCTGCTTTGCAGGCCGGGTTGCTGTTCGACAATGGCGACTTGCTTCAGCACGAGGCCTCGGTGATTTCTGCAGGTCTTGGTTCTCATACTCAATGATGAAGAGCCTTGGAGCTTTCAGCGAGGCAAACCTGAAGTTCAGGCAGTGTCAAGGTTCGACATTGCCGGCTTGACTCTCGATGATGGGTCGGTCACCTTATGGAGCTTTTTTACAAACATTCACCAAAAACTTCCAAACTTCTGGGTCTTCTTCCAGAAGGTCTTTTTGGGGTTTAGAAGGGTCCACAAAACCAGCCAAGGTTCCAGAAGTTCTGAGTTGCTCCTTGGAGAGTTGGGACTACAATTCTCACAATGCACCTAGTCAAATCCTTAAAAGTGCACTGGACGCTAGTCAGCTGGGCTCTTCTTGGTGGAGTTGATGATGCAGGTGACTTCTTGAAGCTCTTTTGTACTTGTTGCTTTAAGAGAGTCCACTTCCTAATACCGTGAAGCAAGGCAAAGCCTTCTTTTGTGAAGCCCAGACTGTGCAACAGGTGCAGTCCTTCAGATTGCAGTCCTTAATTGGTGCAGACCAGGGGTTCAGCAGAGCAGTCCTTCTTCTCTTGATATTTCCAGGCAGAGATCTGAGTTGCTGGGCAGCTCTCCCATATTTATCTATTTTTCTCGGCTGGCAAGAAGGGTGGTGCCCCTGACCAATGCGGTGCAGGGTGCCACCCTCTGTGATAAAAATTCCTTAGATGTTTGGCAAATATTAGACTCAGAAAAAAAAAAACTGTTCCACATAAATCAAAACGGGGAACATCTCTCCTCTAGGTTCAGGTCTGACTAACCCAACCCACTGATGTGGCTAACTTTTCCCTACACTTCTCTTCCAGCCCCTCTCCAAATTCAGTTTCAGGGGCTCCCATCGGACAGGGGGTGCAGGAAATGGGGGTGGGTCTGGTTTCTATCCTCACTGTCTTTCTACCTTTGAAAACCAGTTTTGCTACCCAGCCCCCTTCCTGTCCTGGCATCTGCTGCTGCAGATCTCCTCCCACCAGATGTCTCCTTTGTATCAGCCCAGGCAACTTCACACATCATCAAGGAAGCTTGGCTCAGGCTCAGCCTGTCAAAGGCTGGCCAATGAGAAGAGGCTACTGCAGGGCTGACTTTAGGTAGCTTTGGGAAAGCAGTTCTAAAACTACTTTCCTGCAACAGTCAAAACAAATCAAACCTTGGCAAGTTGCTGGATTTATTGTAACTAATATTAATCATACTTCCCATGTTAGCCTAAGGAGCTAATGTACTACCATGGGGGGAAAACAAAATTGGCAATTGTTCCCTAACCAGGGCATATAAAACATTTTTTATAATGTCCCTGCTTATTACTAGAATGCACCCTACCTTTGGGGCACCAGGTGCAGACATTATGGTTGACTTATATGTAACAATGAGGTAGTTTAAGACTTTACTAGTTCTTTTAATTTCAAAGTCAAATTTGGACATAGTTTTATTTTAATAGCAGCCTTCGAAGCAAGGCTGCCTTTCAAATGATAGCAGGCACCACAGCAACTTAAGTGCATTAAATCTACTGGGAGTCTAAACCTACATGTTCAACCGTATACTGGGGACTAACAGTTAGGTTTTAGTACCAATTGTAATTAAACCTATCTACCATATACCTTTCAAACAGAGCACTGGCCCTGGTTATCAGAGACCAGGGCACAATCAGAGTCAGTAACCACCAGTATCAGTCAAAAAATGGGGATGATTAGGGCACAAAGACTTTCTCACACATACTGATCACAACTGACCAAAATTGGCACCTCCTTGTCCAAACCGGTAGTTGTTTCTCACAGTGTTCCAAAAGGTTCTGTCATAGCACATGACCTCTTTAAATCTACCCCCAACATCATAAAAACAATCTGATATATAACACGACCAATACCCGGATGATGCCAATTTATTATTGAAGGTCTCCTTCAATGATCATATCTCATCATTGGCATCAACTTAGAGCAAAATACAATCCTGGTTGACCATTAGCCACCTCGTTTTTAATCCTCAAAAAATTGATTTTTTTTTATCTCATCACACACATCCTCTATCCAAGGATGACAATGGTTAAATTCTATTATTATCCTAGGCTATTCGTTGGATATAATTGAAAGAGCCAAGCCACTTGGTTTCATTCTTGATTACAAACTCATGACTACGAATGTCAACTATTAGCTTTCACTAATCAGATTAGATTACAGAAACACTGTCCTATACTGCATTCATAAAATGTATTTACACCTCTCATGGCCTCTCTGGATGCAACCACCCGCCTAATATTTAGAGTTGGATTTTTCAGTCATATTACTACAATCTTTTTACTCTTTGAATTGTCATCCTAGCAAAGCTAGATCCATTAATACATTTCAGTGCATTGCTTACACATAATTTGACAGATAATTAGCAGATTTCAATTCCATTTTTGATTCTCGATCAAACCAATTAAATAATACTGACACATTATGTGCTGCCTAACTAGCTTTTTCTTCCTGCATGTCAAATTAATTGTAAATGTAGGGAATACAGGGCCACAATGCTCATGGCTTAGGAGTTTTACCAATGCTGTCCAAGGACTGATCTATTAAGGAACTTCAAACTGAACACCCAGTATACCCTTACAGCACTTAACCCTCAGGGTCGTGCTGTGAGCAACACAATGCTTGGGGGTAGAGAATTAGAGCTCACCAGTTTCCGAATAGCATGCAATAATGATTGTCCAATCTAGTGCTTATCTTCTTATAAAGGAGAAGCTACTTATTACTTATGAAATGAAAAACCACAGAAAAAATATGCCAGTGAGCACAGTTCGGGAGCTCAATGCAGACAACAAACAATACGTCGGTATGGCTGATGTCTTCAGCAGGAGAACAGGCCCAAAACAAAATCAACACTCATAAACAAGTGAGAGTCCAAGATTATTTGGTTGAGGTTCTTTAGTCTTCAGGTATCCTTTATTTGCCTGCAGAGCATAGACTTTGGAAAGTGCATCAGTGGTTTTGCTCTATTGCCTGTTTCTTCTCCTTGGTTGGCAGAGTGTGACAACCAAGAGGCACAAAGACCCACTCTTGCACCCACCTCAACTCCTGAGTAGCACCCTCTACTTCTTCTTGGGGGATTTTACAGAGATTGGCGAGGCAGGGAAAGCCAATGAAGCACTCAGGTTGGTGCTTTCATTGGTCCAGTGCTAGTCCATACATATTGGCTGTCTCTTATGCTCAAGTGCAGCACCTGAGCTCCACCTGCAGAGGTATCTTCTCTCAATGATGTGATTTGCAATGTCATCAATTGTGTTATGTAACATGTCATGCGGGGTGTCATATGTGAGGTCATAAGCAATGCAAGACAGGGTAGTGAAATGTGGTTGTTTTACCTGAACATAACTGGTGAGTTACAGTGATTTTTAGTGGGGTTTTTTATGCTCAGTGACATTATTGATAATAACACTGTAACATTTGCAAAGACATCATTAATAACAAAGCTGTGCATGGTGGGGGAGCGCATTATAATTACCTTAGTCACTAGTTATAGTTACTTGTGAGTTGAGATAACTATAGCTGGTACATTTCAGTGGTGTTGTTAGATTAAAATGTCATGTTTTAACAGACATTTTCATCTAATAATAACGTTACTTTAACCTTTGGTTTTTCCAGTGAATTTCACCTTTTTTTTAAATGTTAAGTAAGATAAGATTACAATTCCTAACTACTTGACTGTAAACTCTGTATTTTTATTGAATATAAATATATATATACATATACATATACATATATATACATTCACTGAAAAAACCACAGGTTTCAGGTACTTTATAGTTAGGAATTAGCATTTAAAAAACCTTAGATATTCACTGAAAAAAGCACAGGTTTCAGTGATGTTATAGTTCGGCTGACATTTCACTCGTACAAAACCAGAGAAATCCAGCCGTTATAGTTAGCTGAGCTAACTAACTATAACTCACGACCCCACAATGCACTGCTGATGACATCACATATTACATCACTCATGACATGGTCAGTGACATCACTGATGACATCACTGATGACATCTCAAATGACATCACTGATGATATCATCCAGTGACTGAGTGTTTCTAAAAAGTTTAAGAATGTTATATATATATATATATGTGCCAAGGTGTATTGAAGAATGAGTGCGTGTATGAGTGTCTGAATGGATGATTGAGTGGGTGCGTGAGTGATTAAACGTGTCTTAGTGAATGCATGGGTGAATGACTAATGAAATGAAATGTAATAAAAATTTGTAATAAATGTGCTCTACTACCCTAAGGTGTCTAGGCCCGCAAGCTTGCTAACAGGGCAGTTTCAGGTTAGGAGGCTGGCCAGAGTTTAGAGACTCCTAAAGGTTAAAAAGCCAGGTTTTTAGTTTTTTCTAAAGCAGAGAAGGTCCGTTTCCTTTTTCAGGAATAAAGGAAGGCTGTTCCAGAGACGGGAAGTGCTACCAATAAATGTTCTCCCGCCCCATTTTGCTCTTTTTACTCTAGGAACAATAATATTGCATGCTGATTCTGAGCGAAGGGATCTTGGCAGAAAATACCAATGAAACCAAAGCTTAAAAACTTGTGGGCCTTCCCCATGAAGAGCCCTGAAAGCAATGCACAGGGCCTTAACCTGTATACGCTTCTCAATAGGTAACCAATGGAGAAGCGGAAGGGCAGCTGAAACTGATTCTCTGTTGAGTATGCCTAGGCGAGCGGCTGAGTTCTGTAGAACCTGAAGCTTATTTAGACTTTTTTTCCCTATGTTTACGAAAAGAGCATTTGCATACCTAATTTTTGAGAGTATCAGAGCGAAAATTACTGTTTTTTGCAGGTCCTTCGGAATGAAGGGAAAGATCTTTCGTAAAAGTTTCATAGGAAAGAAGGAGGCAGACGTGATTGCATTTACGTGCCCTTCGAAGGTCAGTTGATTATCAAAGATAACTCCAAGATTTTTACCTTCATAACTGGCAACGGAAGTTGTCCAAGTTCAGGTGCCCGCCAGTCTTGGGACCAAAAGGAAGGGTCCTTCCCAAAAAGCAGTACCTCGGTCTTGCCTGAATTCAAAATTAGAAAAACCAAAGGGGATGATGGACGGAGTGTTGAACATTGCAAGCACTCACCCCCAGTCAACTGATCTGGGTTTAATCCATCATCATTCTTTAGCTCACTCCGCCACCCCAGTTCAGACATGGCCATATGCAAATCAGTCTGACCCTGTGCCTCATGGGAACAGTCCAGCCCGAACTGCCAAGCCATGTCTTCCCTGGACCGGAAACAAGCATCCTGGGACCAGTTTCTGGCATACAGCCGTCATCAGCCAGGCTATCTTGAATCCAGTGGCAAAGTGAGCAAGGGACCCACGTCTGGGCATGCCCTGCCAACTTAGAGCGAACATAGGAAAACAAAAGGGGATGATGGACGGAGTGTTGAACATTGCAAGCACGCACCCCCAGTCAACTGATCTGGGTTTAATCCATCATCATTCTTTAGCTCACTCCGCCACCCCAGTTCAGACATGGCCATATGCAAATCAGTCTGACCCTGTGTCTCATGGGAACAGTCCAGCCCGAACTGCCAAGCCATGTCTTCCCTGGACCAGAAACAAGCATCCTGGGACCGGTTTCTGGCATACAGCCGTCATCAGCCAGGCTATCTTGAATCCAGTGGCAAAGTGAGCAAGGGACCAACGTCTGGGCATGCCCTGCCAACTTAGGGCGAACATAGAAAAACCAAAGGGGATGATGGACGGAGTGTTGAACATTGCAAGCACTCACCCCCAGTCAACTGATCTGGGTTTAATCCATCATCATTCTTTAGCTCACTCCGCCACCCCAGTTCAGACATGGCCATATGCAAATCAGTCTGAACCTGTGCCTCATGGGAACAGTCCAGCCCGAACTGCCAAGCCATGTCTTCCCTGGACCGGAAACAAGCATCCAGGGACCGGTTTCTGGCATACAGCCGTCATCAGCCAGGCTATCTTGAATCCAGTGGCAAAGTGAGCAAGGGACCCACGTCTGGGCATGCCCTGCCAACTTAGGGCGAACATAGAAAAACCAAAGGGGATGATGGACGGAGTGTTGAACATTGCAAGCACTCACCCCCAGTCAACTGATCTGGGTTTCATCCATCATCATTTTTTAGCTCACTCCGCCACCCCAGCTCAGACATGGCCATATGCAAATCAGTCTGACCCTGTGCCTCATGGGAACAGTCCAGCCCGAACTGCCAAGCCATGTCTTCCCTGGACCGGAAACAAGCATCCTGGAACCGGTTTCTGGCTTACAGCCGTCTTCAGCCAGGCTATCTTGAATCCAGTGGCAAAGTGAGCAAGGGACCCACGTCTGGGCATGCCCTGCCAACTTAGGGCGAACATAGAAAAACCAAAGGGGATGATGGACGGAGTGTTGAACATTGCAAGCACTCACCCCCAGTCAACTGATCTGGGTTTAATCCATCATCATTCTTTAGCTCACTCCGCCACCCCAGTTCAGACATGGCCATATGCAAATAAGTCTGACCCTGTGCCTCATGGGAACAGTCCAGCCCAAACTGCCAAGCCATGTCTTCCCTGGACCGGAAACAAGCATCCTGGGACCGGTTTCGGGTTCAAAACCCTCATCAGCCAGGCTATCTTGATTCCAGTGGCAAAGTGAGCAAGGGACCCACGTCTGGGCATGCCCTGCCTACTTAGGGCGAACATAGAAAAACCAAAGGGGATGATGGACGGAGTGTTGAACATTGCAAGCACTCACCCCCAGTCAACTGATCTGGGTTTAATCCATCATCATTCTTTAGCTCACTCCGCCACCCCAGTTCAGACATGGCCATATTCAAATCAGCCTGACCCTGTGCCTCATGGGAACAATCCAGCCCGAACTGCCAAGCCATGTCTTCCCTGGACCGGAAACAAGCATCCTGGGACCGGTTTCTGGCTTACAGCCATCATCAGCCAGGCTATCTTGAATCCAGTGGCAAAGTGAGCAAGGGACCCACGTCACTTTGCCACTGGATTCAAGATAGCCTGGCTGATGAGGGTTTTGAACCCGAAACCGTTCCCAGGATGCTTGTTTCCGGTCCAGGCAAGACATTGCTTGGCAGTTCGGGCTGGACTGTTCCCATGAGGCACAGGGTCAGACTGATTTGCATATGGCCATGTCTGAACTGGGGTGGTGGAGTGAGCTAAAGAATGATGATGGATTAAACCCAGATCAGTTGACTGGGGGTGAGTGTTTGATTTGCTCTAACGCTCCGTCCATCATCCCCTTTGGTATCGCTTTGTTCGCCCTAAGTTGGCAGGGTATGCCCAGACGTGGGTCCCTTGCTCACTTTGCCACTGGATTCAAGATAGCCTGGCTGATGAGGGTTTTGAACTCGAAACCGGTCCCAGGATGCTTGTTTCCGGTCCAGGGAAGACATTGCTTGGCAGTTCGGGCTGGACTGTTCCCATGAGGCACAGGGTCATACTGATTTGAATATGGCCATGTCTGAACTGGGGTGGTGGAGTGAGCTAAAGAATGATGATGGTTTAAACCCAGATCAGTTGACTGGGGGTGAGTGTTTGATTTGCTCTAACGCTCCGTCCATCATCCCCTTTGGTATCGCTTTGTTCGCCCTAAGTTGGCAGGGTATGCCCAGACGTTGGTCCCTTGCTCACTCTGCCACTGGATTCAAGATAGCCTGGCTGATGAGGGTTTTGAACCCGAAACCGGTCCCAGGATGCTTGTTTCCGGTCCAGGAAAGACATTGCTTGGCAGTTCGGGCTGGACTGTTCCCATGAGGCACAGGGTCAGACTGATTTGCATATGGCCATGTCTGAACTGGGGTGGTGGAGTGAGCTAAAGAATGATGATGGATTAAACCCAGATCAGTTGACTGGGGGTGAGTGTTTGATTTGCTCTAACGCTCCGTCCATCATCCCCTTTGGTATCGCTGAATTCAAAATTAAGCAGTTTTGGGCCATCAATTTTCCGATCTCCTGAATACAGTTGTAAAACCGCTTTGCTGTCTCTGAAATATTAGATGATACTGAGATCACTAATTGGGTATCATCTGCATATGTAACTGCAGAGAACCCAAACAATCTAATAAGTTTGGCCAAAGGGGCTACATAAATGTTAAAAAGGGTCGGGCTAAGAGACAAACCCTGGGGGACGCCGCAAAGGAGAGAGAAGGATGAGGATTTGAAATTATCACCTGCAACAAACTGAATTCTGTCTGACAAAAATGATTTCACCAAAGCAAGGGCTTTATCTTTTACCCCAATATCCTCCAGCCTATTCAGCAGGATTTGGTGGTTTACAGTGTCAAATGCTGCTGAGAGGTCCAATAGGACCAGCACTGCACTACCCCCCACATACAATGTCAATCTAATCTGTTCCAAGGCACCTATCAATGCCAATTATGTACTGCGATGTTTCCTAAATCCAAATTGTCTAGGGTCTAGGTGGCTCTGGTCCTCATTGAAGGCTGTCAACTGTGAATTATTAGCATTTTCAATTATTTTCGCCGGAAGGGGCAATTTGGAAATGGGACGGTAGTTCCCAGGATCTAAAGGATCTAGGTTAGCTTTTTTTTTTTTTAGTCCTCATTCGCCATCAGATAGAATCTGGGCTTACTCAATTACTCTCTATGGTACTCCTTCAGCACCGATTAGGGAGCTTTCTATCTTCGATGGATATGCTTTTACACATAGTCTCTCAATACCAGGTTCTGTTTCAACCAGACCACCACACAGAAACCAGAGAGAAACGTTGTTATTTAGTGCAAAGGCGTAATCATTGGACTGATGTTGTCTTACTGACCCAAACTAATTAACCATTTCTCACATAAGCTCCAAAAAGTTTTTATATCTTTATCTATTCCAACCCTATCTAAATTCATTATATACTTTATGGAGATCACCCAATCTAAGAAAATTGGTGGAATTTCTTTAACCCATTTTTTACAAATTTCCCTTCTTGCCAAAAGCATTAAATACAGACAAAGCTGATTTTCCTCCTTTTAAGGCTTTGGTAATTAGGTAACAATCCAAACATAACTAATGTTACAGTTACGCTTACCTGAATATTTACACCAAAAATGCCTTCCAAACCCCTTTTTACCTCTGTCCAGAAATAACTCAGCTTAGGGCAAGTTAGGAACATATGCACATCATCCGCCCTAATTTGTTGACACTTGGGACATTTTGGAATGGGACCTATTGCGAATTTCGAGAGTTTTAAAGGTGTCCAGTAGACCCTGTGAACAGAAAAAAGATAATTCCTTCTTAAGTTTGCGGGTTTAACTGTGCAATATAATATATCATGAGATACTTGCCATAAATTTTCAGGACTGCTTCCCGGCAAGCTCTCTCCCCACAGCTCCGTTGGTAATTTAAACTCTCCATCCTCCAACTCGAGCAATAACCAATACAGCAGTGCCACTTCTTTCTTCTTTATTGGTCTTTGTGCCAGCGTATTCTGTAATTCATTTGTCTTGCCCACCTCCATTCCAAACGTTTGGTACCAGTTCTTAATTTGCCAATATTTGAATTTAGATAGTCTATTCGCCGTAAGTAAATTCATCTCTTCCCAGGTCAAGAGAGTTCCTTCCGGTATCAACTGTCCCCATTGCCGAATCCCAGCTTCAATTAAAGGCAGAGACAGAGAGTCTTTAGTCCATCCCGGTGAACCTGGGGCATTCCAAATTGGTGCAAGGGCACTAAAATTGCTGATTTTTAGAACCTTCCTGATCTTGGCCCAAGTGCCAACCAAGCCTTTTAATATTTTCAACCGTACTTTCTTAAAAAATCTTGGGTCTCCATATTTATATAAAAAAGCGTGACTATCTCCTTCAACATCTAAGAGCATTACCCCAAACATTGCACCAATATCTGAGCCATCTGGTAGCTCTATAAACATTCTCCCGATTTTTAATGAAAAACCCTGGCATATAATATCAAGTCCGGGAGGCACAAACCACCCTTCTTCTTCTCTCTTCTTAACTTCTTCCATGATATTCGACTGGTTTTTGAGGCCCAAATAAAGCTATTTAACTTCGACTGAAGAGCCTTCAAGTTACTTTCATTAAACGGGAGCGGGATATTTTGCAATTTAAAAATTATTTTGGGCAACAGCATCATCTTTATTAAATTCAATCTGCCTATGAGAGTCAGGGGTAAGTATGCCCAACCTGTTAAAGAGTTAAGAATTTCTCCTAAAACCCTTTGGAAATTTATATCTGCGATTTTCTCTATATTTTGGGTTACTGTTATCCCTAAATACCTCATAGTTTTTTTCGTTGGGAAATTAAATGCTTCCAAATTCCATGTCATACATTCAGTTTTTGATGCATTAATTTCATAGCCTGATATTCGCCCAAAAAGTATTGCTTCCTCATACACTAATGGAATAGTGGTGTTTGGATCCGATGTAAAAATCATTAAATCATCTGCGTATAACGCATCCTTTCTCTCCCACTCTCTAAATTTAAAAGGAGCTATATTTGGGTGTGTCCTTATCTTTTCTGCCAACGGTTCTATATATAAATTGAATAACAATGGGGATAGGGGGCATCCCTGTCGTGTGCCTCTCTGAATTATCACTGGAGGAGAAAGATTGCCATTTACTAAAATTCTAGCTATAGGTGTTTTATAGATTAAAGAAATTGTCCTGCAGAAGTTCTTCCCCAAATTATTTGCTTTTAATATATATTGTAGATAAACCCAATTAACTCTATCGAACGCTTTGTTGCGTCGATAGTAATTACAGCTAAGGGAGCTTTTTTAATTAAAGGAAGAATGTATGCTATCTTTCAGACACTGGGAAATTTTACTGACTTAATCATAGGATTAAAAATTTCTGTTAGGTGGTCCGAAATAGTGTCAGCAACTAAATGAATTGTTTTCGGTGGGCATGGATCCTGAGGAGATCCTGACTTTGTTTGCAAGAGAATGGTTTTAGTTTGGTCGTGGAAAAGTTCAGCAAAAGAAGTTAAATGGACCTTGCATCCATTATTAGTAGTTTGGGAGTCACTGTGACAATCATTATTTTTAATTTGGGAGTCATTGTGATCAGTCAGAGATTAGAGGAAAGAAGATTAAAAACCGACTTGACCTTATCTTGGAAAAAGGAAGCCAGTGAATTACAGAAGGTTTGGTCAATTCCCTGAAACCCCATTTCAGGAGGTTTAGGGCCATATGTATCAAGCTAAATTGCGTTCGCAAAAGCTGAAATTCGCTGAATTTCAGCGTTTGCGATCGCAATTTAGCTGTGTGCTATGTAGGTACGTTTAAACCTACTCGTAAAATAAGGAATCGCAAAAATAGCGATTCCTTATTTTACGCATAGCATTTAGAGAATCTCAATTTGTGATTCCCTAAATGCTATGTTAGTAGGCATCGCAAATTGCGATATTGCCGTAAGGAATCGCATATTGCCACCAACTTCAAGTTGGTGGTAATTTGCGATTTCCTTTCAAAAAGTACTTTTTTGCTTTTTTTAAAGTGCCATGCCCTTAGGGCATGTATGTGCGCCACATGGGCACACATGCACATTTCAGGGATGCAACAGGGTGTCTTTTTGGAACCCTTGCACCCTTGAAATTGCTTGCGCAATTTGCGAGTACCTATTGGGTACTCGCAAATTGTGCGCGCAATTCCCATTCATTCCTATGGGCCTCTTGGCCAATAGGAATGAATGGGAAGCCATTCCTTAATTGCGAGTCGCAATTTGCGAGTCGCAATTAAGGAATGCGAGGGAATCGCAAAAAAAATGCGATTTTTTATCCACATATCGTTTTGCGATTCTCAAATAGCGATTCTCTAAAGATCGCTATTTCAGAATCGCAAATGCATTCTTTCATACATATGCCCCTTAGATAGCTGTTTAACAGTTGCAAAGATATCTTTTGTGGAATTTTTGGCTGCTTCTATCTTCTGAGTGAAGTATTTGGATTTTTCTTTAAAGATCAAATTTTTGTATGAGGCGAAAATAAGCTTGTATCTCTTTTTTTATGAATACTCTTAATGACGCCTCCAGTTTCTTTCCTGCCCACGGCAAGCTTGTTTAAGCAGTCTTAGGTTTTCTGTGAACCAAGGTTCAGAGGAGTGTCCCGGATTCTCCTGTGAGGTTTCGCCGGTGCAATTTTTTCGGCAGCATTTTCCAACCAACCCTGATATAGATTAGCCGCTCTATCAGGATCAGTTGTTATGCAAGGCCGTGTTTCTGATAAGATGGCATCTTGCTCTATCTCCTTTATCAGATGCCAATTACGTGAGAGCCTTACTGAACGGGTTTTATTGTGAGATGTATTAAAGTGAGCTAATTTAATATTAAACATAACTGCTTGATGATCAGACCATAGCAAGGGTAAGACTGCTGATGTAGATAAATATGGGCAGTCAGAAAAGATACCATCACGTTGGTGGCCTGCTTGATGCGTCGGTTCATTTACCCGTTGTTCTAGCCTAATCTGTGTGAATGTCTGTATCAGTCTGTCAGTTGGTGTGTAAGTGGCTGCATGGTTTGGTGAGTTGCTACATGAGTGTCTAGATGGGTTAATAATTGCTGGTCTGAGTACCTGTATGGGTGCCTGAGTGTCTGTGTGGGTGGGTGGGGGTGTGTGTGACTCCCTGCATGGATGTGTGAATAGGTGATTCATTGCTAGTATGGGTTCATGAGTGTGTCTGCGAGGGGCTGTATGGGTAAGTGAGAGTGTGTATGGCTGTGTTGGTGAGTGAATGTGTGAGTAACTACACATGTGAAAGGCAGTATATGTGAGTGTTGGAGTATATAAGTGACTTTATGTGAGAGTGAGTGATTTTGAGAGTAGCTGTATGGATGAGTGTGTGCTTGTGTCAGTGATTGTAAAAGAAAGTAAGTATGTGTTAGTATCTGTATGAATAAGTGAGATGGTGTGTGTATATTTGTATAGGTGAGTAAATGGCAGTGTGATTGATTCTTTGGGTGACTGACTAGGTGTGTGAGTAACTCTATGGGTGAGTGGTGGTGTGTGAGTGTATGTATGGGTATATGAGTGCATACATCAGTGGCTGTATTGATGAGTGACTGCATTTATGAGTAACTGTATGGGTGAATGAGTGGATGTGTGTGTAGACCTATGAATCAGTGAGTGGGTGTGTACTAATTGGTATTGCTGTGTCTATGGTTTCGAGAATGGTAGTCTGTATTTTATAGTGGGTGTATGAAAGGTTATATTAGGGTGTGAGGAGGTACATAAGATATTAAATGGATGGTGTCATCAGTGATGTCATTTGAGATGTCATAAGTGATGTCGTCAGTGATGTCACTGACCATGTCATGAGTGATGTATTATGTGACGTCATCAGCAGTGCATTGTGGGGGGGCGAGTTATAGTTAGCTCAGCTAACTGGCTGAATTTCTCTGGTTTTGTACGAGTGAAATGTCATCCTAACTATAACGTCCCTAAAACCTGTGTTTTTTACAGTGAATATCTAAGGTTTTTTTAAATGCTAATTTCTAACTATGCCTACATAGGTAGGACATGTGCAGTAAGCTGAAGAAAGGCTCTGAAAGAAGCAAGAAAAGTGCAGAAAGAGGCAAGAGAGGTGCAGAAAGATGAAGAAAGGTGCAGAAAGAAGCAAGAGAAATGCAGAAAGAGGCAACAGAAGGGCAGAAAGAGGATGAAAGGGGCAGAAAGAAGGAAGAGAAGTGCATAGAGAAGCAATAGATACCTTTCCACAGACTCATAAAAAGTAGCCTAATCACTAATCCTTCTCCCAAGATGTCTTAAACCTCAGCTTTTCTCTTGAAGGTTCACTTTCATCGACTGCTCAGAATATTAGGCCTACCAAATGTAAAACAGCAATCCTAAAAATATCACTGTTGTAAGTCTCACCAAGTTTGTGAAGGTATGAATGCGTGTGTCAGTGCTTTTACCTAGTGACATGTTACATAAAAATAAACATACAAATACTTGAATACCCGTGTTTCAAACAGCATACTCTGTAAATTTGTGTACAAGAAGATGTATGTATTTCTTTCTGCTCATAATACAGGGCACATGGGTATTCAATAGTATATTTGAGGGGCTCTATAACACCTATATACATAAGACATGTCTGCCTGTGCAACCGAATGACAGAGCAGAACTGAGAAGATTTTACCACTTTTTAAGCTACCATCTCCAGATGCATAACACATGTGAGAATACATGTACAAGTAAACATATACCTCAGTCACGAGAGCATGCAGACCTTTAAAATTGACAGCTTGCACTTTCCATTTCAGTACAGAAAGAGGCAAGAGAAGTACAGAAAAAGGCAAGAGAAGTGCAGAAAGAAGCAAAAGAGGTGCAGAAAGATGAAACAGAGGAGCAGAAAGAGGCAAAAGGGGTGCAGAAAAAGGCAAGAGAATGCATAAAGAAGCAACAGAAATGCAGAAAGAGGCAAGTAAAGTGCATAAAGAAGCAACCGAGGTGCAGAAAGAAGCAAGAGAGGTGCAGAAACAGGCAAGATATCTGCAGAAAGAGGGAAGAGGGGTGCAGAAAAAGGCAAGTGGGGTGCAGAAAAAGGCAAGAGGGGTACAGAAAGAAGCAAGTGAGGTGCAGAAAGAGGTAACAGAGGTACAAAAAGAGGCAAGAGGGGTGCAGAAAGAGGCAATATAGATGCAGAAAGAGGCATGGGAGGTGCAGAAAGAGGGAAGAGGGATGCAGAAAGAGGCAAGCGGAAAGAGGGAAGAGGGGTACAGAAAGAGGCAAGAGAAGTGCTGAAGCAACAGAGGTCCAGAAAGAAGCACGAGAAGTGCAGAAAGAAGGAGCAGAAATACAGAAAGAGGCAAGAGAAGTGCAGAAAGAAGCAACAGAGATGCAGAAAGAGGCAACAGAAGTGCAGAAAGAGGCAAGAGAAGTGCACAAAGAGACAAGAGAGATGCACAAAGAGACAAGATAGGTGCACAAAGAGGCAATAGAGGTTCAGAAAGAGGCAAAAGAAGTTCAGAAAGAGGGAAGAGGAGTACAGAAAGAGGCAAGAGGGGTGCAGAAACAAGCAAGAGAGGTGCAGTAAGAAGCAAGAGAAGTACAGAAAGAATCAACAGAGGTGAAGAAAGAGGCAAGAGGGATGCAGAAAGTGGCAAGAGAAGTGCTGAAAGAAGCAACAGAAATACAGAAAGAGGCAGGAGAAGTGCAGAAAGAGGCAGGAGAGGTACAGAAACAGGGAAGAGAGGTGCATAAAGAGGGAACAGAGGTACTGAAAAAGGCAAGAGCGGTGCAGAAAGAAGGAACAGAAATGCAGAAAGAGGTAACAGAAGTGCAGAAAGAGGCAAAAGATGTGCACAAAGAGACAAGAGAGATGAACAAAAAGACAAGAGAGGTGCACAAAGAAGCAAGAGAGGTGTACAAAGAAGCAATTGAAGTGCAGAAAGAGGCAATAGAGGTGCAGAAAGAGGCAGGAGAAGTGCAGAAAGAGGGAAGAGTGGTGTAGAAAGAGGCAAGAGGTGTGCAGAAAGAAGCAAGAGAGGTGCAGAAAGAAGTAAGAGAAGTGCAGAAAGAAGCAACAGAAATGCAGAAAGAGGCAAGAGGAGTGCAGAAAGAAGCAATAGAGGTGCAGAAAGAGGCAAGAGAAGTGCAGAAAGAGGCAAGAGAGGTGCAGAAACAGGCAAGAGAGGTGCCAAAAGAGGGAACAGGGGTGCAGAAAAAGGCAAGAGAGGAGCAGAAAGAGGGAAGAGGGGTGCTGAAAGAGGCAAGAGAAGTGCAGAAAGAAGCAACAGAGGTGCAGAAAGAGGCAGGAGAACTGCAGAAAGAGGCAAGAGAGGTCCAGAAAGAGGCAAGAGAGGTGCAGAAAGAGGAAAGAGGGGTCCAGAAAGAGGCAAGAGAAGTGCAGAAAGAAGCTAAAGAAATGTAGAAAGAGGCAAGCGAAGTGCAGAAAAAAGGAACAGAAATGCAGAAAGAGGCTAGGGAAGTGTAGAAAGAAGCAACAGAAATGAAGAAAGAGGCAAGAGAAGTGTAGAAGAAGCAATAGAGGTGCAGAAAGAGGCAAGAGAAGTGCAGAAAGAGGCAAGAGAGGTACAGAAAGAGGCAAGAGAGGTGCAGAAAGAGGGAACAGGTTTGCAGAAAGTGGCAAGAGAGGTGCAGAAAGAGGGAAGAGGGGTGCAGAAAGAAGCAAGAGGGGTGCAGAAAGAAGTAAGTGAGGTGCAGAAAGAGGCACGAGAGGTGCAGAAACAGGCAAGAGAAGTGTAGAAAGAGGCAAGAGAATTGCTGAAAGAAGCAACAGAGGTGCGGAAATAAGCTACAGAGGTGCAGATAGAAGCAAGAGAAGTGATGAAAGAGACAAGAGAGTTTCAGAAAGAAACAAGAGAGGTGCAGAATGAGGCAAGAGAGTCGCAGAAAGAAGTAAAAGTGGTTTGCGCATCATTAGTACCAATTTAACACCCACATTTAGCAATAAGTAACAGGTGACCATTCCACCTTTGCAAAGGGCCTTCTACCACGCTGTAACACTTGTCGCTGCATTTTTGGTAACGTTTGAGCTAGAAACAAGGTTTTTTTTCTTCAACTCTGCAGATTATGCAGCAGATGATGAATTATGTGGCAAATGCCGAAACTGTATTATTATGCGAAAATTGGTGCAGCCGAACAGTCGCAGTCCAGTGGCCCTGCTCATACCTCTGACTAGGTCCAGGAGTGTTCCTCAGTGGTTCCTTTTTTTTGTCTCATTGAGTATATAGAAATGAGGAAGACTAAATGTGAGGCTACCACTCCACAACACAGACTACCATACCACATAATTACTCTCCATAACACATAATCCCACTCTACATAATTCCTATACACTAAATACCACATACTTTCTATCCACATAATTTCACTGCACAACATACCACATAATTCCACTACACACAACGTACATCCATTCCACTCCAAAAAACATTAGTAAAAAACTTTTACATTTACAATGCCAATAGCTCTAACTCTTGCAAATGCAAGACCTATTACATTGCAAATGCTTCTTTAAGTAGTAGTCGCATTTGCAGAGTGGTGGAGAAAGGGGGCTGGGCCTCCGACCAGCTCTCAGGAATTCCGCTGCATAGGACTTACAGGAGGTACCAGGAGGGCTTCTTGGCCCCCAAAGTCCTTGAGGAATAAAGTGGACTTAATCCCTCAACCAGTAGTTTGCGAGGAGGCGCATTTGCAGAGTGGTGGAGAAAGGGGGGCATGGCCTCCGAAGACCTCTTAGCCATCCCACTGTGTGGGACTTGCTGGAGGTAACAGGAGGGGTAGTTGGCGCCCAAGAACATCATTGGGGGCCAACTACCCCTCCTATTACCTCCAATAAGTCCTACACAGCAGGATTGCTAAGTTCTCATAGCAGGCCACGCCCCCTTTGCCCACCACTCTGCAAATGCGCTCATTGGTGTGATCTTGGATGGGGATTGAAGTCCCCTTCACTTGTGGGGGGTCCTCAGGGGCCAACTAGCCTACCTGTTACCTCCAGTAATCCCCACACAGTGGGATTGCTGAGAGGTGGACACAGGCCACACCCCCTTTCGCCACCACTTTGCAAATGCGCCTCCTGGCACGCTCTTGGTTGGGGGATGAAGTCCCCTTGCCTCCTGAGGGTCCATGGGGGCCAACTAGCCCTCCTGTTACCTCCAGTAAGCCCCACACAACTAGATTGCTGAGAGTGGTCAGAGGCCATGCCCCCTTTTTACACCACTCTGCAAACACGCCTCCTGGTACACTGCTGCTTGGGGGATGAAGTCCACTTTAGTCCTAAAGTCCTCAGGACACAATGGGTCCTCATCGCCCCTCCAGCAGTGCGCAAAGAGGCGCGTTTGCAGAGTGTTGTAAAAAGGGGCATGGCCTCGGACCACCTCTCAGCAATCCCACTGTGTGGGGCTTACTGGAGGTACCTTGTGGGCTAGTTGGCCCTTAAGGACCCTTAGGATCGAAGGGGACTTAATCCCCCAACCCAGAGTGCACCAGGAGGCATGTTTACAGAGTTGTGCAGGGAGGGGGCTTTTTTTGACCCTCAGGGTCCCTGTGGTACCCACTGAGCAGGCCTAGGGGGTCAGGGTGTTTCTACCCTGCCCCCTTTTCTTGTTTTTTTTTGCTTTTTTCTTGTAACTCAGTTCAACCGAGTCACAAGATGGCTGCCAATACTTCCTGGTTTGAAGTGCTGGCAGCCAATAAGAGTCAAGCTCGAGATCGGGAGGGTTTGCAGATCCACCTCGGTCACCAGATACTAATATTTCTAAATATATTAATTTCTCAGGAACTACTGAACATATTTACACCATTTAACAAAAATAGGTCAGTCTGGACTAAGAGCTACCATTATGCCAAATTTGGTGTAATTCCGTTCAGCAGTTTGGGCTGTAGCTGCGACAAAAGTTTCCTATGGAAATTAACATGGAGAAAACGTGTTTTGGGACCCCCCTTTTTTCTCGGCCCCCGCTTGAAGAATCACGCCAAACCTTTCAAGACAGGAGCTGACCGGAGCGCCCCATTAGTTTTGAAAATTTCGTGAAGATTCGTCAAACGGCACCAAAGATATTGACAAATCAAAAAACACTTTTCCTATGGAAACTAGGTCCTAACTATAACTGCCTAGTAGGTTATATATATATGTATATATACATGTGTTGGCTTTTTCTGACTGCTTATAAGAATAAATACAACTAAAGAAACTGAACAAGAAGACTTTGCTGTTTATTGATGCTTTTGTGATTATCTCAGCAATGTGTGGTATTATAAGATTATAAAAAATACTGGTGGGGACCAGTAGCTGGGATACTTTGCGCCGGGCAGAAATCCTGTTACCCATAGTGTTTATATCTCATATATATATATATATCTGTTAGTGAGAGTCTGCTCAGATGCATATGAGCAGCTCCAACAGTGCAATAACTGGATATTGCAGGTAAAAAGGGAAAATGACATCCACAGCAGACACGCTGCGGGAACGGGAGGCCGTGGCCAATACCTTATTTCTTCATTTACCAGACGTTGACGAAGCAACAAAGGACAATAGTAAAAGCGCAGTGGCAAACAATGATATAAAAACTTTACTAAAAAAATCTAGAAAAATTGCTCCGTACTGAACGTACAAAATGGTGGGAGAAAAAATCATTAGAGAAATATAAGGAAGTTGGAAGAGTGCTGCGGGGATTGCGGGTACTTATTGCACCATCATTTGAGAATCCTAACCGTTTAAGGCAAAAAGAATGGGCAACTAACAATTTGGAAGCGTCTATGAACATGGTCTCAATACTAATCAAGTATGCTGAAATAGATAGGACAGAAATCCTGAAAGAAATTGATAAAATCAATCAACTACTAGAAGCACATGACCAAAAAGAGCGTATCAAAAAAAGCAGAGAGGAAATCGATGCATGTTTAAAGAAACACGAGGAAACCATAAAAACGCGGAAAGTGTTTAAGTTTGCCCGCAATAAGCGGGACTATGAAACGGGCAGAGTGTTTATATTTTCAAGGAAATTTGGTAGCGTGAAAAGGCAAGCACTGGTCCCCAAAACATCTGATATCTCTGCAACAAATCAAAGTGGTATTGCTCTATCTGACATCGAAACAAGCTCTGCATCCAGTAGTATGGACTCCTACGATAGCAGTTTAAGTAATGTCCAGGTACAATTACCCACCAACTTTACGCCATCCAAGGAATTGGGTTTTTTAATCGAGGACTGCCGACAAACATTGCGGCCACGAATTCCCTAAAAGAAAACTGGCGAAGGAGAAATGAACGCCGGAAGCAGAGGCGCAAAATCTGGCAGCAACAACAGGGGCAGAAGGGGAAAAGCGAAACAATGGTCCCAGTAATAAGTAACCCGCAAAGCATAGACAACACTGTCATTAATTTATCAGAAGTGAAACTAACAACTGCAGAAATACAACTGCTATCACTAGGACTGTCTTTTTGCCCTGCCAATAGGTTTAAATACGTGCAATCTCGCATAGACGTGTTTAAGTTTATACGCAAATTGAAATTGCTTAACCACTTTAAATTAAACAAAGCTTCAGAAACAGCATCTCTGATTGATTCTTCCAACCAGTCCAAAACGACTCTCCAAGTATCTGATATTACCACACTTAGATCGCTTCATTCACTGGCCCACAACAACGACCAAACTGTCAACACTACTCAGGAAGCTCTGGATGAAATGGGCATTCAGTCTAATTACCCAGCTAGCAGCCCCTTCCGCCCTACATCAATGTTCATTCCCTTGATGCCCAAGGATGCAATAGACCCGTTCAGTGACTGTGTGATTGAAGATCTCAAGCAATTAAACCACAGAGTTATGCATAACCAAAATCGGAGAAAATTCACAGAATTACAGTATTCCAAGCTTATGCGCAAACTGAAAGAAAATGGAACTATAATTATCAATAAAGCGGACAAAGGGGGAAATATTGTGTTGTGGCCCAGAAACCTCTATATGGAAGAAGCAGATCGACATTTGAAAGATACTGAATGCTATAGAAAAGCCACATTTCAGGACCTCAGGCGAATCAAGGAGCACGTGTTTAAAGAACTAGCCCAATGGAAAAGAGAGGGGTTATTAAGTAAAAATGAATACAATTTTCTTAAAAACGACCATCCAATTACACCTGTATTGTATTTAATTCCGAAAGTCCACAAAAATATGAATCCAACACCTGGGAGGACTATTATATCAGCCCAGAAAAGTCTCCTAGAATCAGTGTCCAAATATGTCGATTTCTATTTACATGACTTTGTGGAAAACCTTCCCTCTTTCATCAAGGACACGGGGCATTTCCTGTCTAAATTACAGAATGTTACCTGGGATAAGGGTTACTTATTTATTGTTATGGATATCTGTTCTCTATACACAAGTATACATCATGGGGATGGTTTAGAAGCAGTAAAATATTTTTTAGCAAAACGTAACATAAGTTTTTTTCAACACAATGCTATGCTCCTGAGAATGATTGAAATATGTTTGTTGAATAATTATTTTTTATTTAACAAGGAGGTCCACCAACAGATGTGCGGGGTGGCCATGGGGGCATGCTTCTCTCCCAACTATGCGTGTTTGCACGTAGGCTGGTGGGAGGAGCATGTCCTCAGGCACACGCACAAGGAATTGTTTGAGACGCATGTATTACAATGGTGGCGCTTTATTGATGACATTTGTGTGATCTGGAAAGGGTCAATGGAATCTGCTAAAGGGTTTGCTGATATCATCAACAATAATGATCTAAATCTGGAGTTCACTGCTCATATAAGCAACCAAAGTGTTCAGTTCCTTGATGTAGAGGTATATGTTGACAATAACACAGTACATACCAAATTACATCGGAAGAGCACAGCAGGTAATTCCATATAGCATGCAAGTAGCTCCCACCCTAAACATCTTATCAAAAGCATTCCGTATAGAGAATTTTTGAGAATTAGAAGAATCTGTAGTTCAGATACAGATCTTACCCAGTGTCAGGCAGAAGCATTACAAAGATTTAAGGCACAAGGCTATAAAATCAAAGACCTAAAAACAGCACTTTTAAAGGCTACCAACCATAACAGAGAGGAATGTTTACAGCAGGTTCAGTCAGATACCACTCCTAACATCAATGAGACCATTACTAAACCCTTTGCCGACAGTGACACGATAAGACTAATAACCACCTACAGTCGGCAGGAGAAACAAATAAGAAGTATAATCTATAAAAATTGGTCAATAGTAAGAACTGATTTGACCTTATCCCAAATTCTACCAGATTTGCCCTCTATTACTTATAGACGGGCTCCCTCCATGAGGGATGTATTGGTGAAAACCAGCCATGAGGTAACTGCCCCAATCAACTGGCTAACGAGTAGAAATGGGTTTTACAAATGTAGCTCATGCCGAGCATGTAAATTCGGGGTCAATAGACAGGAGTATACAAGTGCATTCGAACTGAATCCCACTAAAATCCAGGGGAGGTACACTTGTAGAACTGAATGTGCGGTATACGTACTTGAATGCACATGTCACTTACAATATGTAGGAAGCACAAAGCTGCAAGTATTCAACCGCATACTGCAACACCTACGTGCAATAGTCAACTCAGACCCCAGTTACCCTGTCGCTCGGTATTTCGAATTGGTGCATAACAATAACCTAAAAGATTTGAGCTATTTTGTAATAGATGCAGTACCGAGATAACTGAGGGGTGGAAATAGGGAAAAGAAACTCCGGCAATTAGAGTCCAATTACATCCTGTTACTTGACACTAAGATGCTCAATGGTCTTAATAAAGCGGAGGACTTACACAACTTTTTATAAACTTTTTATAAACTTTTTATAGACTGATGTGGTGTTCTAATCTGTGCAATAATTGTGGTGATTTTGTTATGTTTTAGTTTTTTAACCTGTAATTTTAAACCTGGTTTTAGCCCTGTTTTTACCTTGTTTTACCAGATTTGTTCCGGTTTTACATGGTTTTGACGTTTTTTTACTGGTTTTTAGATCAGGTTTTAAACTATTTATAATACCAATTATCTCAGTACTGTAATCATACCTGTCCTGATTAAACGTTTAATAGATTTTTCCTGTTGCCATTTTTGCACTAGCAGTTTATTCAACTATTGCACTTGCATTCTATGTTTCCTTCAATGTACAATGAACAAAATATTGCACTTGCACTTTATTAATGCATCTATTATTAAATAGTATGTGGGAATGTGCACTGTTATGTTGATGTCATAAATGCATAGAGTTTATGGTAAATGAAGTAGCAGCCTTTGTATGAACTTGAATTAATACAACAAGGCATGGCCTAAGTTTTCCTATATATTGTAATTAAGTTGACAGTTATGAAGGATACAATAACTGAATACTTAAGACGATTACATTTTTTAGCAGCACAAACACTTTTTATTTATGCACTTGATTTTTGCTCCCTCTCTCACGAAGCGCACCTAGTGTAAAAACAAATACAATTGTATTTAGGTTTTTATTATATTCAGACCAATGTTAAAGTGCTACCACATCAAGACAATTTGTTTTAATTATACACTAATCGGGTTTGTGTATATAGAATATATGCAGGTAGCAAATACTGACTCTACATACATATTTTTTCATGCACTTGTGTAGTATTTTGTCTAGCTCTACGAGAGTAAGGGGAGTGTTCATTCATTAATTAATTATCTCGTCACACTATATATTGTAGCCAATGGTTCTAGCGCGTCAAGTGATCAAGACTGGGGCAACCCAGTCGAAACGCGTCATGCTGTAAATCCTTCTGCAATAAAGCACTTTATCTTCCAAGCACGCAGTGGTCCGTACCTGATTTCCTGATTTCTGTCGTGGGATTGGTGAAGTTTCGGGATTGTGGTTCCTCATATATATATATATATAGGAGCCCCCGACCCCACAGGGCGGCCTCAAGGCAATGGGCACGGAGCAGCCCATCAAAACATAACTGTGTACAAAAGATTATTGAGGCCCAATACTGGAGACACAGCTTTTATTCAGCACCCAGCAGCACAGCATGCTTCCATTTACCTGCGCGTTTCGGTGCAAATTGGTCTTGATCACGGGTGGAAACCAACAGTCAAATTTCAAAGTGCGCTTGTACGTGCTTTAACAACGTATAGTCACGTGACTTGATGTCAAAATACAACTCCCATAGTGCAGTATAAAATCCTTTCAAGTACACATTTCTGGGTGTCCTCATTTTATTCAGTTATTATTAGGTACCTGCACTGATGTTGGTGTGGAATCTGTCAATGGTACCTGTCAGGCTGAAATGCGTAGGGAAATGGAAGCATGCTGTGCTGCTGGGTGCTGAATAAAAGCCTTGTCTCCAATATATATATATGTATCACACCTAACAATTTACCTTTGCTCTTTTAGTGCATAAATATATATATTCCGTGTCATGTGATCAAGGCTTTACAGCTGAAACGCGTCAGACCGATACAGAACCGCAAATAAAGAAAAGTTTCCAGCACGAAATTGTGGTCCGTCTCCATCTTTGTGGATATCGAGAGTGACGGAGTGAAGATATATATATATATATATATATATATATATATATTCACTGAAAAACCATAGGTTTCAGACACGTTATAGTTACAAATTAGCATTTAAAAACCTTTGAAATTCACTGAAAAAACCATAGGTTTTAGGGACAGTTATAGTTACTTGGACATTGCACTCGTACAAAACCCGTGAAATTCCCCGTTATAGTTAGTTCAGCTAACTATAACTCGCGCTCCGCAATGCACTGCTGATGACGTCACATATTACATCACTCTTGACATGGTCAGTGACATCACTGATGACATCACTGATGACATCTCAAATGACATCACTGATGACATCATCCACGTGATAATCTGATGCACCTCCTCACACCCTAATATAACCTTTGATACACCCACTCTAAATTACAGACTGCCATTCGCAAAACCATAGACACTCCAACACCAATAACTACATACCCACTCACTGATTCTTAGGTCTACACACACACATCCACTCACTCACCCGTACAGTCACTCATACTTACGGTCACTCAGTACAGGACTATCATATGCACTCTTACTCCTATATAGACACTCAAACAACGCCACTCATCCATAGAGATACTCACACACCTAGTCAGTCATGCAAATAATTAAACACACTGCCATTTACTCACCTATACAGTTATACACACACCAGCTCACTTACTCATACAAATAGTAGCACATTGTTACGCTCTTATACAATCACTGATACAAGCACACACTCATCCATACAGCCACTATCACAATCACTCACTCTTGCTTATAGCTATTTATATACTCCAACACACATATATACTGCCTTTCACATATGTAGTTACTCACACATGTACCACTGGGACATACATTCACTCACTAACACACTCTTACACACACTTACCCACCCATACAGTCTATCACAGATGCACTCTTGAAACCATCCACCCAGTGAATCACCCACTCACACATCTATGCACAGAGTTGCACACACCCCTCCCACACAAACACTCAGGCACCCATACAGATACTCAGACAAGCATTCAATAACTCATATAGACACTCATGTAGCTATTCACAAACACATGCAGCCACTTACACAGCAACAGACAGACGGATACAGACATTCACCCAGTTTAGTCACTAACCCATGCATTCAGTAAGATACGTTAAATCACTCACTTATAGAGTCAGTCACGCACCTACTAAATCATCCATACAGACACTTACACACCCACTCATTCTTCAATACGTCTTTTCCTATATATATTAAAAATATTTAAACTTTACAGAAACACACAGTCAGTGGATGATGTCATCAGTGATGTCATTTGAGATGTCATCAGTGATGTCATCAGTGATGTCACTGACCATGTCATGAGTGATGTAATATGTGACGTCATCAGCAGTGCATTGCGGGCGCGAGTTATAGTTAGCTGAACTAACTATAACGGGGAATTTCACGGGTTTTGTACGAGTGCAATGTCCAAGTAACTATAACTGTCCCTAAAACCTATGGTTTTTTCAGTGAATAATATATATATATATATATATATATATACATAGATGAATGAACAGATCGATAGATAGTTATTTATTTCAATGAAATCATTTCTTGATAAAGCTGATTGTTTTTGACTAGGAATTTCTGTATTGTAATCATTTATGAAAAAGATTACTTGTCCTAGCCAAAAGCAGCAAAGCTGCCTATTACAATACTGTGAATTGATTGAGGGCATGCCCTAACCTCAAGGAGGTGAGCACTGTTAAAATGATGCCAATATGTCCTCGTTAGTATAGTGGTCAGTATCCCCGCCTGTCACGCGGGAGACCGGGGTTCAATTCCCCGACGGGGAGACGATTCCCTTTATTCACACAATTAAATAAAATAATATATTTTCTAACATTGTAAACTATATTTGTCATTATCCTTGCCTATTATGATTGAGATAAACGTTGAATTTACTGATGGCCAAAATGCTTACAGATGAGTTAACTGAAACTCAGAATATGCTCTGAATATTTCAATCTGCACAGACCATACCATCAAAAACAATTTACCTCTACAATCTCTTGGAAAATGGAATGAAGCAGTGGTGAATCTTGGGCTGCTGCTCAACTCTATGGGCTAGATTTAGAAGTTGAGTGACTGCTTTTGGTTAGTAGTGACCCCTGGTGGTTAATAGTTATAAGCTGCAAATGGTAAAGTGAGCTGATTATATATATATATACATATATATATATACATAGATAGACATAGATAGATAGATAGACAGATCGATAGATAGTTATTTATTTCAATGAAATCATTTCTTGATAAAGCTGATTGTTTTTGACTAGGAATTTCTGTATTGTAATCATTTATGAAAAAGATTACTTGTCCTAGCCAAAAGCAGCAAAGCTGCCTATTACAATACTGTGAATTGATTGAGGGCATGCCCTAACCTCAAGGAGGTGAGCACTGTTAAAATGATGCCAATATGTCCTCGTTAGTATAGTGGTCAGTATCCCCGCCTGTCACGCGGGAGACCGGGGTTCAATTCCCCGACGGAGAGACGATTCCCTTTATTCACACAATTAAATAAAATGATATATTTTCTAACATTGTAAACTATATTTGTCATTATCCTTGCCTATTATGATTGAGATAAACGTTGAATTTACTGATGGCCAAAATGCTTACAGATGAGTTAACTGAAACTCAGAATATGCTCTGAATATTTCAATCTGCACAGACCATACCATCAAAAACAATTTACCTCTACAATCTCTTGGAAAATGGAATGAAGCAGTGGTGAATCTTAGGCTGCTGCTCAACTCTATGGGCTAGATTTAGAAGTGGAGTGACTGCTTTTGGTTAGTAGTGACCCCTGGTGGTTAATAGTTATAAGCTGCAAATGGTAAAGTGAGCTGATTATATATATATATATATATATATATATATATATATATATATACATAGATAGACATAGATAGATAGATAGACAGATCGATAGATAGTTATTTATTTCAATGAAATCATTTCTTGATAAAGCTGATTGTTTTTGACTAGGAATTTCTGTATTGTAATCATTTATGAAAAAAGATTACTTGTCCTAGCCAAAAGCAGCAAAGCTGCCTATTACAATACTGTGAATTGATTGAGGGCATGCCCTAACCTCAAGGAGGTGAGCACTGTTAAAATGATGCCAATATGTCCTCGTTAGTATAGTGGTCAGTATCCCCGCCTGTCACGCGGGAGACCGGGGTTCAATTCCCCGACGGGGAGACGATTCCCTTTATTCACACAATTAAATAAAATGATATATTTTCTAACATTGTAAACTATATTTGTCATTATCCTTGCCTATTATGATTGAGATAAACGTTGAATTTACTGATGGCCAAAATGCTTACAGATGAGTTAACTGAAACTCAGAATATGCTCTGAATATTTCAATCTGCACAGACCATACCATCAAAAACAATTTACCTCTTCAATCTCTTGGAAAATGGAATGAAGCAGTGGTGAATCTTAGGCTGCTGCTCAACTCTATGGGCTAGATTTAGAAGTGGAGTGACTGCTTTTGGTTAGTAGTGACCCCTGGTGGTTAATAGTTATAAGCTGCAAATGGTAAAGTGAGCTGATTATATATATATATATATATATATATATATATATATATATACATAGATAGACATAGATAGATAGATAGATAGACAGATCGATAGATAGTTATTTATTTCAATGAAATCATTTCTTGATAAAGCTGATTGTTTTTGACTAGGAATTTCTGTATTGTAATCATTTATGAAAAAAGATTACTTGTCCTAGCCAAAAGCAGCAAAGCTGCCTATTACAATACTGTGAATTGATTGAGGGCATGCCCTAACCTCAAGGAGGTGAGCACTGTTAAAATGATGCCAATATGTCCTCGTTAGTATAGTGGTCAGTATCCCCGCCTGTCACGCGGGAGACCGGGGTTCAATTCCCCGACGGGGAGACGATTCCCTTTATTCACACAATTAAATAAAATGATATATTTTCTAACATTGTAAACTATATTTGTCATTATCCTTGCCTATTATGATTGAGATAAACGTTGAATTTACTGATGGCCAAAATGCTTACAGATGAGTTAACTGAAACTCAGAATATGCTCTGAATATTTCAATCTGCACAGACCATACCATCAAAAACAATTTACCTCTACAATCTCTTGGAAAATGGAATGAAGCAGTGGTGAATCTTAGGCTGCTGCTCAACTCTATGGGCTAGATTTAGAAGTGGAGTGACTGCTTTTGGTTAGTAGTGACCCCTGGTGGTTAATAGTTATAAGCTGCAAATGGTAAAGTGAGCTGATTATATATATATATATATATATATATATATATACATAGATAGACATAGATAGATAGATAGACAGATCGATAGATAGTTATTTATTTCAATGAAATCATTTCTTGATAAAGCTGATTGTTTTTGACTAGGAATTTCTGTATTGTAATCATTTATGAAAAAAGATTACTTGTCCTAGCCAAAAGCAGCAAAGCTGCCTATTACAATACTGTGAATTGATTGAGGGCATGCCCTAACCTCAAGGAGGTGAGCACTGTTAAAATGATGCCAATATGTCCTCGTTAGTATAGTGGTCAGTATCCCCGCCTGTCACGCGGGAGACCGGGGTTCAATTCCCCGACGGGGAGACGATTCCCTTTATTCACACAATTAAATAAAATGATATATTTTCTAACATTGTAAACTATATTTGTCATTATCCTTGCCTATTATGATTGAGATAAACGTTGAATTTACTGATGGCCAAAATGCTTACAGATGAGTTAACTGAAACTCAGAATATGCTCTGAATATTTCAATCTGCACAGACCATACCATCAAAAACAATTTACCTCTACAATCTCTTGGAAAATGGAATGAAGCAGTGGTGAATCTTAGGCTGCTGCTCAACTCTATGGGCTAGATTTAGAAGTGGAGTGACTGCTTTTGGTTAGTAGTGACCCCTGGTGGTTAATAGTTATAAGCTGCAAATGGTAAAGTGAGCTGATTATATATATATATATATATATATATATATATATACATATGATATATATAGATACATAGATAGATAGATAGACAGATCGATAGATAGTTATTTATTTCAATGAAATCATTTCTTGATAAAGCTGATTGTTTTTGACTAGGAATTTCTGTATTGTAATCATTTATGAAAAAAGATTACTTGTCCTAGCCAAAAGCAGCAAAGCTGCCTATTACAATACTGTGAATTGATTGAGGGCATGCCCTAACCTCAAGGAGGTGAGCACTGTTAAAATGATGCCAATATGTCCTCGTTAGTATAGTGGTCAGTATCCCCGCCTGTCACGGGGAGACCGGGGTTCAATTCCCGACGGGGAGACGATTCCCTTTATTCACACAATTAAATAAAATGATATATTTTCTAACATTGTAAACTATATTTGTCATTATCCTTGCCTATTATGATTGAGATAAACGTTGAATTTACTGATGGCCAAAATGCTTACAGATGAGTTAACTGAAACTCAGAATATGCTCTGAATATTTCAATCTGCACAGACCATACCATCAAAAACAATTTACCTCTACAATCTCTTGGAAAATGGAATGAAGCAGTGGTGAATCTTAGGCTGCTGCTCAACTCTATGGGCTAGATTTAGAAGTGGAGTGACTGCTTTTGGTTAGTAGTGACCCCTGGTGGTTAATAGTTATAAGCTGCAAATGGTAAAGTGAGCTGATTATATATATATATATATATATATATATATATATACATATGATATGACATAGATAGATAGATAGACAGATCGATAGATAGTTATTTATTTCAATGAAATCATTTCTTGATAAAGCTGATTGTTTTTGACTAGGAATTTCTGTATTGTAATCATTTATGAAAAAAGATTACTTGTCCTAGCCAAAAGCAGCAAAGCTGCCTATTACAATACTGTGAATTGATTGAGGGCATGCCCTAACCTCAAGGAGGTGAGCACTGTTAAAATGATGCCAATATGTCCTCGTTAGTATAGTGGTCAGTATCCCCGCCTGTCACGCGGGAGACCGGGGTTCAATTCCCCGACGGGGAGACGATTCCCTTTATTCACACAATTAAATAAAATGATATATTTTCTAACATTGTAAACTATATTTGTCATTATCCTTGCCTATTATGATTGAGATAAACGTTGAATTTACTGATGGCCAAAATGCTTACAGATGAGTTAACTGAAACTCAGAATATGCTCTGAATATTTCAATCTGCACAGACCATACCATCAAAAACAATTTACCTCTACAATCTCTTGGAAAATGGAATGAAGCAGTGGTGAATCTTAGGCTGCTGCTCAACTCTATGGGCTAGATTTAGAAGTGGAGTGACTGCTTTTGGTTAGTAGTGACCCCTGGTGGTTAATAGTTATAAGCTGCAAATGGTAAAGTGAGCTGATTATATATATATATATATATATATATACATATATATAGATAGACATAGATAGATAGATAGACAGATCGATAGATAGTTATTTATTTCAATGAAATCATTTCTTGATAAAGCTGATTGTTTTTGACTAGGAATTTCTGTATTGTAATCATTTATGAAAAAAGATTACTTGTCCTAGCCAAAAGCAGCAAAGCTGCCTATTACAATACTGTGAATTGATTGAGGGCATGCCCTAACCTCAAGGAGGTGAGCACTGTTAAAATGATGCCAATATGTCCTCGTTAGTATAGTGGTCAGTATCCCCGCCTGTCACGCGGGAGACCGGGGTTCAATTCCCCGACGGGGAGACGATTCCCTTTATTCACACAATTAAATAAAATAATATATTTTCTAACATTGTAAACTATATTTGTCATTATCCTTGCCTATTATGATTGAGATAAACGTTGAATTTACTGATGGCCAAAATGCTTACAGATGAGTTAACTGAAACTCAGAATATGCTCTGAATATTTCAATCTGCACAGACCATACCATCAAAAACAATTTACCTCTACAATCTCTTGGAAAATGGAATGAAGCAGTGGTGAATCTTAGGCTGCTGCTCAACTCTATGGGCTAGATTTAGAAGTGGAGTGACTGCTTTTGGTTAGTAGTGACCCCTGGTGGTTAATAGTTATAAGCTGCAAATGGTAAAGTGAGCTGATTATATATATATATATATATATATACATAGATAGACATAGATAGATAGATAGACAGATCGATAGATAGTTATTTATTTCAATGAAATCATTTCTTGATAAAGCTGATTGTTTTTGACTAGGAATTTCTGTATTGTAATCATTTATGAAAAAAGATTACTTGTCCTAGCCAAAAGCAGCAAAGCTGCCTATTACAATACTGTGAATTGATTGAGGGCATGCCCTAACCTCAAGGAGGTGAGCACTGTTAAAATGATGCCAATATGTCCTCGTTAGTATAGTGGTCAGTATCCCCGCCTGTCACGCGGGAGACCGGGGTTCAATTCCCCGACGGGGAGACGATTCCCTTTATTCACACAATTAAATAAAATGATATATTTTCTAACATTGTAAACTATATTTGTCATTATCCTTGCCTATTATGATTGAGATAAACGTTGAATTTACTGATGGCCAAAATGCTTACAGATGAGTTAACTGAAACTCAGAATATGCTCTGAATATTTCAATCTGCACAGACCATACCATCAAAAACAATTTACCTCTACAATCTCTTGGAAAATGGAATGAAGCAGTGGTGAATCTTAGGCTGCTGCTCAACTCTATGGGCTAGATTTAGAAGTGGAGTGACTGCTTTTGGTTAGTAGTGACCCCTGGTGGTTAATAGTTATAAGCTGCAAATGGTAAAGTGAGCTGATTATATATATATATATATATATATATATATAATATACATAGATAGACATAGATAGATAGATAGACAGATCGATAGATAGTTATTTATTTCAATGAAATCATTTCTTGATAAAGCTGATTGTTTTTGACTAGGAATTTCTGTATTGTAATCATTTATGAAAAAAGATTACTTGTCCTAGCCAAAAGCAGCAAAGCTGCCTATTACAATACTGTGAATTGATTGAGGGCATGCCCTAACCTCAAGGAGGTGAGCACTGTTAAAATGATGCCAATATGTCCTCGTTAGTATAGTGGTCAGTATCCCCGCCTGTCACGCGGGAGACCGGGGTTCAATTCCCCGACGGGGAGACGATTCCCTTTATTCACACAATTAAATAAAATGATATATTTTCTAACATTGTAAACTATATTTGTCATTATCCTTGCCTATTATGATTGAGATAAACGTTGAATTTACTGATGGCCAAAATGCTTACAGATGAGTTAACTGAAACTCAGAATATGCTCTGAATATTTCAATCTGCACAGACCATACCATCAAAAACAATTTACCTCTACAATCTCTTGGAAAATGGAATGAAGCAGTGGTGAATCTTAGGCTGCTGCTCAACTCTATGGGCTAGATTTAGAAGTGGAGTGACTGCTTTTGGTTAGTAGTGACCCCTGGTGGTTAATAGTTATAAGCTGCAAATGGTAAAGTGAGCTGATTATATATATATATATATACATATATATATACATAGATAGACATAGATAGATAGATAGACAGATCGATAGATAGTTATTTATTTCAATGAAATCATTTCTTGATAAAGCTGATTGTTTTTGACTAGGAATTTCTGTATTGTAATCATTTATGAAAAAAGATTACTTGTCCTAGCCAAAAGCAGCAAAGCTGCCTATTACAATACTGTGAATTGATTGAGGGCATGCCCTAACCTCAAGGAGGTGAGCACTGTTAAAATGATGCCAATATGTCCTCGTTAGTATAGTGGTCAGTATCCCCGCCTGTCACGCGGGAGACCGGGGTTCAATTCCCCGACGGGGAGACGATTCCCTTTATTCACACAATTAAATAAAATGATATATTTTCTAACATTGTAAACTATATTTGTCATTATCCTTGCCTATTATGATTGAGATAAACGTTGAATTTACTGATGGCCAAAATGCTTACAGATGAGTTAACTGAAACTCAGAATATGCTCTGAATATTTCAATCTGCACAGACCATACCATCAAAAACAATTTACCTCTACAATCTCTTGGAAAATGGAATGAAGCAGTGGTGAATCTTAGGCTGCTGCTCAACTCTATGGGCTAGATTTAGAAGTGGAGTGACTGCTTTTGGTTAGTAGTGACCCCTGGTGGTTAATAGTTATAAGCTGCAAATGGTAAAGTGAGCTGATTATATATATATATATATATATATATATATATATATATATATGATATGATACATAGATAGATAGATAGATAGACAGATCGATAGATAGTTATTTATTTCAATGAAATCATTTCTTGATAAAGCTGATTGTTTTTGACTAGGAATTTCTGTATTGTAATCATTTATGAAAAAAGATTACTTGTCCTAGCCAAAAGCAGCAAAGCTGCCTATTACAATACTGTGAATTGATTGAGGGCATGCCTTAACCTCAAGGAGGTGAGCACTGTTAAAATGATGCCAATATGTCCTCGTTAGTATAGTGGTCAGTATCCCCGCCTGTCACGCGGGAGACCGAGGTTCAATTCCCCGACGGGGAGACGATTCCCTTTATTCACACAATTAAATAAAATGATATATTTTCTAACATTGTAAACTATATTTGTCATTATCCTTGCCTATTATGATTGAGATAAACGTTGAATTTACTGATGGCCAAAATGCTTACAGATGAGTTAACTGAAACTCAGAATATGCTCTGAATATTTCAATCTGCACAGACCATACCATCAAAAACAATTTACCTCTACAATCTCTTGGAAAATGGAATGAAGCAGTGGTGAATCTTAGGCTGCTGCTCAACTCTATGGGCTAGATTTAGAAGTGGAGTGACTGCTTTTGGTTAGTAGTGACCCCTGGTGGTTAATAGTTATAAGCTGCAAATGGTAAAGTGAGCTGATTATATATATATATATATATATATATATATATATATATATATATATATATACATAGATAGACATAGATAGATAGATAGACAGATCGATAGATAGTTATTTATTTCAATGAAATCATTTCTTGATAAAGCTGATTGTTTTTGACTAGGAATTTCTGTATTGTAATCATTTATGAAAAAGATTACTTGTCCTAGCCAAAAGCAGCAAAGCTGCCTATTACAATACTGTGAATTGATTGAGGGCATGCCCTAACCTCAAGGAGGTGAGCACTGTTAAAATGATGCCAATATGTCCTCGTTAGTATAGTGGTCAGTATCCCCGCCTGTCACGCGGGAGACCGAGGTTCAATTCCCCGACGGGGAGACGATTCCCTTTATTCACACAATTAAATAAAATGATATATTTTCTAACATTGTAAACTATATTTGTCATTATCCTTGCCTATTATGATTGAGATAAACGTTGAATTTACTGATGGCCAAAATGCTTACAGATGAGTTAACTGAAACTCAGAATATGCTCTGAATATTTCAATCTGCACAGACCATACCATCAAAAACAATTTACCTCTACAATCTCTTGGAAAATGGAATGAAGCAGTGGTGAATCTTAGGCTGCTGCTCAACTCTATGGGCTAGATTTAGAAGTGGAGTGACTGCTTTTGGTTAGTAGTGACCCCTGGTGGTTAATAGTTATAAGCTGCAAATGGTAAAGTGAGCTGATTATATATATATATATATATATATATATACATAGATAGACATAGATAGATAGATAGACAGATCGATAGATAGTTATTTATTTCAATGAAATCATTTCTTGATAAAGCTGATTGTTTTTGACTAGGAATTTCTGTATTGTAATCATTTATGAAAAAAGATTACTTGTCCTAGCCAAAAGCAGCAAAGCTGCCTATTACAATACTGTGAATTGATTGAGGGCATGCCCTAACCTCAAGGAGGTGAGCACTGTTAAAATGATGCCAATATGTCCTCGTTAGTATAGTGGTCAGTATCCCCGCCTGTCACGCAGGAGACCGGGGTTCAATTCCCCGACGGGGAGACGATTCCCTTTATTCACACAATTAAATAAAATGATATATTTTCTAACATTGTAAACTATATTTGTCATTATCCTTGCCTATTATGATTGAGATAAACGTTGAATTTACTGATGGCCAAAATGCTTACAGATGAGTTAACTGAAACTCAGAATATGCTCTGAATATTTCAATCTGCACAGACCATACCATCAAAAACAATTTACCTCTACAATCTCTTGGAAAATGGAATGAAGCAGTGGTGAATCTTAGGCTGCTGCTCAACTCTATGGGCTAGATTTAGAAGTGGAGTGACTGCTTTGGTTAGTAGTGACCCCTGGTGGTTAATAGTTATAAGCTGCAAATGGTAAAGTGAGCTGATTATATATATATATATATAATATATATATATATATATATATATATATATATATACATAGATAGACTATAGATAGATAGATAGACAGATCGATAGATAGTTATTTATTTCAATGAAATCATTTCTTGATAAAGCTGATTGTTTTTGACTAGGAATTTCTGTATTGTAATCATTTATGAAAAAAGATTACTTGTCCTAGCCAAAAGCAGCAAAGCTGCCTATTACAATACTGTGAATTGATTGAGGGCATGCCCTAACCTCAAGGAGGTGAGCACTGTTAAAATGATGCCAATATGTCCTCGTTAGTATAGTGGTCAGTATCCCCGCCTGTCACGCGGGGAGACCGGGTTCAATTCCCCGACGGGGAGACGATTCCCTTTATTCACACAATTAAATAAAATGATATATTTTCTAACATTGTAAACTATATTTGTCATTATCCTTGCCTATTATGATTGAGATAAACATTGAATTTACTGATGGCCAAAATGCTTACAGATGAGTTAACTGAAACTCAGAATATGCTCTGAATATTTCAATCTGCACAGACCATACCATCAAAAACAATTTACCTCTACAATCTCTTGGAAAATGGAATGAAGCAGTGGTGAATCTTAGGCTGCTGCTCAACTCTATGGGCTAGATTTAGAAGTGGAGTGACTGCTTTTGGTTAGTAGTGACCCCTGGTGGTTAATAGTTATAAGCTGCAAATGGTAAAGTGAGCTGATATGTATATATATATATATATATATATACATAGATAGACATAGATAGATAGATAGACAGATCGATAGATAGTTATTTATTTCAATGAAATCATTTCTTGATAAAGCTGATTGTTTTTGACTAGGAATTTCTGTATTGTAATCATTTATGAAAAAAGATTACTTGTCCTAGCCAAAAGCAGCAAAGCTGCCTATTACAATACTGTGAATTGATTGAGGGCATGCCCTAACCTCAAGGAGGTGAGCACTGTTAAAATGATGCCAATATGTCCTCGTTAGTATAGTGGTCAGTATCCCCTGCCTGTCACGCAGGAGACCGGAGTTCAATTCCCCGACGGGGAGACGATTCCCTTTATTCACACAATTAAATAAAATGATATATTTTCTAACATTGTAAACTATATTTGTCATTATCCTTGCCTATTATGATTGAGATAAACGTTGAATTTACTGATGGCCAAAATGCTTACAGATGAGTTAACTGAAACTCAGAATATGCTCTGAATATTTCAATCTGCACAGACCATACCATCAAAAACAATTTACCTCTACAATCTCTTGGAAAATGGAATGAAGCAGTGGTGAATCTTAGGCTGCTGCTCAACTCTATGGGCTAGATTTAGAAGTGGAGTGACTGCTTTTGGTTAGTAGTGACCCCTGGTGGTTAATAGTTATAAGCTGCAAATGGTAAGTGAGCTGATTATATATATATATATATATATATATATATATATATATATATATATACATAGTATATGTACATAGATAGATAGACTAGATCGTGATAGATAGTTATTTATTTCAATGAAATCATTTCTTGATAAAGCTGATTGTTTTTGACTAGGAATTTCTGTATTGTAATCATTTATGAAAAAAGATTACTTGTCCTAGCCAAAAGCAGCAAAGCTGCCTATTACAATACTGTGAATTGATTGAGGGCATGCCCTAACCTCAAGGAGGTGAGCACTGTTAAAATGATGCCAATATGTCCTCGTTAGTATAGTGGTCAGTATCCCCGCCTGTCACGCGGGAGACCGGGGTTCAATTCCCCGACGGGGAGACGATTCCCTTTATTCACACAATTAAATAAAATGATATATTTTCTAACATTGTAAACTATATTTGTCATTATCCTTGCCTATTATGATTGAGATAAACGTTGAATTTACTGATGGCCAAAATGCTTACAGATGAGTTAACTGAAACTCAGAATATGCTCTGAATATTTCAATCTGCACAGACCATACCATCAAAAACAATTTACCTCTACAATCTCTTGGAAAATGGAATGAAGCAGTGGTGAATCTTAGGCTGCTGCTCAACTCTATGGGCTAGATTTAGAAGTGGAGTGACTGCTTTTGGTTAGTAGTGACCCCTGGTGGTTAATAGTTATAAGCTGCAAATGGTAAAGTGAGCTGATTATATATATATATATATATATATATATATATATATATATATATATACATAGATAGACATAGATAGATAGACAGATCGATAGATAGTTATTTATTTCAATGAAATCATTTCTTGATAAAGCTGATTGTTTTTGACTAGGAATTTCTGTATTGTAATCATTTATGAAAAAAGATTACTTGTCCTAGCCAAAAGCAGCAAAGCTGCCTATTACAATACTGTGAATTGATTGAGGGCATGCCCTAACCTCAAGGAGGTGAGCACTGTTAAAAAATGATGCCAATATGTCCTCGTTAGTATAGTGGTCAGTATCCCCGCCTGTCACGCGGGAGACCGGGGTTCAATTCCCCGACGGGGAGACGATTCCCTTTATTCACACAATTAAATAAAATGATATATTTTCTAACATTGTAAACTATATTTGTCATTATCCTTGCCTATTATGATTGAGATAAACGTTGAATTTACTGATGGCCAAAATGCTTACAGATGAGTTAACTGAAACTCAGAATATGCTCTGAATATTTCAATCTGCACAGACCATACCATCAAAAACAATTTACCTCTACAATCTCTTGGAAAATGGAATGAAGCAGTGGTGAATCTTAGGCTGCTGCTCAACTCTATGGGCTAGATTTAGAAGTGGAGTGACTGCTTTTGGTTAGTAGTGACCCCTGGTGGTTAATAGTTATAAGCTGCAAATGGTAAAGTGAGCTGATTATATATATATATATATATATATATATATATATATATATATAGACATAGATAGATAGATAGACAGATCGATAGATAGTTATTTATTTCAATGAAATCATTTCTTGATAAAGCTGATTGTTTTTGACTAGGAATTTCTGTATTGTAATCATTTATGAAAAAAGATTACTTGTCCTAGCCAAAAGCAGCAAAGCTGCCTATTACAATACTGTGAATTGATTGAGGGCATGCCCTAACCTCAAGGAGGTGAGCACTGTTAAAATGATGCCAATATGTCCTCGTTAGTATAGTGGTCAGTATCCCCGCCTGTCACGCGGGAGACCGGGGTTCAATTCCCCGACGGGGAGACGATTCCCTTTATTCACACAATTAAATAAAATGATATATTTTCTAACATTGTAAACTATATTTGTCATTATCCTTGCCTATTATGATTGAGATAAACGTTGAATTTACTGATGGCCAAAATGCTTACAGATGAGTTAACTGAAACTCAGAATATGCTCTGAATATTTCAATCTGCACAGACCATACCATCAAAAACAATTTACCTCTACAATCTCTTGGAAAATGGAATGAAGCAGTGGTGAATCTTAGGCTGCTGCTCAACTCTATGGGCTAGATTTAGAAGTGGAGTGACTGCTTTTGGTTAGTAGTGACCCCTGGTGGTTAATAGTTATAAGCTGCAAATGGTAAAGTGAGCTGATTATATATATATATATATATATATATATATATATACATAGATAGACATAGATAGATAGATAGACAGATCGATAGATAGTTATTTATTTCAATGAAATCATTTCTTGATAAAGCTGATTGTTTTTGACTAGGAATTTCTGTATTGTAATCATTTATGAAAAAAGATTACTTGTCCTAGCCAAAAGCAGCAAAGCTGCCTATTACAATACTGTGAATTGATTGAGGGCATGCCCTAACCTCAAGGAGGTGAGCACTGTTAAAATGATGCCAATATGTCCTCGTTAGTATAGTGGTCAGTATCCCCGCCTGTCACGCGGGAGACCGGGGTTCAATTCCCCGACGGGGAGACGATTCCCTTTATTCACACAATTAAATAAAATGATATATTTTCTAACATTGTAAACTATATTTGTCATTATCCTTGCCTATTATGATTGAGATAAACGTTGAATTTACTGATGGCCAAAATGCTTACAGATGAGTTAACTGAAACTCAGAATATGCTCTGAATATTTCAATCTGCACAGACCATACCATCAAAAACAATTTACCTCTACAATCTCTTGGAAAATGGAATGAAGCAGTGGTGAATCTTAGGCTGCTGCTCAACTCTATGGGCTAGATTTAGAAGTGGAGTGACTGCTTTTGGTTAGTAGTGACCCCTGGTGGTTAATAGTTATAAGCTGCAAATGGTAAAGTGAGCTGATTATATATATATATATATATATATATATATATATATACATAGATAGACATAGATAGATAGATAGACAGATCGATAGATAGTTATTTATTTCAATGAAATCATTTCTTGATAAAGCTGATTGTTTTTGACTAGGAATTTCTGTATTGTAATCATTTATGAAAAAAGATTACTTGTCCTAGCCAAAAGCAGCAAAGCTGCCTATTACAATACTGTGAATTGATTGAGGGCATGCCCTAACCTCAAGGAGGTGAGCACTGTTAAAATGATGCCAATATGTCCTCGTTAGTATAGTGGTCAGTATCCCCGCCTGTCACGCGGGAGACCGGGGTTCAATTCCCCGACGGGGAGACGATTCCCTTTATTCACACAATTAAATAAAATGATATATTTTCTAACATTGTAAACTATATTTGTCATTATCCTTGCCTATTATGATTGAGATAAACGTTGAATTTACTGATGGCCAAAATGCTTACAGATGAGTTAACTGAAACTCAGAATATGCTCTGAATATTTCAATCTGCACAGACCATACCATCAAAAACAATTTACCTCTACAATCTCTTGGAAAATGGAATGAAGCAGTGGTGAATCTTAGGCTGCTGCTCAACTCTATGGGCTAGATTTAGAAGTGGAGTGACTGCTTTTGGTTAGTAGTGACCCCTGGTGGTTAATAGTTATAAGCTGCAAATGGTAAAGTGAGCTGATTATATATATATATATATATATATATATATACATAGATAGACATAGATAGATAGATAGACAGATCGATAGATAGTTATTTATTTCAATGAAATCATTTCTTGATAAAGCTGATTGTTTTTGACTAGGAATTTCTGTATTGTAATCATTTATGAAAAAAGATTACTTGTCCTAGCCAAAAGCAGCAAAGCTGCCTATTACAATACTGTGAATTGATTGAGGGCATGCCCTAACCTCAAGGAGGTGAGCACTGTTAAAATGATGCCAATATGTCCTCGTTAGTATAGTGGTCAGTATCCCCGCCTGTCACGCGGGAGACCGGGGTTCAATTCCCCGACGGGGAGACGATTCCCTTTATTCACACAATTAAATAAAATGATATATTTTCTAACATTGTAAACTATATTTGTCATTATCCTTGCCTATTATGATTGAGATAAACGTTGAATTTACTGATGGCCAAAATGCTTACAGATGAGTTAACTGAAACTCAGAATATGCTCTGAATATTTCAATCTGCACAGACCATACCATCAAAAACAATTTACCTCTACAATCTCTTGGAAAATGGAATGAAGCAGTGGTGAATCTTAGGCTGCTGCTCAACTCTATGGGCTAGATTTAGAAGTGGAGTGACTGCTTTTGGTTAGTAGTGACCCCTGGTGGTTAATAGTTATAAGCTGCAAATGGTAAAGTGAGCTGATTATATATATATATATATATATATATATATACATAGATAGACATAGATAGATAGATAGACAGATCGATAGATAGTTATTTATTTCAATGAAATCATTTCTTGATAAAGCTGATTGTTTTTGACTAGGAATTTCTGTATTGTAATCATTTATGAAAAAAGATTACTTGTCCTAGCCAAAAGCAGCAAAGCTGCCTATTACAATACTGTGAATTGATTGAGGGCATGCCCTAACCTCAAGGAGGTGAGCACTGTTAAAATGATGCCAATATGTCCTCGTTAGTATAGTGGTCAGTATCCCCGCCTGTCACGCGGGAGACCGGGGTTCAATTCCCCGACGGGGAGACGATTCCCTTTATTCACACAATTAAATAAAATGATATATTTTCTAACATTGTAAACTATATTTGTCATTATCCTTGCCTATTATGATTGAGATAAACGTTGAATTTACTGATGGCCAAAATGCTTACAGATGAGTTAACTGAAACTCAGAATATGCTCTGAATATTTCAATCTGCACAGACCATACCATCAAAAACAATTTACCTCTACAATCTCTTGGAAAATGGAATGAAGCAGTGGTGAATCTTAGGCTGCTGCTCAACTCTATGGGCTAGATTTAGAAGTGGAGTGACTGCTTTTGGTTAGTAGTGACCCCTGGTGGTTAATAGTTATAAGCTGCAAATGGTAAAGTGAGCTGATTATATATATATATATATATATATATATATACATAGATAGACATAGATAGATAGATAGACAGATCGATAGATAGTTATTTATTTCAATGAAATCATTTCTTGATAAAGCTGATTGTTTTTGACTAGGAATTTCTGTATTGTAATCATTTATGAAAAAAGATTACTTGTCCTAGCCAAAAGCAGCAAAGCTGCCTATTACAATACTGTGAATTGATTGAGGGCATGCCCTAACCTCAAGGAGGTGAGCACTGTTAAAATGATGCCAATATGTCCTCGTTAGTATAGTGGTCAGTATCCCCGCCTGTCACGCGGGAGACCGGGGTTCAATTCCCCGACGGGGAGACGATTCCCTTTATTCACACAATTAAATAAAATGATATATTTTCTAACATTGTAAACTATATTTGTCATTATCCTTGCCTATTATGATTGAGATAAACGTTGAATTTACTGATGGCCAAAATGCTTACAGATGAGTTAACTGAAACTCAGAATATGCTCTGAATATTTCAATCTGCACAGACCATACCATCAAAAACAATTTACCTCTACAATCTCTTGGAAAATGGAATGAAGCAGTGGTGAATCTTAGGCTGCTGCTCAACTCTATGGGCTAGATTTAGAAGTGGAGTGACTGCTTTTGGTTAGTAGTGACCCCTGGTGGTTAATAGTTATAAGCTGCAAATGGTAAAGTGAGCTGATTATATATATATATATATATATATATATATATATATACATAGATAGACATAGATAGATAGATAGACAGATCGATAGATAGTTATTTATTTCAATGAAATCATTTCTTGATAAAGCTGATTGTTTTTGACTAGGAATTTCTGTATTGTAATCATTTATGAAAAAAGATTACTTGTCCTAGCCAAAAGCAGCAAAGCTGCCTATTACAATACTGTGAATTGATTGAGGGCATGCCCTAACCTCAAGGAGGTGAGCACTGTTAAAATGATGCCAATATGTCCTCGTTAGTATAGTGGTCAGTATCCCCGCCTGTCACGCGGGAGACCGGGGTTCAATTCCCCGACGGGGAGACGATTCCCTTTATTCACACAATTAAATAAAATGATATATTTTCTAACATTGTAAACTATATTTGTCATTATCCTTGCCTATTATGATTGAGATAAACGTTGAATTTACTGATGGCCAAAATGCTTACAGATGAGTTAACTGAAACTCAGAATATGCTCTGAATATTTCAATCTGCACAGACCATACCATCAAAAACAATTTACCTCTACAATCTCTTGGAAAATGGAATGAAGCAGTGGTGAATCTTAGGCTGCTGCTCAACTCTATGGGCTAGATTTAGAAGTGGAGTGACTGCTTTTGGTTAGTAGTGACCCCTGGTGGTTAATAGTTATAAGCTGCAAATGGTAAAGTGAGCTGATATATATATATATATATATATATATATATATACATAGATAGACATAGATAGATAGATAGACAGATCGATAGATAGTTATTTATTTCAATGAAATCATTTCTTGATAAAGCTGATTGTTTTTGACTAGGAATTTCTGTATTGTAATCATTTATGAAAAAAGATTACTTGTCCTAGCCAAAAGCAGCAAAGCTGCCTATTACAATACTGTGAATTGATTGAGGGCATGCCCTAACCTCAAGGAGGTGAGCACTGTTAAAATGATGCCAATATGTCCTCGTTAGTATAGTGGTCAGTATCCCCGCCTGTCACGCGGGAGACCGGGGTTCAATTCCCCGACGGGGAGACGATTCCTTTTATTCACACAATTAAATAAAATGATATATTTTCTAACATTGTAAACTATATTTGTCATTATCCTTGCCTATTATGATTGAGATAAACGTTGAATTTACTGATGGCCAAAATGCTTACAGATGAGTTAACTGAAACTCAGAATATGCTCTGAATATTTCAATCTGCACAGACCATACCATCAAAAACAATTTACCTCTACAATCTCTTGGAAAATGGAATGAAGCAGTGGTGAATCTTAGGCTGCTGCTCAACTCTATGGGCTAGATTTAGAAGTGGAGTGACTGCTTTTGGTTAGTAGTGACCCCTGGTGGTTAATAGTTATAAGCTGCAAATGGTAAAGTGAGCTGATTATATATATATATATATATATATATATACATAGATAGACATAGATAGATAGATAGACAGATCGATAGATAGTTATTTATTTCAATGAAATCATTTCTTGATAAAGCTGATTGTTTTTGACTAGGAATTTCTGTATTGTAATCATTTATGAAAAAAGATTACTTGTCCTAGCCAAAAGCAGCAAAGCTGCCTATTACAATACTGTGAATTGATTGAGGGCATGCCCTAACCTCAAGGAGGTGAGCACTGTTAAAATGATGCCAATATGTCCTCGTTAGTATAGTGGTCAGTATCCCCGCCTGTCACGCGGGAGACCGGGGTTCAATTCCCCGACGGGGAGACGATTCCCTTTATTCACACAATTAAATAAAATGATATATTTTCTAACATTGTAAACTATATTTGTCATTATCCTTGCCTATTATGATTGAGATAAACGTTGAATTTACTGATGGCCAAAATGCTTACAGATGAGTTAACTGAAACTCAGAATATGCTCTGAATATTTCAATCTGCACAGACCATACCATCAAAAACAATTTACCTCTACAATCTCTTGGAAAATGGAATGAAGCAGTGGTGAATCTTAGGCTGCTGCTCAACTCTATGGGCTAGATTTAGAAGTGGAGTGACTGCTTTTGGTTAGTAGTGACCCCTGGTGGTTAATAGTTATAAGCTGCAAATGGTAAAGTGAGCTGATTATATATATATATATACATAGATAGATAGATAGATAGACATAGATAGATAGATAGACAGATCGATAGATAGTTATTTATTTCAATGAAATCATTTCTTGATAAAGCTGATTGTTTTTGACTAGGAATTTCTGTATTGTAATCATTTATGAAAAAAGATTACTTGTCCTAGCCAAAAGCAGCAAAGCTGCCTATTACAATACTGTGAATTGATTGAGGGCATGCCCTAACCTCAAGGAGGTGAGCACTGTTAAAATGATGCCAATATGTCCTCGTTAGTATAGTGGTCAGTATCCCCGCCTGTCACGCGGGAGACCGGGGTTCAATTCCCCGACGGGGAGACGATTCCCTTTATTCACACAATTAAATAAAATGATATATTTTCTAACATTGTAAACTATATTTGTCATTATCCTTGCCTATTATGATTGAGATAAACGTTGAATTTACTGATGGCCAAAATGCTTACAGATGAGTTAACTGAAACTCAGAATATGCTCTGAATATTTCAATCTGCACAGACCATACCATCAAAAACAATTTACCTCTACAATCTCTTGGAAAATGGAATGAAGCAGTGGTGAATCTTAGGCTGCTGCTCAACTCTATGGGCTAGATTTAGAAGTGGAGTGACTGCTTTTGGTTAGTAGTGACCCCTGGTGGTTAATAGTTATAAGCTGCAAATGGTAAAGTGAGCTGATTATATATATATATATATATATATATATATATACATAGATAGACATAGATAGATAGATAGACAGATCGATAGATAGTTATTTATTTCAATGAAATCATTTCTTGATAAAGCTGATTGTTTTTGACTAGGAATTTCTGTATTGTAATCATTTATGAAAAAAGATTACTTGTCCTAGCCAAAAGCAGCAAAGCTGCCTATTACAATACTGTGAATTGATTGAGGGCATGCCCTAACCTCAAGGAGGTGAGCACTGTTAAAATGATGCCAATATGTCCTCGTTAGTATAGTGGTCAGTATCCCCGCCTGTCACGCGGGAGACCGGGGTTCAATTCCCCGACGGGGAGACGATTCCCTTTATTCACACAATTAAATAAAATGATATATTTTCTAACATTGTAAACTATATTTGTCATTATCCTTGCCTATTATGATTGAGATAAACGTTGAATTTACTGATGGCCAAAATGCTTACAGATGAGTTAACTGAAACTCAGAATATGCTCTGAATATTTCAATCTGCACAGACCATACCATCAAAAACAATTTACCTCTACAATCTCTTGGAAAATGGAATGAAGCAGTGGTGAATCTTAGGCTGCTGCTCAACTCTATGGGCTAGATTTAGAAGTGGAGTGACTGCTTTTGGTTAGTAGTGACCCCTGGTGGTTAATAGTTATAAGCTGCAAATGGTAAAGTGAGCTGATTATATATATATATATATATACATAGATAGATACATAGATAGATAGATAGACAGATCGATAGATAGTTATTTATTTCAATGAAATCATTTCTTGATAAAGCTGATTGTTTTTTACTAGGAATTTCTGTATTGTAATCATTTATGAAAAAAGATTACTTGTCCGAGCCAAAAGCAGCAAATCTGCCTATTACAATACTGTGAATTGATTGAGGGCATGCCCTAACCTCAAGGAGGTGAGCACTGTTAAAATGATGCCAATATGTCCTCGTTAGTATAGTGGTCAGTATCCCCGCCTGTCACGCGGGAGACCGGGGTTCAATTCCCCGACGGGGAGACGATTCCCTTTATTCACACAATTAAATAAAATGATATATTTTCTAACATTGTAAACTATATTTGTCATTATCCTTGCCTATTATGATTGAGATAAACGTTGAATTTACTGATGGCCAAAATGCTTACAGATGAGTTAACTGAAACTCAGAATATGCTCTGAATATTTCAATCTGCACAGACCATACCATCAAAAACAATTTACCTCTACAATCTCTTGGAAAATGGAATGAAGCAGTGGTGAATCTTAGGCTGCTGCTCAACTCTATGGGCTAGATTTAGAAGTGGAGTGACTGCTTTTGGTTAGTAGTGACCCCTGGTGGTTAATAGTTATAAGCTGCAAATGGTAAAGTGAGCTGATTATATATATATATATATATATATATATATATATATATATATACATAGATAGACATAGATAGATAGATAGACAGATCGATAGATAGTTATTTATTTCAATGAAATCATTTCTTGATAAAGCTGATTGTTTTTGACTAGGAATTTCTGTATTGTAATCATTTATGAAAAAAGATTACTTGTCCTAGCCAAAAGCAGCAAAGCTGCCTATTACAATACTGTGAATTGATTGAGGGCATGCCCTAACCTCAAGGAGGTGAGCACTGTTAAAATGATGCCAATATGTCCTCGTTAGTATAGTGGTCAGTATCCCCGCCTGTCACGCGGGAGACCGGGGTTCAATTCCCCGACGGGGAGACGATTCCCTTTATTCACACAATTAAATAAAATGATATATTTTCTAACATTGTAAACTATATTTGTCATTATCCTTGCCTATTATGATTGAGATAAACGTTGAATTTACTGATGGCCAAAATGCTTACAGATGAGTTAACTGAAACTCAGAATATGCTCTGAATATTTCAATCTGCACAGACCATACCATCAAAAACAATTTACCTCTACAATCTCTTGGAAAATGGAATGAAGCAGTGGTGAATCTTAGGCTGCTGCTCAACTCTATGGGCTAGATTTAGAAGTGGAGTGACTGCTTTTGGTTAGTAGTGACCCCTGGTGGTTAATAGTTATAAGCTGCAAATGGTAAAGTGAGCTGATTATATATATATATATATATATATATATATATATATATATATATCATAGATAGACATAGATAGATAGATAGACAGATCGATAGATAGTTATTTATTTCAATGAAATCATTTCTTGATAAAGCTGATTGTTTTTGACTAGGAATTTCTGTATTGTAATCATTTATGAAAAAAGATTACTTGTCCTAGCCAAAAGCAGCAAAGCTGCCTATTACAATACTGTGAATTGATTGAGGGCATGCCCTAACCTCAAGGAGGTGAGCACTGTTAAAATGATGCCAATATGTCCTCGTTAGTATAGTGGTCAGTATCCCCGCCTGTCACGCGGGAGACCGGGGTTCAATTCCCCGACGGGGAGACGATTCCCTTTATTCACACAATTAAATAAAATGATATATTTTCTAACATTGTAAACTATATTTGTCATTATCCTTGCCTATTATGATTGAGATAAACGTTGAATTTACTGATGGCCAAAATGCTTACAGATGAGTTAACTGAAACTCAGAATATGCTCTGAATATTTCAATCTGCACAGACCATACCATCAAAAACAATTTACCTCTACAATCTCTTGGAAAATGGAATGAAGCAGTGGTGAATCTTAGGCTGCTGCTCAACTCTATGGGCTAGATTTAGAAGTGGAGTGACTGCTTTTGGTTAGTAGTGACCCCTGGTGGTTAATAGTTATAAGCTGCAAATGGTAAAGTGAGCTGATTATATATATATATATATATATATATATATATATATATATACATAGATAGACATAGATAGATAGATAGACAGATCGATAGATAGTTATTTATTTCAATGAAATCATTTCTTGATAAAGCTGATTGTTTTTGACTAGGAATTTCTGTATTGTAATCATTTATGAAAAAGATTACTTGTCCTAGCCAAAAGCAGCAAAGCTGCCTATTACAATACTGTGAATTGATTGAGGGCATGCCCTAACCTCAAGGAGGTGAGCACTGTTAAAATGATGCCAATATGTCCTCGTTAGTATAGTGGTCAGTATCCCCGCCTGTCATGCGGGAGACCGGGGTTCAATTCCCCGACGGGGAGACGATTCCTTTTATTCACACAATTAAATAAAATGATATATTTTCTAACATTGTAAACTATATTTGTCATTATCCTTGCCTATTATGATTGAGATAAACGTTGAATTTACTGATGGCCAAAATGCTTACAGATGAGTTAACTGAAACTCAGAATATGCTCTGAATATTTCAATCTGCACAGACCATACCATCAAAAACAATTTACCTCTACAATCTCTTGGAAAATGGAATGAAGCAGTGGTGAATCTTAGGCTGCTGCTCAACTCTATGGGCTAGATTTAGAAGTGGAGTGACTGCTTTTGGTTAGTAGTGACCCCTGGTGGTTAATAGTTATAAGCTGCAAATGGTAAAGTGAGCTGATTATATATATATATATATATATATATATATATATACATAGATAGACATAGATAGATAGATAGACAGATCGATAGATAGTTATTTATTTCAATGAAATCATTTCTTGATAAAGCTGATTGTTTTTGACTAGGAATTTCTGTATTGTAATCATTTATGAAAAAAGATTACTTGTCCTAGCCAAAAGCAGCAAAGCTGCCTATTACAATACTGTGAATTGATTGAGGGCATGCCCTAACCTCAAGGAGGTGAGCACTGTTAAAATGATGCCAATATGTCCTCGTTAGTATAGTGGTCAGTATCCCCGCCTGTCACGCGGGAGACCGGGGTTCAATTCCCCGACGGGGAGACGATTCCTTTTATTCACACAATTAAATAAAATGATATATTTTCTAACATTGTAAACTATATTTGTCATTATCCTTGCCTATTATGATTGAGATAAACGTTGAATTTACTGATGGCCAAAATGCTTACAGATGAGTTAACTGAAACTCAGAATATGCTCTGAATATTTCAATCTGCACAGACCATACCATCAAAAACAATTTACCTCTACAATCTCTTGGAAAATGGAATGAAGCAGTGGTGAATCTTAGGCTGCTGCTCAACTCTATGGGCTAGATTTAGAAGTGGAGTGACTGCTTTTGGTTAGTAGTGACCCCTGGTGGTTAATAGTTATAAGCTGCAAATGGTAAAGTGAGCTGATTATATATATATATATATATATATATATACATAGATAGACATAGATAGATAGATAGACAGATCGATAGATAGTTATTTATTTCAATGAAATCATTTCTTGATAAAGCTGATTGTTTTTGACTAGGAATTTCTGTATTGTAATCATTTATGAAAAAAGATTACTTGTCCTAGCCAAAAGCAGCAAAGCTGCCTATTACAATACTGTGAATTGATTGAGGGCATGCCCTAACCTCAAGGAGGTGAGCACTGTTAAAATGATGCCAATATGTCCTCGTTAGTATAGTGGTCAGTATCCCCGCCTGTCACGCGGGAGACCGGGGTTCAATTCCCCGACGGGGAGACGATTCCCTTTATTCACACAATTAAATAAAATGATATATTTTCTAACATTGTAAACTATATTTGTCATTATCCTTGCCTATTATGATTGAGATAAACGTTGAATTTACTGATGGCCAAAATGCTTACAGATGAGTTAACTGAAACTCAGAATATGCTCTGAATATTTCAATCTGCACAGACCATACCATCAAAAACAATTTACCTCTACAATCTCTTGGAAAATGGAATGAAGCAGTGGTGAATCTTAGGCTGCTGCTCAACTCTATGGGCTAGATTTAGAAGTGGAGTGACTGCTTTTGGTTAGTAGTGACCCCTGGTGGTTAATAGTTATAAGCTGCAAATGGTAAAGTGAGCTGATTATATATATATATATATATATATATACATAGATAGACATAGATAGATAGATAGACAGATCGATAGATAGTTATTTATTTCAATGAAATCATTTCTTGATAAAGCTGATTGTTTTTGACTAGGAATTTCTGTATTGTAATCATTTATGAAAAAAGATTACTTGTCCTAGCCAAAAGCAGCAAAGCTGCCTATTACAATACTGTGAATTGATTGAGGGCATGCCCTAACCTCAAGGAGGTGAGCACTGTTAAAATGATGCCAATATGTCCTCGTTAGTATAGTGGTCAGTATCCCCGCCTGTCACGCGGGAGACCGGGGTTCAATTCCCCGACGGGGAGACGATTCCCTTTATTCACACAATTAAATAAAATGATATATTTTCTAACATTGTAAACTATATTTGTCATTATCCTTGCCTATTATGATTGAGATAAACGTTGAATTTACTGATGGCCAAAATGCTTACAGATGAGTTAACTGAAACTCAGAATATGCTCTGAATATTTCAATCTGCACAGACCATACCATCAAAAACAATTTACCTCTACAATCTCTTGGAAAATGGAATGAAGCAGTGGTGAATCTTAGGCTGCTGCTCAACTCTATGGGCTAGATTTAGAAGTGGAGTGACTGCTTTTGGTTAGTAGTGACCCCTGGTGGTTAATAGTTATAAGCTGCAAATGGTAAAGTGAGCTGATTATATATATATATATATATATATATATATACATAGATAGACATAGATAGATAGATAGACAGATCGATAGATAGTTATTTATTTCAATGAAATCATTTCTTGATAAAGCTGATTGTTTTTGACTAGGAATTTCTGTATTGTAATCATTTATGAAAAAAGATTACTTGTCCTAGCCAAAAGCAGCAAAGCTGCCTATTACAATACTGTGAATTGATTGAGGGCATGCCCTAACCTCAAGGAGGTGAGCACTGTTAAAATGATGCCAATATGTCCTCGTTAGTATAGTGGTCAGTATCCCCGCCTGTCACGCGGGAGACCGGGGTTCAATTCCCCGACGGGGAGACGATTCCCTTTATTCACACAATTAAATAAAATGATATATTTTCTAACATTGTAAACTATATTTGTCATTATCCTTGCCTATTATGATTGAGATAAACGTTGAATTTACTGATGGCCAAAATGCTTACAGATGAGTTAACTGAAACTCAGAATATGCTCTGAATATTTCAATCTGCACAGACCATACCATCAAAAACAATTTACCTCTACAATCTCTTGGAAAATGGAATGAAGCAGTGGTGAATCTTAGGCTGCTGCTCAACTCTATGGGCTAGATTTAGAAGTGGAGTGACTGCTTTTGGTTAGTAGTGACCCCTGGTGGTTAATAGTTATAAGCTGCAAATGGTAAAGTGAGCTGATTATATATATATATATATATATATATATATATATATACATAGATAGACATAGATAGATAGATAGACAGATCGATAGATAGTTATTTATTTCAATGAAATCATTTCTTGATAAAGCTGATTGTTTTTGACTAGGAATTTCTGTATTGTAATCATTTATGAAAAAAGATTACTTGTCCTAGCCAAAAGCAGCAAAGCTGCCTATTACAATACTGTGAATTGATTGAGGGCATGCCCTAACCTCAAGGAGGTGAGCACTGTTAAAATGATGCCAATATGTCCTCGTTAGTATAGTGGTCAGTATCCCCGCCTGTCACGCGGGAGACCGGGGTTCAATTCCCCGACGGGGAGACGATTCCCTTTATTCACACAATTAAATAAAATGATATATTTTCTAACATTGTAAACTATATTTGTCATTATCCTTGCCTATTATGATTGAGATAAACGTTGAATTTACTGATGGCCAAAATGCTTACAGATGAGTTAACTGAAACTCAGAATATGCTCTGAATATTTCAATCTGCACAGACCATACCATCAAAAACAATTTACCTCTACAATCTCTTGGAAAATGGAATGAAGCAGTGGTGAATCTTAGGCTGCTGCTCAACTCTATGGGCTAGATTTAGAAGTGGAGTGACTGCTTTTGGTTAGTAGTGACCCCTGGTGGTTAATAGTTATAAGCTGCAAATGGTAAAGTGAGCTGAATTATATATATATATATATATATATATATACATAGATAGACATAGATAGATAGATAGACAGATCGATAGATAGTTATTTATTTCAATGAAATCATTTCTTGATAAAGCTGATTGTTTTTGACTAGGAATTTCTGTATTGTAATCATTTATGAAAAAAGATTACTTGTCCTAGCCAAAAGCAGCAAAGCTGCCTATTACAATACTGTGAATTGATTGAGGGCATGCCCTAACCTCAAGGAGGTGAGCACTGTTAAAATGATGCCAATATGTCCTCGTTAGTATAGTGGTCAGTATCCCCGCCTGTCACGCGGGAGACCGGGGTTCAATTCCCCGACGGGGAGACGATTCCCTTTATTCACACAATTAAATAAAATGATATATTTTCTAACATTGTAAACTATATTTGTCATTATCCTTGCCTATTATGATTGAGATAAACGTTGAATTTACTGATGGCCAAAATGCTTACAGATGAGTTAACTGAAACTCAGAATATGCTCTGAATATTTCAATCTGCACAGACCATACCATCAAAAACAATTTACCTCTACAATCTCTTGGAAAATGGAATGAAGCAGTGGTGAATCTTAGGCTGCTGCTCAACTCTATGGGCTAGATTTAGAAGTGGAGTGACTGCTTTTGGTTAGTAGTGACCCCTGGTGGTTAATAGTTATAAGCTGCAAATGGTAAAGTGAGCTGATTATATATATATATATATATATATATATATATATATACATAGATAGACATAGATAGATAGATAGATAGACAGATCGATAGATAGTTATTTATTTCAATGAAATCATTTCTTGATAAAGCTGATTGTTTTTGACTAGGAATTTCTGTATTGTAATCATTTATGAAAAAAGATGACTTGTCCTAGCCAAAAGCAGCAAAGCTGCCTATTACAATACTGTGAATTGATTGAGGGCATGCCCTAACCTCAAGGAGGTGAGCACTGTTAAAATGATGCCAATATGTCCTCGTTAGTATAGTGGTCAGTATCCCCGCCTGTCACGCGGGAGACCGGGGTTCAATTCCCCGACGGGGAGACGATTCCCTTTATTCACACAATTAAATAAAATGATATATTTTCTAACATTGTAAACTATATTTGTCATTATCCTTGCCTATTATGATTGAGATAAACGTTGAATTTACTGATGGCCAAAATGCTTACAGATGAGTTAACTGAAACTCAGAATATGCTCTGAATATTTCAATCTGCACAGACCATACCATCAAAAACAATTTACCTCTACAATCTCTTGGAAAATGGAATGAAGCAGTGGTGAATCTTAGGCTGCTGCTCAACTCTATGGGCTAGATTTAGAAGTGGAGTGACTGCTTTTGGTTAGTAGTGACCCCTGGTGGTTAATAGTTATAAGCTGCAAATGGTAAAGTGAGCTGATTATATATATATATATATATATATATATATATACATAGATATAGTACATAGATAGATAGATAGACAGATCGATAGATAGTTATTTATTTCAATGAAATCATTTCTTGATAAAGCTGATTGTTTTTGACTAGGAATTTCTGTATTGTAATCATTTATGAAAAAAGATTACTTGTCCTAGCCAAAAGCAGCAAAGCTGCCTATTACAATACTGTGAATTGATTGAGGGCATGCCCTAACCTCAAGGAGGTGAGCACTGTTAAAATGATGCCAATATGTCCTCGTTAGTATAGTGGTCAGTATCCCCGCCTGTCACGCGGGAGACCGGGGTTCAATTCCCCGACGGGGAGACGATTCCCTTTATTCACACAATTAAATAAAATGATATATTTTCTAACATTGTAAACTATATTTGTCATTATCCTTGCCTATTATGATTGAGATAAACGTTGAATTTACTGATGGCCAAAATGCTTACAGATGAGTTAACTGAAACTCAGAATATGCTCTGAATATTTCAATCTGCACAGACCATACCATCAAAAACAATTTACCTCTACAATCTCTTGGAAAATGGAATGAAGCAGTGGTGAATCTTAGGCTGCTGCTCAACTCTATGGGCTAGATTTAGAAGTGGAGTGACTGCTTTTGGTTAGTAGTGACCCCTGGTGGTTAATAGTTATAAGCTGCAAATGGTAAAGTGAGCTGTTATATATATATATATATATATATATATATATACATAGATAGACATAGATAGATAGATAGACAGATCGATAGATAGTTATTTATTTCAATGAAATCATTTCTTGATAAAGCTGATTGTTTTTGACTAGGAATTTCTGTATTGTAATCATTTATGAAAAAAGATTACTTGTCCTAGCCAAAAGCAGCAAAGCTGCCTATTACAATACTGTGAATTGATTGAGGGCATGCCCTAACCTCAAGGAGGTGAGCACTGTTAAAATGATGCCAATATGTCCTCGTTAGTATAGTGGTCAGTATCCCCGCCTGTCACGCGGGAGACCGGGGTTCAATTCCCCGACGGGGAGACGATTCCCTTTATTCACACAATTAAATAAAATGATATATTTTCTAACATTGTAAACTATATTTGTCATTATCCTTGCCTATTATGATTGAGATAAACGTTGAATTTACTGATGGCCAAAATGCTTACAGATGAGTTAACTGAAACTCAGAATATGCTCTGAATATTTCAATCTGCACAGACCATACCATCAAAAACAATTTACCTCTACAATCTCTTGGAAAATGGAATGAAGCAGTGGTGAATCTTAGGCTGCTGCTCAACTCTATGGGCTAGATTTAGAAGTGGAGTGACTGCTTTTGGTTAGTAGTGACCCCTGGTGGTTAATAGTTATAAGCTGCAAATGGTAAAGTGAGCTGATTATATATATATATATATATATATATATATATATATATATATATACATAGATAGACATAGATAGATAGATAGACAGATCGATAGATAGTTATTTATTTCAATGAAATCATTTCTTGATAAAGCTGATTGTTTTTGACTAGGAATTTCTGTATTGTAATCATTTATGAAAAAAGATTACTTGTCCTAGCCAAAAGCAGCAAAGCTGCCTATTACAATACTGTGAATTGATTGAGGGCATGCCCTAACCTCAAGGAGGTGAGCACTGTTAAAATGATGCCAATATGTCCTCGTTAGTATAGTGGAAAGTATCCCCGCCTGTCACGCGGGAGACCGGGGTTCAATTCCCCGATGGGGAGACGATTCCCTTTATTCACACAATTAAATAAAATGATATATTTTCTAACATTGTAAACTATATTTGTCATTATCCTTGCCTATTATGATTGAGATAAACGTTGAATTTACTGATGGCCAAAATGCTTACAGATGAGTTAACTGAAACTCAGAATATGCTCTGAATATTTCAATCTGCACAGACCATACCATCAAAAACAATTTACCTCTACAATCTCTTGGAAAATGGAATGAAGCAGTGGTGAATCTTAGGCTGCTGCTCAACTCTATGGGCTAGATTTAGAAGTGGAGTGACTGCTTTTGGTTAGTAGTGACCCCTGGTGGTTAATAGTTATAAGCTGCAAATGGTAAAGTGAGCTGATTATATATATATATATATATATATATATATATACATAGATAGACATAGATAGATAGATAGACAGATCGATAGATAGTTATTTATTTCAATGAAATCATTTCTTGATAAAGCTGATTGTTTTTGACTAGGAATTTCTGTATTGTAATCATTTATGAAAAAAGATTACTTGTCCTAGCCAAAAGCAGCAAAGCTGCCTATTACAATACTGTGAATTGATTGAGGGCATGCCCTAACCTCAAGGAGGTGAGCACTGTTAAAATGATGCCAATATGTCCTCGTTAGTATAGTGGTCAGTATCCCCGCCTGTCACGCGGGAGACCGGGGTTCAATTCCCCGACGGGGAGACGATTCCCTTTATTCACACAATTAAATAAAATAATATATTTTCTAACATTGTAAACTATATTTGTCATTATCCTTGCCTATTATGATTGAGATAAACGTTGAATTTACTGATGGCCAAAATGCTTACAGATGAGTTAACTGAAACTCAGAATATGCTCTGAATATTTCAATCTGCACAGACCATACCATCAAAAACAATTTACCTCTACAATCTCTTGGAAAATGGAATGAAGCAGTGGTGAATCTTAGGCTGCTGCTCAACTCTATGGGCTAGATTTAGAAGTGGAGTGACTGCTTTTGGTTAGTAGTGACCCCTGGTGGTTAATAGTTATAAGCTGCAAATGGTAAAGTGAGCTGATTATATATATATATATATATATATATATATATACATAGTATATGACATAGATAGATAGATAGACAGATCGATAGATAGTTATTTATTTCAATGAAATCATTTCTTGATAAAGCTGATTGTTTTGACTAGGAATTTCTGTATTGTAATCATTTATGAAAAAAGATTACTTGTCCTAGCCAAAAGCAGCAAAGCTGCCTATTACAATACTGTGAATTGATTGAGGGAATGCCCTAACCTCAAGGAGGTGAGCACTGTTAAAATGATGCCAATATGTCCTCGTTAGTATAGTGGTCAGTATCCCCGCCTGTCACGCGGGAGACCGGGGTTCAATTCCCCGACGGGGAGACGATTCCCTTTATTCACACAATTAAATAAAATGATATATTTTCTAACATTGTAAACTATATTTGTCATTATCCTTGCCTATTATGATTGAGATAAACGTTGAATTTACTGATGGCCAAAATGCTTACAGATGAGTTAACTGAAACTCAGAATATGCTCTGAATATTTCAATCTGCACAGACCATACCATCAAAAACAATTTACCTCTACAATCTCTTGGAAAATGGAATGAAGCAGTGGTGAATCTTAGGCTGCTGCTCAACTCTATGGGCTAGATTTAGAAGTGGA